>JAXIVJ010000178.1:0-179032 GCA_036785665.1 Chirona hameri
TCTGCTCCTTTCGCCGCTATTGTTTGGATGTTGTTGACGTGAACCGAATCGAAATGTTGATGGGGCGTGTGACTGTAAACTTTGCCAATTTAAGTGAAGCATCTTAATGAATTTTGCATCCTGAAAAGGTGATTTTTTCATTGATGTTGCCGTCGTTCATTTTATTCACTTTATTCATTCATTTTATTTACTTCAATGTTAACCCAAACTCACCCATGTTGACGTATGAAATGATCAAATGTGATCAGCAGTTGCATTATATAGTAGGACATATATACTTATAATAATTTTGTCTATGGTACAGAACATATGTTAACATAATATGAGCTAGTTTTCCATTTCATGTCCCTATTCTAACCCTATTTATTATTATATTTTACATCAAAGGGCATTTGACTTTGGCTTGTAAGAATAAGCATTTTGATGGTCAACCATTACAATTACAGGGTAAAGGTCCAATCGCCAATCCTGTCACAACATTGAACTTCTCATGGTATTGGTGGTGTAGATGATACAGATGCTCTAAAGCTCTTATAGCATGAGTGGTTTGGTGTTTTGACATGTTCATGTTCCAGTATGCAAAACGTGGCAAGTTTTGACGAGATCTTGTTGGGGCAGGGTTGGCACTAACACATCAGAATTGAGGCAGCTTTTAAAATTTTGGGCAGCTTTTTACATTTTTGGTCAGCTTCTGGAATTTTGGGGCAGCTTCTGACTTTTGGGCAGAAGTAACAATTTACCAATTCACACTAGATAAAATGTGATTGTGAAGATGACCGACTCCACCCCCCCCTGGTTAACAGCATGTGGTTGAAAAGTGAATTCACAGTAGATAAAACGTGATTGTGTGAAGACTGTCGGATCCCCCCCCTGGTCAACTGTATTTGCTGACAGGAGAAAATTTGATCCTGAAAATCCTGCCCCAAATGGGACAGCTTGCTGTCCCATTTGGGACACGATTTGGGCTGCCCCAAATATCTTGGCAATGTTCCTGCCACATTGTTAATACTGGTTCATGTTAGGGTTGTTTGCCCTAATCCTCAATCTTTTTGGCATCAAAAGCTGGAATAGGTAACTACTGAATGCATGTTGACATTGGGGGCATTCTGTGACAGATGATAGACTATAGAGCTTAAGCATTAGCTTAAATATTGAAGCTGGGGGCCATATGCCATCTTTCTCCCATGCCAATCTGAGAGTTCAATTGCAAAAAGGCATGTATCAGTATTTGGGTTTTAGCTACTTGCTGGTTGTGTATATTTCCATTTCTCTTCTTGCGTTAATTCTATTTGGTGATTAACCTTTCAAATACTGATCAGGATTGGAAGGGTTGTCTGTGTTATTGGTCTGCTGAGGTGCGCAGTGATTTTGTAGTTGTGGTTTGCAGCCAGCTGCCAATGCTGATGCCTACAAAGTATGCATTTCTTCAGACCTAGCCCACTTTCTTGTCCATTTTGTAGTGATGATATACAAGGTGCATACACATAAAGGGGAGCGGACACTTATCAGATGAAGTGTTACTGCATTTCTTTTCTTAAATTCTTGATCTCTTTTCATCACACTTCCCTTGTCACTACACACATTTCTTCAGAGTTCAAATATTTTAGAATTGTTGATAGATTGTGAGAACCTATAGCAATTTGATTGCAATGACAAAGACTATTTCACCCTCAGTCATTTTATTTCTTCTTCAAATCAGGTCAATACAATGAAATCTGACCCTGGCCTGTATCCCCTTGTTGCATAATTCATGCCCACAGGTAGAAGATGGTTAGGATGACCATTTTCTGATTACTAGGTCTAATCTGCATTGTTCTACATTCTTATTTCTTGCCTGCTTAAATTAGTATTTTACTTGTATATTCTGTAGAGTATGTTTTAAACACTCGCAAACAAGGGCGCTGCTACCTTCCAAAAGTTTGGGGGGGGGGAAGGAGGCAGAATTCTGAAGTCTATTCTTTCCATGCAACGCCCATAGGCGTAATGTTAAAATATCAAAATGTTGGGGACTCCCCACCCCCCGCTTCCGGCACCCATGCTCACAGACCATAAACTGATAGCCAAGGTAGTAACTCAGATTGCAAAAGATAGGGTACACAAACAATAAACACAGGTGATGTAACCAGAATCCTAGGATTGACTTGGAGCTGGGGTGCGGAGTGAACAGTGCTGGCTAAAAATAAGTATAAAGAGTGGAAAATTCAACAAAAAATTTACTCAGCTTTATCAATACCCAATTACCCAATCACCATAATTAGTTATCTTTATGCCAATTATTACCTGTCTTTCCCTCCACAGGCTGTCCCTATCATTACATCCATAAATCAGTATCAGGGCTCTAATTATCCAATGCATTTTAAAATAAAGAGTGGAAATTTCACAGTCAAACTTGGGAAAAATAGTGAAAAAACAGTATTCATAGTGTGTCGTCAGTCGTCCACCCAAATTTTCCTGATGCTAGGGCACTGGATGTAACTTACACTATGCCATGTGATTACCAGAGTGACTGGGCAGTCACTACTTGACCTGGCCTGCTGAGTTGCTGACCCTGTCCCATTAGACAATGTACTGAGGTGGTTACCAGGACAATGTGCTTGACCTGACCTGACCTGACCTGACCTGACCTGACCCATCTCTGTGTATGTCTGTGTCCTACAAACGATGTACCAATGGGCGCCTGATATAACCATGGCAGTTGTGGTTCCCGTAAGCCCATCATCATCAGACGATGTACCAAGCTGATTACCAGTATGACCTGACCTGACCCCGTATCTGTCCCGTCAGACGATGTACCGAGGTGGTTACCAGTATGACCTGACCTGACCCCGTCTCTGTCCCGTCAGACGATGTACCGAGGTGGTTACCAGTATGACCTGACCTGACCCCGTCTCTGTCCCGTCAGACGATGTACCGAGGTGGTTATCAGTATGACCTGACCTGACCCCGTCTCTGTCCCGTCAGACGATGTACCAAGCTGGTTACCAGTATGACCTGACCTGACCCCGTCTCTGTCCCGTCAGACGATGTACCGAGGTGGTTACCAGTATGACCTGACCTGACCCCGTCTCTGTCCCGTCAGACGATGTACCGAGGTGATTACCAGTATGACCTGACCTGACCCCGTCTCTGTCACGTCAGACGATGTACCGAGGTGGTTACCAGTATGACCTGACCTGACCCCGTCTCTGTCCCGTCAGACGATGTACCGAGGTGGTTACCAGTATGACCTGACCTGACCCCGTCTCTGTCCCGTCAGACGATGTACCGAGGTGGTTACCAGTATGACCTGACCTGACCCCGTCTATGTCCCGTCAGACGATGTACCGAGGTGGTTACCAGGATGACGTGCCGGTCATTACCAGCTACGACGACTACGACGGCGCCAAGGTCAGTCCTCTGTCTGCTTCAGACACAGAGGTCCAGTTAGTCCACCCCGCACATCGGCACAGGGTGCGGGTCCGGGTGGCTCAGTCGGTAGAGCGTTGGGCTCGAGATCTGTGGTTCCGGGTTCTGGTGAGGCTACTGGTGAGGTATTCCAGTCTCTCCGCTTGCGCCGAGGCTTGAGGGGCCTCGGCGATAAATGAGAGAGCAGTCTTATCACGCCCCAATACAACACCATCAATAAGTGTCATATATATGACCTGCAACAGGGACTTCTGTAGAAACATGCCGATGTTCTCTACCACCAAGTGCACGTATAGTCGAGTCCAGTGTCAGAAAAATGGTTCCACGATCTAAGTTCGCGGAACAAATTTTTCGCCAGCAGCGGAACAATTTTTTCATGCGTATACCAGTCATTTTTGCGTAATTTTTGATACGCGTTTCTACACAACCTATTTTCATATACGACATAGACATAGACGTATATTTGGGCCATCCACAATGAACTTGTGGCTATTCGAGCCCATCGTCATCAAATAACAAATAGACAGTGGGAGTCAGAGGTGTCTACATGCAATACAAACATTAATCGCGCAAGCGCAGGTCCGGTCAACGTCTTATGCCCCAAATAGCGCCGGCAACATGTGTCGCTTCAGTGCACGCCGGAAGGCACGCTATGCCAATATGTGCATATATTATGATGCGGAAAGTTGGTGACTCGTCAGTCGTATTTCCTGCTTACAGATATGGTCTTGGCCTCAGTCGGGGACCGAGACTCCCGGGTCGTATGTTAAAAATGTACCTTGTATCGTTGCGTATGCGTATATGGGAAACTGGGCTCAAATCTTAGTCTAAAGTACTGCCTCTTTCGTCTTTTGCATAGCGTGTTTTTAGTGTCCCAGGGCCCCGATGACGATGATATCGGTGGCGAGGTTGTAACCTGAATACGTACAAACTTTTTTGGGAGGTTTGATAAGTTTTTGGTTTAATTTTTGGAAAGGTACCAGTTTTCCTTCCCTGAAACACTGCATAAATTTCGGATGTTGGGAATTTTGAGGTTCCGCCTTACGATATTTTTTTGGCAATTTGTGTCGCATCACTGTCACGTTCCGGCCATTGTTTGGAAAGTCAAGTCTCAGTCTATTTTTTATGGTCGTCAACCATTTGCATCCGCAGACTAAAACAAAACAAAAATACAGTCAAAGTTTTCACGGAACAAAACTTCTCGGGCTGATGTTGGGAGACCGTCGTGTGCCTGGCGATGGCGAGGCCAAGGCCATGTTTTGTTGCAGCGTCTGGCGAATTTCAGCTGTATACTGCAGCATGCCTAGGGAGGCGGGCTGCCCAGGGAGCGTCTGTGCAGGAGAGACGCGTCGGCAGGAGAGACGCGCTCACTGCCGTCCGTTACTGGCCAGCTGCGTCCTATACCGGACGCCTCTCTTTGGTACCGGAGTGGAGGCCGCCTCACACTGGTACCGGACTAGCCGATTGTTTGGAGAGGTTATTCTGGCGACTGGGGACTGCATGGCCATCACGCATCTGGGCGGTGGTCTCTGTCGGATGACTGGTGTTTGCCTGGCGGCCATCCTGTGCTGTACACCATCAGATGGTGTCTGGCTGGCGGCCATCCTGTGCGGTACACCATCAGATGGTGTCTGCCTGGCGGCCATCCTGTACGGTACACCATCAGATGGTGTCTGGCTGGCGGCCATCCTGTGCGGTACACCATTAGATGGTGTCTGGCTGACGGCCATCCTGTGCGGTACACCATCAGATGGTGTCTGCCTGGCGGCCATCCTGTGCGGTACACCATCAGATGGTGTCTGGCTGGCGGCCAACCTGTGCGGTACACCATCAGATGGTGTCTGGCTGGCGGCCATCCTGTGCGGTACACCATCAGATGGTGTCTGCCTGGCGGCCATCCTGTGCGGTACACCATCAGATGGTGTCTGGCTGGCAGCCATCCTGTGCGGTACACCATCAGATGGTGTCGGGCTGGCGGCCTCCTGTGCGGTACACCATTCAGAACAAGCTGACTGAGTCAGTCTGGTATCATATCACATCACATCACAGCACATCACAGCACAGCACAGCAGCACAGCAGCACAGCACAGCCGCGCCGACTGGCAGACTGGGCCGGGTTCGGTCTGTGTGACCGCCGGACCCGGTCCGATCCGGTCCCTGCCGATGGCACCACCGGACCTGGTCCGATCCGGTCCCTGCCGATGGCACCACCGGACCCGGTCCGATCCGGTCCCTGCCGATGGGACCACCGGACCCGGTCCGATCCGGTCCCTGCCGATGGGACCACCGGACCCGCTCCGATCCGGTCCCTGCCGATGGCACCACCGGACCCGGTCCGATCCGGTCCCTGCCGATGGCACCGCTGGGCCCGGTCCGATCCGGTCCCTGCCGATGGCACCACCGGACCCGGTCCGATCGAGACCAGAGCCGACTCACGTGGGTGACTACCACTGCGCGTGGCGCGTGGCGCGTGCCGCGTGCCGCGTGCCGCGTGCCGCGTGCCGCGTGCCGCGTGCCGCGTGCCGCGTGCCGCGTGAGGGGTGTTGACAAATGTTTTCTCGTACAAACTCAGCAACGGCTGGGCCGATTGTGTTCAAATTTGGTGTGTGGTTACTGGTTAGGGACCTCTCAGCCGCCACTTTCCCCACAAGTCAGGGGTGGGGTGCCTCTGCACGTGCGCTCGTGCACACCCCTATTCTATATCTCAGGAACGGCTGAGCCGATTGTGTTCAAATTTGGTGTGTGGTTATAAACCTCTCAGCCGCCTCTTTCCCACAATTCAGAGGTGGGGTGCCTCTGCACGTGCGCACGTGCGCACGTGTGCACGTGTGCACCCTTTTTGTGTGTCTCAGAAACTACTTGCCCGATCGAGTTGAAATTCACCATACATTTCGTTCGCGATCGCTCGTTCATCGCAAACTACGGTGCCTTATTGGTATACTGATGTTGGAAAATAGGGTTGGCGCATACCTATTTCCTTTAGGGATCCTTTCAAGGTCAGTGTCCTGCCCTTTTGACGTCCCAAATCATTTTCCATTTATGTTAGTAAGATCTGCCATGACATGATGAATTTGTTCTGGTACTGAACAACTCATATAAGGTGATTTGAAACAACCCAAACTTATGATATGCAGGTATTGTAATTGCGACACATGGCCCATGATATACACTCTTATATGTTTCATGTTCATAGCAATGTTTTTTTTTTAAATTGTCATCTCTTTTAGGAAATGTTGTAAAACATTGGTAGGGCCCAGCGAGGCATTGGAAGGGCCCAGAGAGGCATTTATAGGGCCCAAATGAACATTGGTAGGGCTTGGGCCCTACCAATCCTATACAAAACGACGCCCCTGAAGCCCACGGTGTCCGGTCCAAATAGCCGCCACACCCAGAGCGGGCCGGCAGCGGCGTCCAGCGGCCAGCTCCGTCCCCCCGCCAGCGGCGTCCAGCGGCCAGCTCCGTCCCCCCGGCAGCGGCGGCGGCGTCCAGCGGCCAGCTCCGTCCCCCCGCCAGCGGCGTCCAGCGGCCAGCTCCGTCCCCCCGGCAGCGGTGGCGGCAGCGACGTCCAGCGGCCAGCTCCGCCCCCTCAGCCCCCCCGCAGGATGAGTCACATCGGGGGTGATCAGCTGATATCGTCCGGACCGCACCGCCCGCGTCCAGTTAGCGGGGCGGGAATGTTAGCGTGACTGTTGTCGCTGACTCCACCGCCGCTGCCTCTGCTGCTGCTGCGGCCGTCGCCGCTGCAACCACCGCCGCTGCTGCCGCTGCTATCTCTGCTGTTTCTGCTGTCTCTGCTGCCTCTGCTTTCTCTGCTGTCTCTGCTGTCTCTGCTGTCTCTGCTGCCCCTGCGGCCGCCGCCGTTGCTGCCTTTGCTGCTGCTGCCGCCCCTGCCGCCGCTGCCGCTCCATAGCTGCCGCTCCATAGCCGCCGGCTGTCGATGTCGACGTATGCCGATGCCCCGTCGGCTTCCCTCGTGGCACGCTGTCAGTTATGATCGCTGTCAGATATGTCAGTTATGTTCGCCATGTGCTCGCGCAGTCGGAGCGCCCCAAAGCCAACATACCACAACATACCACTAAGCCAACTACGTTGTGATGCGTTATGACGGCACTGCACCACCTGGGTAGCTTCAGCTGTGGAGTGTCGTGAGCTGTGGAGTGTAGCTTCAGCTGTGGAGTGTCGTGAGCTGTGGAGTGTAGCTTCAGCTGTGGAGTGTCGTGAGCTGTGGAGTGTAGCTTCAGCTGTGGAGTGTCGTGAGCTGTGGAGTGTCGTGAGCTGTGGAGTGTCGTGAGCTGTGGTGTCGTGAGCTGTGGAGTGTCGTGAGCTGTGGAGTGTCGTGAGCTGTGGAGTGTCGTGAGCTGTGGAGTGTCGTGAGCTGTGGAGTGTAGTGAGCTGTGGAGTGTCGTGAGCTGTGGAGTGTCGTGAGCTGTGGAGTGTAGTGAGCTGTGGAGTGTCGTGAGCTGTGGAGTGTCGTGAGCTGTGGAGTGTCGTGAGCTGTGGAGTGTCGTGAGCTGTGGAGTGTAGTGAGCTGTGGAGTGTCGTAAGCTGTGGAGTGTCGTGAGCTGTGGAGTGTCGTGAGCTGTGGAGTGTCGTGAGCTGTGGAGTGTCGTGAGCTGTGGAGTGTCGTGAGCTGTGGAGTGTCGTGAGCTGTGGAGTGTCGTGAGCTGTGGAGTGTGGTGAGCTGTGGAGTGTAGTGAGCTGTGGAGTGTAGTGAGCTGTGGAATGTAGTGAGCTGTGGAGTGTCGTGAGCTGTGGAGTGTAGCTTCAGCTGTGGAGTGTCGTGAGCTGTGGAGTGTCGTGAGCTGTGGAGTGTAGTGAGCTGTGGAGTGTAGTGAGCTGTGGAGTGTCGTGAGCTGTGGAGTGTCGTGAGCTGTGGAGTGTCGTGAGCTGTGGAGTGTAGTGAGCTGTGGAGTGTAGTGAGCTGTGGAGTGTCGTGAGCTGTGGAGTGTAGTGAGCTGTGGAGTGTCGTGAGCTGTGGAGTGTAGTGAGCTGTGGAGTGTCGTGAGCTGTGGAGTGTCGTGAGCTGTGGAGTGTAGTGAGCTGTGGAGTGTAGTGAGCTGTGGAGTGTAGTGAGCTCTGGAGTATAGCTTCAGCTGTGGAGTGTAGCTTCAGCTGTGGAGTGTCGTGAGCTGTGGAGTGTCGTGAGCTGTGGAGTGTCGTGAGCTGTGGAGTGTCGTGAGCTGTGGAGTGTCGTAAGCTGTGGAGTGTCGTGAGCTGTGGAGTGTAGTGAGCTGTGGAGTGTCGTGAGCTGTGGAGTGTAGTGAGCTGTGGAGTGTCGTGAGCTGTGGAGTGTCGTGAGCTGTGGAGTGTAGCTTCAGCTGTGGAGTGTCGTGAGCTGTGGAGTGTAGCTTTAGTTGTGGAGTTTCGTGAGCTGTGGAGTGTCGTGAGCTGTGGGGTGTCGTGAGCTGTGGAGTGTCGTGAGCTGTGGAGTGTCGTGAGCTGTGGAGTGTCGTGAGCTGTGGAGTGTAGTGAGCTGTGGAGTGTCGTGAGCTGTGGAGTGTAGTGAGCTGTGGAGTGTAGTGAGCTGTGGAGTGTCGTGAGCTGTGGAGTGTCGTGAGCTGTGGAGTGTCGTGAGCTGTGGAGTGTCGTGAGCTGTGGAGTGTCGTGAGCTGTGGAGTGTCGTGAGCTGTGGAGTGTCGTGAGCTGTGGAGTGTCGTGAGCTGTGGAGTGTCGTGAGCTGTGGAGTGTCGTGAGCTGTGGAGTGTCGTGAGCTGTGGAGTGTCGTGAGCTGTGGAGTGTCGTGAGCTGTGGAGTGTCGTGAGCTGTAGAGTGTCGTGAGCTGTGGAGTGTCGTGAGCTGTGGAGTGTCGTGAGCTGTGGAGTGTAGTGAGCTGTGGAGTGTCGTGAGCTGTGGAGTGTCGTGAGCTGTGGAGTGTAGTGAGCTGTGGAGTGTAGTGAGCTGTGGAGTGTCGTGAGCTGTGGAGTGTCGTGAGCTGTGGAGTGTCGTGAGCTGTGGAGTGTCGTGAGCTGTGGAGTGTAGTGAGCTGTGGAGTGTAGTGAGCTGTGGAGTGTAGTGAGCTGTGGAGTGTAGCTTCAGCTGTGGAGTGTAGCTTCAGCTGTGGAGTGTCGTGAGCTGTGGAGTGTAGTGAGCTGTGGAGTGTAGTGAGCTGTGGAGTGTCGTGAGCTGTGGAGTGTCGTGAGCTGTGGAGTGTCGTGAGCTGTGGAGTGTAGTGAGCTGTGGAGTGTAGTGAGCTGTGGAGTGTCGTGAGCTGTGGAGTGTAGTGAGCTGTGGAGTGTCGTGAGCTGTGGAGTGTAGTGAGCTGTGGAGTGTCGTAAGATGTGGAGTGTCGTGAGCTGTGGAGTGTCGTGAGCTGTGGAGTGTCGTGAGCTGTGAAGTGTAGTGAGCTGTGGAGTGTCGTGAGCTGTGGAGTGTCGTGAGCTGTGGAGTGTCGTGAGCTGTGGAGTGTCGTGAGCTTTGGAGTGTCGAGCTGTGGAGTGTCGTGAGCTGTGGAGTGTAGTGAGCTGTGGAGTGTCGTGAGCTGTGGAGTGTCGTGAGCTGTGGAGTGTCGTGAGCTGTGGAGTGTCGTGAGCTGTGGAATGTAGTGAGCTGTGGAGTGTCGTGAGCTGTGGAGTGTCGTGAGCTGTGGAGTGTCGTGAGCTGTGGAGTGTCGTGAGCTGTGGAGTGTCGTGAGCTGTGGAGTGTCGTGAGCTGTGGAGTGTCGTGAGCTGTGGAGTGTCGTGAGCTGTGGAGTGTCGTGAGCTGTGGAGTGTCGTGAGCTGTGGAGTGTCGTGAGCTGTGGAGTGTCGTGAGCTGTGGAGTGTCGTGAGCTGTGGAGTGTAGTGAGCTGTGGAGTGTCGTGAGCTGTGGAGTGTCGTGAGCTGTGGAGTGTCGTGAGCTGTGGAGTGTCGTGAGCTGTGGAGTGTCGTGAGCTGTGGAGTGTAGTGAGCTGTGGAGTGTCGTGAGCTGTGGAGTGTAGCTTCAGCTGTGGAGTGTCGTGAGCTGTGGAGTGTCGTGAGCTGTGGAGTGTAGTGAGCTGTGGAGTGTAGTGAGCTGTGGAGTGTCTTGAGCTGTGGAGTGTCGTGAGCTGTGGAGTGTAGTGAGCTGTGGAGCGTAGTGAGCTGTGGAGTGTAGTGAGCTGTGGAGTGTAGTGAGCTGTGGAGTGTCGTGAGCTGTGGAGTGTAGTGAGCTGTGGAGTGTCGTGAGCTGTGGAGTGTCGTGAGCTGTGGAGTATAGTGAGCTGTGGAGTGTAGTGAGCTGTGGAGTGTAGCTTCAGCTGTGGAGTGTCGTGAGCTGTGGAGTGTAGTGAGCTGTGGAGTGTCGTGAGCTGTGGAGTGTCGTGAGCTGTGGAGTGTCGTGAGCTGTGGAGTGTCGTGAGCTGTGGAGTGTAGTGAGCTGTGGAGTGTCGTGAGCTGTGGAGTGTCGTGAGCTGTGGAGTGTCGTGAGTTGTGGAGTGTCGTGAGCTGTGGAGTGTAGTGAGCTGTGGAGTGTAGTAAGCTGTGGAGTGTCGTGAGCTGTGGAGTGTCGTGAGCTGTGGAGTGTCGTGAGCTGTGGAGTGTAGTGAGCTGTGGAGTGTCGTGAGCTGTGGAGTGTCGTGAGCTGTGGAGTGTAGTGAGCTGTGGAGTGTCGTGAGCTGTGGAGTGTCGTGAGCTGTGGAGTGTCGTGAGCTGTGGAGTGTCGTGAGCTGTGGAGTGTCGTGAGCTGTGGAGTGTAGTGAGCTTTGGAGTGTCGTGAGCTGTGGAGTGTCGTGAGCTGTGGAGTGTCGTGAGCTGTGGAGTGTCGTGAGCTGTGGAGTGTCGTGAGCTGTGGAGTGTCGTGAGCTGTGGAGTGTAGTGAGCTGTGGAGTGTCGTGAGCTGTGGAGTGTCGTGAGCTGTGGAGTGTCGTGAGCTGTGGAGTGTCGTGAGCTGTGGAGTGTCGTGAGCTGTGGAGTGTCGTGAGCTGTGGAGTGTCGTGAGCTGTGGAGTGTCGTGAGCTGTGGAGTGTCGTGAGCTGTGGAGTGTAGTGAGCTGTGGAGTGTAGTGAGCTGTGGAGTGTCGTGAGCTGTGGAGTGTAGCTTCAGCTGTGGAGTGTCGTGAGCTGTGGAGTGTCGTGAGCTGTGGAGTGTAGTGAGCTGTGGAGTGTAGTGAGCTGTGGAGTGTCTTGAGCTGTGGAGTGTCGTGAGCTGTGGAGTGTAGTGAGCTGTGGAGTGTAGTGAGCTGTGGAGTGTCGTGAGCTGTGGAGTTTAGTGAGCTGTGGAGTGTAGTGAGCTGTGGAGTGTAGTGAGCTGTGAAGTGTCGTGAGCTGTGGAGTGTCGTGAGCTGTGGAGTGTAGTGAGCTGTGGAGTGTAGTTAGCTGTGGAGTGTAGTGAGCTGTGGAGTGTAGCTTCAGCTGTGGAGTGTCGTGAGCTGTGGAGTGTCGTGAGCTGTGGAGTGTCGTGAGCTGTGGAGTGTCGTGAGCTGTGGAGTGTCGTGAGCTGTGGAGTGTCGTGAGCTGTGGAGTGTCGTGAGCTGTGGAGTGTCGTGAGCTGTGGAGTGTCGTGAGCTGTGGAGTGTAGTGAGCTGTGGAGTGTCGTGAGCTGTGGAGTGTCGTGAGCTGTGGAGTGTCGTGAGCTGTGGAGTGTAGTGAGCTGTGGAGTGTCGTGAGCTGTGGAGTGTAGTGAGCTGTGGAGTGTAGTGAGCTGTGGAGTGTAGTGAGCTGTGGAGTGTCGTGAGCTGTGGAGTGTCGTGAGCTGTGGAGTGTCGTGAGCTGTGGAGTGTCGTGAGCTGTGGAGTGTCGTGAGCTGTGGAGTGTCGTGAGCTGTGGAGTGTCGTGAGCTGTGGAGTGTCGTGAGCTGTGGAGTGTCGTGAGCTGTGGAGTGTCGTGAGCTGTGCAGTGTCGTGAGCTGTGGAGTGTCGTGAGCTGTGGAGTGTCGTGAGCTGTGGAGTGTCGTGAGCTGTGGAGTGTAGTGAGCTGTGGAGTGTAGTGAGCTGTGGAGTGTCGTGAGCTGTGGAGTGTCGTGAGCTGTGGAGTGTAGTGAGCTGTGGAGTGTCGTGAGCTGTGGAGTGTCGTGAGCTGTGGAGTGTCGTGAGCTGTGGAGTGTCGTGAGCTGTGGAGTGTCGTGAGCTGTGGAGTGTCGTGAGCTGTGGAGTGTAGTGAGCTGTGGAGTGTAGTGAGCTGTGGAGTGTCGTGAGCTGTGGAGTGTCGTGAGTTGTGGAGTGTCGTGAGCTGTGGAGTGTCGTGAGCTGTGGAGTGTCGTGAGCTGTGGAGTGTAGCTTCAGCTGTGGAGTGTCGTGAGCTGTGGAGTATCGTGAGCTGTGGAGTGTAGTGAGCTGTGGAGTGTCGTGAGCTGTGTAGTGTCGTGAGCTGTGGAGTGTCGTGAGCTGTGGAGTGTCGTGAGCTGTGGAGTGTAGTGAGCTGTGGAGTGTCGTGAGCTGTGGAGTGTCGTGAGCTGTGGAGTGTCGTGAGCTGTGGAGTGTAGTGAGCTGTGGAGTGTAGTGAGCTGTGGAGTGTCGTGAGCTGTGGAGTGTCGTGAGCTGTGGAGTGTCGTGAGCTGTGGAGTGTCGTGAGCTGTGGAGTGTCGTGAGCTGTGGAGTGTCGTGAGCTGTGGAGTGTCGTGAGCTGTGGAGTGTCGTGAGCTGTGGAGTGTCGTGAGCTGTGGAGTGTCGTGAGCTGTGGAGTGTCGTGAGCTGTGGAGTGTCGTGAGCTGTGGAGTGTCGTGAGCTGTGGAGTGTCGTGAGCTGTGGAGTGTAGTGAGCTGTGAAGTGTAGTGAGCTGTGGAGTGTCGTGAGCTGTGGAGTGTCGTGAGCTGTGGAGTGTCGTGAGCTGTGGAGTGTCGTGAGCTGTTGAGTGTCGTGAGCTGTGGAGTGTAGTGAGCTGTGGCGTGTCGTGAGCTGTGGAGTGTCGTGAGCTGTGGAGTGTAGCTTCAGCTGTGGAGTGTCGTGAGCTGTGGAGTGTCGTGAGCTGTGGAGTGTAGTGAGCTGTGGAGTGTAGTGAGCTGTGGAGTGTAGTGAGCTGTGGAGTGTAGTGAGCTGTGGAGTGTCGTGAGCTGTGGAGTGTAGTGAGCTGTGGAGTGTAGTGAGCTGTGGAGTGTAGTGAGCTGTGGAGTGTCGTGAGCTGTGGAGTGTAGTGAGCTGTGGAGTGTCGTGAGCTGTGGAGTGTCGTGAGCTGTGGAGTGTAGTGAGCTGTGGAGTGGTGTTGAGCTGTGGAGTGGTGTTGAGCTGTGGAGTGTAGCTTCAGCTGTGGAGTGTAGCTTCAGCTGTGGAGTGTAGCTTCAGCTGTGGAGTGTCGTGAGCTGTGGAGTGTCGTGAGCTGTGGAGTGTCGTGAGCTGTGGAGTGTCGTGAGCTGTGGAGTGTCGTGAGCTGTGGAGTGTCGTGAGCTGTGGAGTGTAGTGAGCTGTGGAGTGTAGTGAGCTGTGGAGTGTCGTGAGCTGTGGAGTGTCGTGAGCTGTGGAGTGTCGTGAGCTGTGTAGTGTCGTGAGCTGTGGAGTGTCGTGAGCTGTGGAGTGTCGTGAGCTGTGGAGTGTCGTGAGCTGTGGAGTGTCGTGAGCTGTGGAGTGTCGTGAGCTGTGGAGTGTCGTGAGCTGTGGAGTGTCGTGAGCTGTGGAGTGTCGTGAGCTGTGGAGTGTCGTGAGCTGTGGAGTGTCGTGAGCTGTGGAGTGTCGTGAGCTGTGGAGTGTCGTGAGCTGTGGAGTGTCGTGAGCTGTGGAGTGTCGTGAGCTGTGGAGTGTCGTGAGCTGTGGAGTGTCGTGAGCTGTGGAGTGTCGTGAGCTGTGGAGTGTCGTGAGCTGTGGAGTGTCGTGAGCTGTGGAGTGTCGTGAGCTGTGGAGTGTCGTGAGCTGTGGAGTGTCGTGAGCTGTGGAGTGTCGTGAGCTGTGGAGTGTCGTGAGCTGTGGAGTGTCGTGAGCTGTGGAGTGTCGTGAGCTGTGGAGTGTCGTGAGCTGTGGAGTGTCGTGAGCTGTGGAGTGTCGTGAGCTGTGGAGTGTCGTGAGCTGAGGAGTGTCGTGAGCTGTGGAGTGTCGTGAGCTGTGGAGTGTCGTGAGCTGTGGAGTGTCGTGAGCTGTGGAGTGTCGTGATCTGTGGAGTGTCGTGATCTGTGGAGTGTCGTGAGCTGTGGAGTGTCGTGAGCTGTGGAGTGTCGTGAGCTGTGGAGTGTAGTGAGCTGTGGAGTGTAGTGAGCTGTGGAGTGTAGTGAGCTGTGGAGTGTCGTGAGCTGTGGAGTGTCGTGAGCTGTGGAGTGTCGTGAGCTGTGGAGTGTCGTGAGCTGTGGAGTGTCGTGAGCTGTGGAGTGTCGTGAGCTGTGGAGTGTCGTGAGCTGTGGAGTGTCGTGAGCTGTGGAGTGTAGCTTCAGCTGTGGAGTGTCGTGAGCTGTGGAGTGTCGTGAGCTGTGGAGTGTCGTGAGCTGTGGAGTGTCGTGAGCTGTGGAGTGTCGTGATCTGTGGAGTGTAGTGAGCTGTGGAGTGTAGTGAGCTGTGGAGTGTAGTGAGCTGTGGAGTGTCGTGAGCTGTGGAGTGTAGTGAGCTGTGGAGTGTCGTGAGCTGTGGAGTGTCGTGAGCTGTGGAGTGTCGTGAGCTGTGGAGTGTCGTGAGCTGTGGAGTGTAGTGAGCTGTGGAGTGTAGTGAGCTGTGGAGTGTAGTGAGCTGTGGAGTGTAGCTTCAGCTGTGGAGTGTAGCTTCAGCTGTGGAGTGTCGTGAGCTGTGGAGTGTCGTGAGCTGTGGAGTGTCGTGAGCTGTGGAGTGTCGTGAGCTGTGGAGTGTCGTGAGCTGTGGAGTGTAGTGAGCTGTGGAGTGTAGTGAGCTGTGGAGTGTCGTGAGCTGTGGAGTGTCGTGAGCTGTGGAGTGTAGTGAGCTGTGGAGTGTAGTGAGCTGTGGAGTGTAGTGAGCTGTGGAGTGTAGTGAGCTGTGGAGTGTAGTGAGCTGTGGAGTGTAGCTTCAGCTGTGGAGTGTAGCTTCAGCTGTGGAGTGTCGTGAGCTGTGGAGTGTAGTGAGCTGTGGAGTGTAGTGAGCTGTGGAGTGTAGTGAGCTGTGGAGTGTAGCTTCAGCTGTGGAGTGTAGCTTCAGCTGTGGAGTGTAGCTTCAGCTGTGGAGTGTCGTGAGCTGTGGAGTGTAGTGAGCTGTGGAGTGTAGTGAGCTGTGGAGTGTAGTGAGCTGTGGAGTGTAGTGAGCTGTGGAGTGTAGTGAGCTGTGGAGTGTCGTGAGCTGTGGAGTGTCGTGAGCTGTGGAGTGTCGTGAGCTGTGGAGTGTAGTGAGCTGTGGAGTGTCGTGAGCTGTGGAGTGTAGTGAGCTGTGGAGTGTCGTGAGCTGTGGAGTGTCGTGAGCTGTGGGTTAGGCTGACTGCCAAGCTGTGGAGTGTAGTGAGCTGTGGGTTAGGCTGACAGGCGAGCTGTGGGTTAGGCTGACTCCCGAGCTGTGGGTTAGGCTGACTCCAGAGCTGTGGAGTGTAGTGAGTTGTGGGTTAGGCTGACTCCCGAGCTGTGGGTTAGGCTGACTGCCGAGCTGTGGAGTGTAGTGAGCTGTGGGTTAGGCTGACTCCCGAGCTGCCGAGCTGTGGGTTAGGCTGACTGCCGAGCTGCCGGGCTGTGGGTTAGGCTGACTCCCGAGCTGTGGGTTAGGCTGACTGCCGAGCTGTGGGTTAGGCTGACTGCCGAGCTGTGGGTTAGGCTGACTGCCGAGCTGCCGAGCTGTGGGTTAGGCTGACTGCCGAGCTGTGGGTTAGGCTGACTGCCGAGCTGCCGAGCTGTGGGCTGACTGCCGAGCTGTGGGTTAGGCTGACTGCCGAGCTGTGGGTTAGGCTGACTGCCGAGCTGCCGAGCTGTGGGCTGACTCCCGAGCTGTGGGTTAGGCTGACTGCCGAGCTGTGGGTTAGGCTGACTGCCGAGCTGCCGAGCTGCCGAGCTGTGGGTTAGGCTGACTCCCGAGCTGTGGGTTAGGCTGACTGCCGAGCTGCCGAGCTGTGGGTTAGGCTGACTGCCGAGCTGCCGAGCTGTGGGTTAGGCTGACTGCCGAGCTGCCGAGCTGTGGGTTAGGCTGACTGCCGAGCTGCCGAGCTGTGGGTGCGTCGGAGCAGCGGGTGGTCCATCGATCGGAGGGCTCGGCTCGGCTGGGGTGGGCTGGGCTGGGCTGGGCGTGGCTGGCTGGCTGGCGCGGCTCCTAGGAGCGGACGGGCTCGGAGGTCCCCTCCTCCGCGTGGTACGGCCAGGACAGCGGGGCTCGGATGCACCGCCGAATGTCTGACTTTGGTGACTGACGGGCTAGTTTAAAGCGGGCTTGAATGCTTCTTATGCTGCCATTGTAATATTTAGCGTCGTGTGATCTCGCTGGCTGCGGCACCCTATAGCACAAATCATCATCATTTGACAATTTAGGAGCTATGGAGTCGACATTGTATGTAGACGTTGCATTGCTATTTCGCGTTTTGTATCTCGGTGGATTTTCTAATCTGGTGAATTACTCGCCTGGTTGTTTTTGGTGACCGCCTACGTTCTGGAGTATGACATTAATTAATACGTTAGGTGGAGTGAGCTGGACTCTGGATCCCGGTCCTCTTTCTCTGTTGGAATCAGGGAAGGACCGACTCATCATTGAACTCCGGTGTCACTTGTGTGTCTGTGTCTGTGTCCGTGTGTCTGTGTGTCTGTGTGTCTATGTGTCTGTGTATGTGTGTCTGTGTCTGTGTCTGTGTCTGTGTCCGTGTGTCTGTGTGTCTGTGTGTGTCGGGATGAACACCTATTGCTCTTCTCTATGCGGCTGCATGTCTGTGGTGCAATGGTGTCAGGCCGGCTGGGGAGCCGATGTTATCTGCCGTCAGTCAGTCTCTGACCGCCGTCGCGGACGGACGTGCCCGCTCTGTCTCCTGCCCGCTCCGTCCCGTGCTATATGTCGTCAGTCAGTCTGTCTCTGACCGCCGTCGCGGACGGAAGTGCCCGCTCTGTCTCCTGCCCGCTCCGTCCCGTCACGCAGGGAGATCCGATCACCTGGCTGTCGTCGGTCGGAGCTGAGATGCAGGGATCCACCACCTGCCGCCGCATTGCGCAATTAGCCATTTGCATGAGGGTTTCTGATGCATTAGCGTTCAGAGGTTATTTACAGGGCTGACGTGTTATCAGTGGATGTGGAGAGTTTGTGAGCTCCGTGAGCTGTGATGTCTCTTAACGTCCTGGCATTGTCAGGCTGCTATTATATTAGGATAGCACGAGTAAGGCCATCTGTTGGTAGACACATATGCATTGATTGCTGAAACTTCGTCAATTTGTGAAAACTGATCTTGATAATACAATGATATTGCAAGCATGTATCAATACTCAACTCACAACTGCATACATGTTTTGCAAATATGGAGAAATTGTCTTATTTGTAGTTCTTCTGCTAGTAGTTATTTTTAGTTAGTTCTTTTTAGTCTTGTAAAACTGCCTTCTCAGCCGTTTTTTTTGTGGGTGTTCCCAACCCAGAGTCTCATCCTTCCATCAAAACCATAACTGTCCAGTTACGTTTTACCACAACCGGAGTCCGGATTGGACTGAGCCACACCGCCCTGCCAGCTATGACGCTGGTAGGGCGTCACAGTTCCCTCGCCGCCCCATACCACTACTCGGCGGTACTCGGCGCCGCACCGCCCTGCCAGCCATGCCGCTGGTAGGGCGCCGCAGTTCCCTCGCCGCCCTATACCGCTACTCGGCGGTACTCGGCGGTACTCGGCGCCACACCGCCCTGCCAGCCATGAAGCTGGTAGGGCGTCACAGTTCCCTCGCCGCCCCATACCACTACTCGGCGGTACTCGGCGCCGCACCGCCCTGCCAGCCATGACGCTGGTAGGGCGCCACAGTTCCCCCGCCACCCCATACCGCTACTCGGCGGTACTCGGCGCCACACCGCCCTGCCAGCCATGAAGCTGGTAGGGCGCCACAGTTCCCTCGCCGCCCCATACCACTACTCGGCGGTACTCGGCGCCACACCGCCCTGCCAGCCATGACGCTGGTAGGGCGCCACAGTTCCCTCGCCGCCCCATACCACTACTCGGCGGTACTCGGCGCCACACCGCCCTGCCAGCCATGACGCTGGTAGGGCGCCACAGTTCCCTCGCCACCCCATACCACTACTCGGCGGTACTCGGCGCCGGCTGCCGCTGCCAGCCATGACGCTGGTAGGGCGTCACAGTTCCCTCGCCGCCCCATACCACTACTCGGCGGTACTCGGCGCCACACCGCCCTGCCAGCCATGACGCTGGTAGGGCGTCACAGTTCCCTCGCCGCCCCATACCACTACTCGGCGGTACTCGGCGCCGCACCGCCCTGCCAGCCATGACGCTGGTAGGGCGTCACAGTTCCCTCGCCGCCCCATACCACTACTCGGCGGTACTCGGCGCCACACCGCCCTGCCAGCCATGACGCTGGTAGGGCGCCACAGTTCCCTCGCCGCCCCATACCGCTACTCGGCGGTACTCGGCGGTACTCGGCGCCGCACCGCCCTGCCAGCCATGACGCTGGTAGGGCGCCACAGTTCCCTCGCCACCCCATACCACTACTCGGCGGTACTCGGCGCCGGCTGCCGCTGCCAGCCATGACGCTGGTAGGGCGTCACAGTTCCCTCGCCGCCCCATACCACTACTCGGCGGTACTCGGCGCCGGCTGCCGCTGCCAGCCATGACGCTGGTAGGGCGTCACAGTTCCCTCGCCGCCCCATACCACTACTCGGCGGTACTCGGCGCCACACCGCCCTGCCAGCCATGACGCTGGTAGGGCGTCACAGTTCCCTCGCCACCCCATACCACTACTCGGCGGTACTCGGCGCCACACCGCCCTGCCAGCCATGACGCTGGTAGGGCGCCACAGTTCCCTCGCCGCCCCATACCGCTACTCGGCGGTACCCGGCGCCACACCGCCCTGCCAGCCATGACGCTGGTAGGGCGTCACAGTTCCCTCGCCGCCCCATACCACTACTCGGCGGTACTCGGCGCCGCACCGCCCTGCCAGCCATGACGCTGGTAGGGCGTCACAGTTCCCTCGCCGCCCCATACCACTACTCGGCGGTACTCGGCGCCACACCGCCCTGCCAGCCATGAAGCTGGTAGGGCGCCACAGTTCCCTCGCCACCCCATACCACTACTCGGCGGTTCTCGGCGCCGGCTGCCGCTGCCAGCCATGAAGCTGCTGCTGAGGAAATGACAAAGCGAGGAAATGCCGGGCCCACGTCACAGTCGGACCTCCCGGCACAGTCGGACACAATCGGGCCCGGCGCCGGCGGCCGGAGCGGGTCCAGTCCCGGGAGCGGTGGGCCGCTCGTCGGCAGACGGAACACAGCCACGAAAACGGCATACAGGTGAACGCAGACCTCTGAATTTAAGCATTTAAAACAGCACACTAAAAGTATCAACGTGCTCTCAGTTTCTTGAGAATTGCAATATTTCAGATTCTTTCAAAGAGGTAAACATCTTATATGTTTTTTTAACGGAAATAAATTTTCACAGCCATGAATTCGAACGTTATAGTTGTGTTGCAGGTTTCGCCATTTTTGTTTACACGGGCCCGTACGGTGCCAGGCTACCCGTCTGTGGCCGCCCCAGCACGTGGCGCCGGCCGCCCAGACTACGGTCCAGCGATCACTGCTCCCGTCTGGTATCGGAGTTGGGGCATTCCGTGACTGTGTAGGCTTGTCTGGCTCTGGCTCTGGTGCGTGCTAGATTAATTTTCTGGGTTTGGTTGTGATTCGTTTTACGGGATCTTGTGCTCGTTGAACCTGGGGGCGAGGTTCTGTAGTATGTCCCGTTGGAGCTTTGCCGGTGGCCGGTGCAACGCTCGAGCGGGGCTGGTTGGGAGCCTGTCAGCTGTCTGATGCAGCCCAGAAAGTGCCATCAATCAGCTGGCACTGTGCCGCTACTGCGCCGCTTCTGTCACGACGCCGCTGTCACTGCCACTGCGCCACCACTACGCCGCAACTACGCTGCTTCTGTCACGCTGACACTGCGCCACCACTATGCCGCAACTGCGCCGCTTCTGTCACGCTGACACTGCGCCGCATATGTCTTACCGCTGGCGGCTGCTCGAACGTGACATGCGCGCTCGTCACCGGTGTCGTTCGTTAGTGTCGGTGACTGTGACTGGCGGTGACGGCAGCGGTGACGGCGGTGACGGTGGTGACAGTGGTGACAGTGGTGGCGGTGTCGGCAGGGGTGTCGCAAGGAGAGGCTCGGATGACAGCGACCCGCGATGATGGAATGGCAATGTCCTGTTGACTGGCGTTGGGCCAGATGGCACTGCCGGAGTTTACTGGTTTAGCGTTGTGGATTATTTTAAAACTGCCGCCAGCTCGTAACAGGATGGGAATATGATGTTGGATTAGGACCTCAGCTCAATATTTTTTCCGCGCTCGGCATTACCCAAGGTCATGATTATCCTAAAACACCTTAACCTATATCAGTGTGGTTTTAGGAGCCAAACCAGGACGATTATCATTATTTTGGATCCTATAAGCGCATCGGAAATGTTAAAGGGAATGTTTCACCCTTGTATTGGTTTTGAACGGAGATAGCCATTATCTTTGGCCGTTATTGAAATGTCTAAATTGTTAAGGTTATTTTCCCCAAAACTTATCCGTTTTTAAGCAATTGAATTTCGCATTTTCAAAATGGGGTCTATGATAATGCCGCCGCTGATTGGCTGACAGCCACCTCAAGATTGTTGGTCCTGGAAGTCAGACGACCTGTATTTCTCGAACCTTGGCGAGTACGATGTAAACAACGGCCAACGCGATAGGTTGCGGTCCAAGTTGAAGTTTTTCACGTTGTTTGAAGTCTCAGTTATGGATTGATTGTTGAAAAAATGACATCGCAATGCCTCGCGCTGATTGTGTTCTGTGCGGGAGAAGACACAGTTCCGCAATGTTTGTATTTCAGTCGCCAGAAATGTCTGAAACGATTGTGCCATATTTTGGCAGCGTAAAGGTTTTCTCTACAGCTCTATAACTCAATAATGACGTAATCATCTAAAATAATAAACAAAACTTAATTTGTATAAAGTTAAGTGAATTTTCGAGAGAAAAAAATATCACCATCGTTTTCAGCAGCACTTACTTAATATTTTCGACTACAACCAGCGTATATTTGACAACTTTCAGAAATGTGAAACATTCCCTTTAAACAACCGATTTGCAGCCATGTAAGGTATTTGTAAGGTAACTTCAGGTGTATTTACCTTCCCTAACTTTTTTGTTGCAATATGTTCACCGAGGTAGAGAAGGCAGCAGAGGGAATAATTGAGACGTTACTTCCTTTGTTTCACCGTGCTGTCTTTACCTTTAACATCATAATATTTGTGTCAAGTTTCTGCTGCCGTGCAGAACGCTCTACGGACGCGGAACGCGGCGTGTTCACGGTCACGGACGGCCAGCCGTCTCTGTCGTTAGTATAGGTGGCGCCACTATCGCTGCCGTTAATATAGGCGTCGCTACTGTCGCTGCCGGTCCGACCACGGCGCCGCCAGTCCAGCCTGCTCTACTCGCACTGCGTGGAGTCACGCCAGTCGAGACATCGACAGGCGTCCACTGTGCTGGCCGGCTCCGTCGTCCGTGCGCATAGGATTCTGGCAGTGCAAAAAAATGTAAAACATGTTAAAGCAGTGAAAATGTTACTTTACCATGAAGAGAACTACACAAATGTGGAATATGCCATGGACAGTCCCGCGGTACTCCTCGGAGCGGCGCAGGAGCCCCTACTGATGATTGCTGATTTGGAACTGTATGCTTTTTGAAACAACCAACGCCTCAAAATTCTTACCGACTCTCTATGTTTCATTCTTTTCGGTTGATACATACCGATATTTGATGGATGATCTTAATAAAGACAGGTTTGGCGCTGCATAACCGTGGCAATTGCGGCACCGCTGAACCCAAAAACACCACACATACGGCTGACGGCCAGCAGGAGGTTAGTTCGGCTGGCGGCCTTTTGGCGGCGCTGCTACCTTATAATTGGAGTCACGCCAATTTTAGGATCAAAACTCACGCCAATCAAAATTCATTTTGTGCTGATCGCAGTGTGACTAAGCAGATTTGAAGGTAATGCATGACAAAGCACGGTTTCTAGCAATGCTAAAATTCTGTGAAGAACACGTGCCATGATTGATAACACGGCTGTCGACGTCGGTCGTGCTCAGAAATTTGAAAGAGATAAACAATCCCCGAAAACTTGCTGCACTACTATGGAATCATTTCGTCGCATCCTATGGAAAGCGGCATACTATGGCAAACAGTACTCAGAAGGCCATATTTACGTAGTCGTGTATGCACTTCAACCCAGTTAATTTTCCACTTCCGTTTGCGGAATCCGCCGCCAGCGTGCTCAGCGCGTATAATTGGGCGGTGGCAGCGGCTGCCGTGGCTGTGTGACGAGCTGTGCCCGCTCCGGCGTTACATCGCCACTGGTGGATCCAGTGTGTGGCGGATCCAGCCTCTCTCCGCGGGGGGGGGGATATTTTCTTTTGGCAAAAAGGTACCCACATTTTTTTCCCTCCGCGGATCTGGGCCGGTCACCTTATTTTGGTATTCGAGCTTAAGAAATCCACTTGTCAAGTTCACAAAAATTCATTTTGTGGATTTTTTTCCGGAAAAAATCATTTTATTTTTATTTCGGGGGGCCATTTTTTTTGAAAATCGGAGATAGCCATTTTGAAGAGAATGTCATTTTTTTCTTTCGACGTTTTTTTTGTTGCAATTTGCTTCAAAACTCTTATTTTCTACGGTTGTTAAAACATTTATCGTTTTCCACAAAAAATGGCAAGACATGACGTCATTAATACGTCATTATCTCCCAAAATACTACATCTAGGGAGGGAGGTAGGGGGCAAATGGGTCATGACTCTTTAAACGCCCGAAATCGGCCGAAAATTGACAGATATTTTAATTGAAAAGAGGATCTAAGCAATTTCTCTACTAAGGGAAGTGTGTTTTAAAATTAGTTATTGATGGTTGCGGATGTCAAATCCGATGTACTTTTTAGAATTGTGAGATTTTTTGGGTGCAGTTTGCCCTGCCCAAATCAACTTTTTTTGTCATTCTGGTTCCGCCGTTGAACGCAGCATGTTGTCTCATGACGTCACTGAGTGGGCTCGTTGGTGACGTCACCGTTGTAGAGACACGCCGGAGTGTGGTACTGTTGTTTTACCGTGACAGAGGGCGGTCCCGGTGTTACACTGCGCGCGGTCGCGGTCTCATTGGGTCACGGTCGGGGCACCGTGTGTCGTGACTGACGTCTCTGTATCGGGCCTGCTCGTTTGCTCTCTCTCCATGCCGTGACACGTGTGTTGAGTTCCCGGGAAGACCTACTGTGCGGCTGCGCGGGGAGGGCCTACTGTGCGGCTGCGCGGGGAGGGCCTACTGTGCGGCTGCGCGGGGAGGGCCTACTGTGCGGCTGCGCGGGGAGGGCCTACTGTGCGGCTGCGCGGGGAGGGCCTACTGTGCGGCTGCGCGGGCAGGGCCTACTGTGCGGCTGCGCGGGGAGGGCCTACTGTGCGGCTGCGCGGGGAGGGCCTACTGTGCGGCTGCGCGGGGAGGGCCTACTGTGCGGCTGCGCGGGGAGGGCCTACTGTGCGGCTGCGCGGGGAGGGCCTACTGTGCGGCTGCGCGGGGAGGGCCTACTGTGCGGCTGCGCGGGGAGGGCCTACTGTGCGGCTGCGCGGGGAGGGCCTACTGTGCGGCTGCGCGGGGAGGGCCTACTGTGCGGCTGCGCGGCTGCGGGCTCGTGGCACATGGCCGAGTATAGTGACAGCCTGTGGTTCGACGAATACTGGGGAATAGGAGCACGGTCGCGTGTTGGCCTCCTCGTTTGTTTCGGGGGTCTTAACCCATTGAAGCCCATTGGGAAATATATACATATACCAGGACTAATCAGCTGCTATTCCTGTCCGACGCACGTGCGATTCGCTAAAAAAAAAGGCGCACGAGTGGCGAGTGCCCATTGTACCCAAAAGGTTGCCAGCCCGTACATTCAGCTGATTATTAGTTTGGGTAAAATGCGTTTCAGGTATGATTTTTAAACGTCACCTGAAAAGCATTGAACCTGCGCCGGAGGCACGAATACAATTCGGGAATTCATGTATTAAATCAAGATAACTGTAGTAACTCCAGTTATCTATGGTTAAGTTCATGCTCTGACATGTGTGCGTCGTTGTACAGTCTCTCGCACCAGCGCATCACGTCTTCATTGCTTTGCTATTCTTCACTATGCAGTCGGCGCCAAGTGACCAAAAGTAGTCGGTGTGCCCTAAAACGCCAATCATCATCATCATCATCATGTCTCCAGTGTCTGTTGTTTGGCTCGAGCCCCGTCACATCTCCATTTTCCTGGACCAGCCCTGTGCTTGTCGGCTGGTACGCCGGTGCACAGCGCAGTACTGGGTGACCCGTGGTGTCCCGGCGGCGGCGGCGGCGGCGGCGGCGGCTGGCCACACTCGGTCTGCTGCACGGGGCACGAGTCTGAAGATGCTGCCGCCATCGTGTCACGTCGGATCATGCCGGGTCACGTCACGTCACGTCGGGTCATGTCATGTCACGTCACGTCATGTCATGTCACGTCACGCCACGTCACGTCACGTCACGCCACGCCACGCCACGCCACGCCACGTCACGTCACGTCACGTCACGTCGGGTCATGTCATGTCACGTCACGTCACGTCACGTCACGTCACGTCACGTCACGTCACGCCGGGTCGTGGAGGTCACGAAGGTCGTGTCGCTGCCACGTCACGCGCGGGGATGTCTCGGGATCGGCCGCGCTCTGGAGTGCTATGCCGCGCTCTGGAGTGTTATGCCGCGCTCTGGAGTGCTATGCCGCGCTCTGGAGTGTTATGCCGCGCTCTGGAGTGTTATGCCGCGCTCTGGAGTGCTATGCCGTGCTCTGGAGTGTTATGCCGCGCTCTGGAGTGTTATGCCGCGCTCTGGAGTGTTATACCGCGCTCTGGAGTGCTATGCCGCGCTCTGGAGTGTTATGCCGCGCTCTGGAGTGTTATGCGGCGCTCTGGAGTGTTATGCCGCGCTCTGGAGTGTTATGCCGCGCTCTGGAGTGCTATGCCGCGCTCTGGAGTGTTATGCCGCGCTCTGGAGTGTTATGCCGCGCTCTGGAGTGTTATGCCGCGCTCTGGAGTGTTATGCCGCGCTCTGGAGTGTTATGCCGCGCTCTGGAGTGCTATGCCGCGCTCTGGAGTGTTATGCCGCGCTCTGGAGTGTTATGCCGCGCTCTGGAGTGCTATGCCGCGCTCTGGAGTGCTATGCCGCGCTCTGGAGTGTTATCTTATCACAAATCACGTTATGAAGCCCCAACGCTTAACGACGATGACGAGTAATCATTATATTTACCTCACCGAAATTGCGCTGTGTTTTGTAAGGACAAATGGCTGTACTTAACAACCGACCAAGGCGGACATTTCGGCCAGCTGTTGCTGATTCGTTCCGCGATTGTCACGCCGCGTGGCCCGGACAAACCCCGCTCAGGCATTACTGTCTGGCGGTAAGCCTGTCTGAGTCCAGCCGCAGATGTGATGTCGTGTCTAAGTGCCTGAGTCCAGCCGCAGATGTGATGTGTCTAAGTGCCTGAGTCCAGCCGCAGATGTGATGTCGTGTCTGAGTGTCTGAGTCCAGCCGCAGATGTGGTGTCGTGTCTAAGTGCCTGAGTCCAGCCGCAGATGTGGTGTCGTGTCTAAGTGCCTGAGTCCAGCCGCAGAGGTGATGTCGTGTCTAAGTGCCTGAGTCCAGCCGCAGATGTGGTGTCGTGTCTAAGTGCCTGAGTCCAGCCGCAGAGGTGATGTCGTGTCTAAGTGCCTGAGTCCAGCCGCAGATGTGATGTGTCTAACTGCCTGAGTCCAGCCGCAGATGTGATGTCGTGTCTGAGTGTCTGAGTCCAGCCGCAGATGTGATGTGTCTAAGTGTCTGAGTCCAGCCGCAAATGTGATGTCGTGTCTAAGTGCCTGAGTCCAGCCGCAGATGTGATGTGTCTGAGTGTCTGAGTCCAGCCGCCGAGGTGATGTCGTGTCTAAGTGTCTGAGTCCAGCCGCAGATGTGATGTGTCTAACTGCCTGAGTCCAGCCGCAGAGGTGATGTGTCTAAGTGCCTGAGTCCAGCCGCAGATGTGATGTCGTGTCTAAGTGCCTGAGTCCAGCCGCAGATGTGATGTCGTGTCTAAGTGCCTGAGTCCAGCCGCAGATGTGATGTCGTGTCTAAGTGCCTGAGTCCAGCCGCAGATGTGATGTCGTGTCTAAGTGCCTGAGTCCAGCCGCAGATGTGATGTCGTGTCTAAGTGCCTGAGTCCAGCCGCAGATGTGATGTGTCTAAGTGTCTGAGTCCAGCCGCAGATGTGATGTGTCTAAGTGTCTGAGTCCAGCCGCAGATGTGATGTGTCTAAGTGCCTGAGTCCAGCCGCAGATGTGATGTCGTGTCTAAGTGCCTGAGTCCAGCCGCAGATGTGATGTCGTGTCTAAGTGCCTGAGTCCAGCCGCAGATGTGATGTCGTGTCTAAGTGCCTGAGTCCAGCCGCAGATGTGATGTCGTGTCTAAGTGTCTGAGTCCAGCCGCAGATGTGATGTCGTGTCTAAGTGCCTGAGTCCAGCCGCAGATGTGATGTCGTGTCTAAGTGCCTGAGTCCAGCCGCAGATGTGATGTCGTGTCTAAGTGCCTGAGTCCAGCCGCAGATGTGATGTCGTGTCTAAGTGCCTGAGTCCAGCCGCAGATGTGATGTCGTGTCTAAGTGCCTGAGTCCAGCCGCAGATGTGATGTCGTGTCTAAGTGCCTGAGTCCAGCCGCAGATGTGATGTCGTGTCTAAGTGCCTGAGTCCAGCCGCAGATGTGATGTCGTGTCTAAGTGCCTGAGTCCAGCCGCAGATGTGATGTCGTGTCTAAGTGCCTGAGTCCAGCCGCAGATGTGATGTCGTGTCTAAGTGCCTGAGTCCAGCCGCAGATGTGATGTCGTGTCTAAGTGTCTGAGTCCAGCCGCAGATGTGATGTCGTGTCTAAGTGTCTGAGTCCAGCCGCAGATGTGATGTCGTGTCTAAGTGTCTGAGTCCAGCCGCAGATGTGATGTCGTGTCTAAGTGCCTGAGTCCAGCCGCAGATGTGATGTCGTGTCTAAGTGCCTGAGTCCAGCCGCAGATGTGATGTCGTGTCTAAGTGCCTGAGTCCAGCCGCAGATGTGATGTCGTGTCTAAGTGCCTGAGTCCAGCCGCAGATGTGATGTGTCTGAGTGTCTGAGTCCAGCCGCAGATGTGATGTCGTGTCTAAGTGTCTGAGTCCAGCCGCAGATGTGATGTCGTGTCTAAGTGCCTGAGTCCAGCCGCAGATGTGATGTGTCTGAGTGTCTGAGTCCAGCCGCAGATGTGATGTCGTGTCTGAGTGTCTGAGTCCAGCCGCAGATGTGATGTCGTGTCTAAGTGCCTGAGTCCAGCCGCAGATGTGATGTCGTGTCTAAGTGCCTGAGTCCAGCCGCAGATGTGGTGTCGTGTCTAAGTGTCTGAGTCCAGCCGCAGATGTGATGTCGTGTCTAACTGCCTGAGTCCAGCCGCAGATGTGATGTCGTGTCTAAGTGTCTGAGTCCAGCCGCAGAGGTGATGTGTCTGAGTGTCTGAGTCCAGCCGCAGAGGTGATGTCGTGTCTAACTGCCTGAGTCCAGCCGCAGATGTGGTGTCGTGTCTAAGTGTCTGAGTCCAGCCGCAGATGTGATGTCGTGTCTAACTGCCTGAGTCCAGCCGCAGATGTGATGTCGTGTCTAAGTGTCTGAGTCCAGCCGCAGAGGTGATGACGTGTCTAAGTGTCTGAGTCCAGCCGCAGATGTGATGTCGTGTCTAAGTGTCTGAGTCCAGCCGCAGAGGTGATGTCGTGTCTAACTGCCTGAGTCCAGCCGCAGAGGTGATGTCGTGTCTAACTGCCTGAGTCCAGCCGCAGATGTGATGTCGTGTCTAAGTGCCTGAGTCCAGCCGCAGATGTGATGTGTCTAAGTGCCTGAGTCCAGCCGCAGATGTGATGTCGTGTCTAAGTGTCTGAGTCCAGCCGCAGATGTGATGTCGTGTCTAAGTGTCTGAGTCCAGCCGCAGAGGTGATGTGTCTGAGTGTCTGAGTCCAGCCGCAGAGGTGATGTCGTGTCTAACTGCCTGAGTCCAGCCGCAGATGTGATGTCGTGTCTAAGTGCCTGAGTCCAGCCGCAGATGTGATGTGTCTAAGTGCCTGAGTCCAGCCGCAGATGTGATGTCGTGTCTAAGTGTCTGAGTCCAGCCGCAGATGTGATGTCGTGTCTAAGTGTCTGAGTCCAGCCGCAGAGGTGATGTGTCTGAGTGTCTGAGTCCAGCCGCAGAGGTGATGTCGTGTCTAAGTGTCTGAGTCCAGCCGCAGATGTGATGTCGTGTCTAACTGCCTGAGTCCAGCTGCAGATGTGATGTGTCTGAGTGTCTGAGTCCAGCCGCAGATGTGATGTCATGTCTAAGTGCCTGAGTCCAGCCGCAGAGGTGATGTCGTGTCTAAGTGTCTGAGTCCAGCCGCAGATGTGATGTCGTGTCTAAGTGCCTGAGTCCAGCCGCAGATGTGATGTCGTGTCTAAGTGCCTGAGTCCAGCCGCAGATGTGATGTGTCTGAGTGTCTGAGTCCAGCCGCAGATGTGATGTGTCTAACTGCCTGAGTCCAGCCGCAGAGGTGATGTGTCTGAGTGTCTGAGTCCAGCCGCAGATGTGATGTGTCTGAGTGCCTGAGTCCAGCCGCAGATGTGATGTCGTGTCTAAGTGTCTGAGTCCAGCCGCATATGTGATGTCATGTCTAAGTGTCTGAGTCCAGCCGCAGATGTGATGTGTCTGAGTGTCTGAGTCCAGCCGCAGAGGTGATGTGTCTAAGTGCCTGAGTCCAGCCGCAGATGTGATGTATCTGAGTGTCTGAGTCCAGCCGCAGATGTGATGTCGTGTCTAAGTGTCTGAGTCCAGCCGCAGATGTGATGTCATGTCTAAGTGCTTGAGTCCAGCCGCAGATGTGATGTCGTGTCTGAGTGTCTGAGTCCAGCTGCAGATGTGATGTCGTGTCTAAGTGCCTGAGTCCAGCCGCAGATGTGATGTGTCTAACTGCCTGAGTCCAGCCGCATAGGTGATGTCGTGTCTGAGTGTCTGAGTCCAGCTGCAGATGTGATGTCGTGTCTAAGTGTCTGAGTCCAGCCGCAGATGTGATGTCATGTCTAAGTGTCTGAGTCCAGCCGCAGATGTGATGTGTCTGAGTGTCTGAGTCCAGCCGCCGAGGTGATGTCGTGTCTAAGTGTCTGAGTCCAGCCGCAGATGTGATGTCATGTCTAAGTGTCTGAGTCCAGCCGCAGATGTGATGTGTCTAAGTGTCTGAGTCCAGCCGCAGATGTGATGTGTCTGAGTGTCTGAGTCCAGCCGCCGAGGTGATGTCGTGTCTAAGTGCCTGAGTCCAGCCGCAGATGTGATGTCGTGTCTGAGTGTCTGAGTCCAGCCGCAGATGTGATGTCGTGTCTGAGTGTCTGAGTCCAGCTGCAGATGTGATGTCGTGTCTAAGTGTCTGAGTCCAGCTGCAGATGTGATGTCATGTCTAAGTGTCTGAGTCCAGCCGCAGATGTGATGTGTCTGAGTGTCTGAGTCCAGCCGCAGAGGTGATGTCGTGTCTAAGTGTCTGAGTCCAGCCGCAGATGTGATATCGTGTCTAACTGCCTGAGTCCAGCTGCAGATGTGATGTCGTGTCTAACTGTCTGAGTCCAGCCGCAGATGTGATGTCATGTCTAAGTGTCTGAGTCCAGCCGCAGATGTGATGTGTCTGAGTGTCTGAGTCCAGCCGCAGATGTGATGTCGTGTCTAACTGCCTGAGTCCAGCCGCAGATGTGATGTCGTGTCTGAGTGTCTGAGTCCAGCCGCAGATGTGATGTGTCTGAGTGTCTGAGTCCAGCCGCAGAGGTGATGTCGTGTCTAAGTGTCTGAGTCCAGCCGCAGAGGTGATGTCGTGTCTAAGTGTCTGAGTCCAGCCGCAGAGGTGATGTCGTGTCTAAGTGCCTGAGTCCAGCCGCAGATGTGATGTCGTGTCTAAGTGCCTGAGTCCAGCCGCAGAGGTGATGTCGTGTCTAAGTGTCTGAGTCCAGCCGCAGTTGTGATGTCGTGTCTAAGTGTCTGAGTCCAGCCGCAGATGTGATGTGTCTGAGTGTCTGAGTCCAGCCGCAGATGTGATGTCGTGTCTAAGTGCCTGAGTCCAGCCGCAGAGGTGATGTCGTGTCTAAGTGCCTGAGTCCAGCCGCAGATGTGATGTCGTGTCTAAGTGCCTGAGTCCAGCCGCAGATGTGATGTGTCTGAGTGCCTGAGTCCAGCCGCAGATGTGATGTGTCTAAGTGCCTGAGTCCAGCCGCAGATGTGATGTGTCTGAGTGTCTGAGTCCAGCCGCAGATGTGATGTGTCTGAGTGTCTGAGTCCAGCCGCAGAGGTGATGTCGTGTCTAAGTGTCTGAGTCCAGCCGCAGATGTGATGTGTCTGAGTGTCTGAGTCCAGCCGCAGAGGTGATGTCGTGTCTAAGTGTCTGAGTCCAGCCGCAGATGTGATGTGTCTGAGTGTCTGAGTCCAGCCGCAGAGGTGATGTCGTGTCTAAGTGTCTGAGTCCAGCCGCAGATGTGATGTGTCTGAGTGCCTGAGTCCAGCCGCAGATGTGATGTCATGTCTAAGTGTCTGAGTCCAGCCGCAGATGTGATGTCGTGTCTAAGTGTCTGAGTCCAGCCGCAGAGGTGATGTCGTGTCTAAGTGTCTGAGTCCAGCCGCAGATGTGATGTGTCTGAGTGTCTGAGTCCAGCCGCAGATGTGATGTCATGTCTAAGTGCCTGAGTCCAGCCGCAGATGTGATGTCGTGTCTAAGTGCCTGAGTCCAGCCGCAGATGTGATGTCGTGTCTAAGTGCCTGAGTCCAGCCGCAGATGTGATGTGTCTGAGTGTCTGAGTCCAGCCGCAGAGGTGATGTCGTGTCTAAGTGCCTGAGTCCAGCCGCAGATGTGATGTCGTGTCTAACTGCCTGAGTCCAGCCGCAGATGTGGTGTCGTGTCTAAGTGCCTGAGTCCAGCCGCAGATGTGATGTCATGTCTAAGTGTCTGAGTCCAGCCGCAGATGTGATGTGTCTAAGTGCCTGAGTCCAGCCGCAGATGTGATGTCGTGTCTAAGTGCCTGAGTCCAGCCGCAGATGTGATGTCATGTCTAAGTGTCTGAGTCCAGCCGCAGATGTGATGTGTCTAAGTGCCTGAGTCCAGCCGCAGATGTGATGTCGTGTCTAAGTGCCTGAGTCCAGCCGCAGATGTGATGTGTCTAAGTGCCTGAGTCCAGCCGCAGATGTGATGTCGTGTCTAAGTGCCTGAGTCCAGCCGCAGATGTGATGTGTCTAAGTGTCTGAGTCCAGCCGCAGATGTGATGTCGTGTCTGAGTGTCTGAGTTCAGCCGCAGAGGTGATGTCGTGTCTAAGTGCCTGAGTCCAGCCGCAGATGTGATGTCGTGTCTAAGTGCCTGAGTCCAGCCGCAGATGTGATGTGTCTGAGTGCCTGAGTCCAGCCGCAGATGTGATGTGTCTAAGTGCCTGAGTCCAGCCGCAGATGTGATGTGTCTGAGTGTCTGAGTCCAGCCGCAGATGTGATGTGTCTGAGTGTCTGAGTCCAGCCGCAGAGGTGATGTCGTGTCTAAGTGTCTGAGTCCAGCCGCAGATGTGATGTGTCTGAGTGTCTGGGTCCAGCCGCAGAGGTGATGTCGTGTCTAAGTGTCTGAGTCCAGCCGCAGATGTGATGTGTCTGAGTGTCTGAGTCCAGCCGCAGAGGTGATGTCGTGTCTAAGTGTCTGAGTCCAGCCGCAGATGTGATGTGTCTGAGTGCCTGAGTCCAGCCGCAGATGTGATGTCATGTCTAAGTGTCTGAGTCCAGCCGCAGATGTGATGTCGTGTCTAAGTGTCTGAGTCCAGCCGCAGAGGTGATGTCGTGTCTAAGTGTCTGAGTCCAGCCGCAGATGTGATGTGTCTGAGTGTCTGAGTCCAGCCGCAGATGTGATGTCGTGTCTAAGTGCCTGAGTCCAGCCGCAGATGTGATGTCGTGTCTAAGTGCCTGAGTCCAGCCGCAGATATGATGTCGTGTCTAAGTGCCTGAGTCCAGCCGCAGATGTGATGTGTCTGAGTGTCTGAGTCCAGCCGCAGAGGTGATGTCGTGTCTAAGTGCCTGAGTCCAGCCGCAGATGTGATGTCGTGTCTAACTGCCTGAGTCCAGCCGCAGATGTGGTGTCGTGTCTAAGTGCCTGAGTCCAGCCGCAGATGTGATGTCATGTCTAAGTGTCTGAGTCCAGCCGCAGATGTGATGTGTCTAAGTGCCTGAGTCCAGCCGCAGATGTGATGTCGTGTCTAAGTGCCTGAGTCCAGCCGCAGATGTGATGTCATGTCTAAGTGTCTGAGTCCAGCCGCAGATGTGATGTGTCTAAGTGCCTGAGTCCAGCCGCAGATGTGATGTCGTGTCTAAGTGCCTGAGTCCAGCCGCAGATGTGATGTGTCTAAGTGCCTGAGTCCAGCCGCAGATGTGATGTCGTGTCTAAGTGCCTGAGTCCAGCCGCAGATGTGATGTGTCTAAGTGTCCGAGTCCAGCCGCAGATGTGATGTCGTGTCTGAGTGTCTGAGTCCAGCCGCAGAGGTGATGTCGTGTCTAAGTGCCTGAGTCCAGCCGCAGATGTGATGTGTCTAAGTGCCTGAGTCCAGCCGCAGATGTGATGTCGTGTCTAAGTGTCTGAGTCCAGCCGCAGATGTGATGTCGTGTCTGAGTCCAGCCGCAGATGTGGTGTCGTGTCTAAGTGCCTGAGTCCAGCCGCAGATGTGATGTGTCTGAGTGTCTGAGTCCAGCCGCAGATGTGGTGTCGTGTCTAAGTGCCTGAGTCCAGCCGCAGATGTGATGTGTCTAAGTGCCTGAGTCCAGCCGCAGAGGTGATGTCGTGTCTAAGTGTCTGAGTCCAGCCGCAGATGTGATGTGTCTAAGTGTCTGAGTCCAGCCGCAGATGTGGTGTCGTGTCTAAGTGCCTGAGTCCAGCCGCAGATGTGATGTGTCTAAGTGTCTGAGTCCAGCCGCATAGGTGATGTGTCTAAGTGCCTGAGTCCAGCCGCAGAGGTGATGTCGTGTCTATGTGCCTGAGTCCAGCCGCAGATGTGATGTGTCTAAGTGCCTGAGTCCAGCCGCAGATGTGATGTCGTGTCTAACTGCCTGAGTCCAGCCGCAGATGTGATGTGTCTGAGTGTCTGAGTCCAGCCGCAGATGTGATGTGTCTGAGTGCCTGAGTCCAGCCGCAGAGGTGATGTCGTGTCTAAGTGTCTGAGTCCAGCCGCAGAGGTGATGTGTCTGAGTGTCTGAGTCCAGCCGCAGAGGTGATGTCGTGTCTAACTGCCTGAGTCCAGCCGCAGATGTGATGTGTCTAACTGCCTGAGTCCAGCCGCAGATGTGATGTGTCTAAGTGCCTGAGTCCAGCCGCAGATGTGATGTGTCTAAGTGCCTGAGTCCAGCCGCAGATGTGATGTGTCTGAGTGTCTGAGTCCAGCCGCAGATGTGATGTGTCTGAGTGTCTGAGTCCAGCCGCAGATGTGATGTGTCTAAGTGCCTGAGTCCAGCCGCAGATGTGGTGTCGTGTCTAAGTGCCTGAGTCCAGCCGCAGAGGTGATGTGTCTGAGTGTCTGAGTCCAGCCGCAGATGTGATGTGTCTAAGTGCCTGAGTCCAGCCGCAGATGTGGTGTCGTGTCTAAGTGCCTGAGTCCAGCCGCAGAGGTGATGTCGTGTCTAAGTGCCTGAGTCCAGCCGCAGATGTGATGTCGTGTCTAACTGCCTGAGTCCAGCCGCAGAGGTGATGTCGTGTCTAACTGCCTGAGTCCAGCCGCAGAGGTGATGTCGTGTCTAACTGCCTGAGTCCAGCTGCAGATGTGATGTCGTGTCTGAGTGTCTGAGTCCAGCCGCAGATGTGATGTCGTGTCTAAGTGCCTGAGTCCAGCCGCAGATGTGATGTCGTGTCTAACCGCCTGAGTCCAGCCGCAGATGTGATTTGTCTGAGTGTCTGAGTCCAGCCGCAGAGGTGATGTCGTGTCTAAGTGCCTGAGTCCAGCCGCAGAGGTGATGTCGTGTCTGAGTGCCTGAGTCCAGCCGCAGATGTGATGTCGTGTCTGAGTGTCTGAGTCCAGCTGCAGATGTGATGTCGTGTCTAAGTGCCTGAGTCCAGCCGCAGATGTGATGTCATGTCTAACTGCCTGAGTCCAGCCGCAGATGTGGTGTGTCTGAGTGTCTGAGTCCAGCCGCAGAGGTGATGTCGTGTCTAAGTGCCTGAGTCCAGCCGCAGATGTGGTGTCGTGTCTAAGTGTCTGAGTCCAGCCGCATAAGTGATGTCGTGTCTAAGTGCCTGAGTCCAGCTGCAGATGTGATGTCGTGTCTAAGTGCCGGGTCGCGTCGACGGAGTGTCTGTGCAGGATGATAAGGCTGGTTGCGGGGCGGCAGCGGCAGCTGGCTTACGCGGACCACTGTCAGAGCTGTCAACTGATCGGCTGGCAGCTGTCAACTGATCAGGTGTCATCTGTCAACTGATCAGCTATCAACGTATCGTTCGTCAGTGGTTGCAGCATTGGCAGCCGCGCCTGGCTTTGTCCCCGGACCAACAGCCACCGGCGTGCGTGTGGGTCGATCGTCCCGACTCCCTCCTTCCTGTACTGTGGGGTGGACGGCGAGACGAGTCTACATTGCCGCCGCCGCCCTGCTCCTGAGGGACTGTACTGTGGTCTGTGGGGTGGACGGCGAGACGAGTGGACGGCGAGACTGACGACGCTGACCAGCGATCATTGGAGGATGGTTCGTGATTCGCGACGACGGCCCGGTGTACTGCCGCCGCCGCCCTGCTCCTGAGGGACTGAGAGCACGACTGCTGATGTTCCCACCGTTCCCAGCTGGCGGGGCAGCACCTTTGGTACGGGTGACACGCAGGACAGCACCTCAGCGGTGATCCGGGAGATACGCAGGGCGCGCGGCCTACTGGCCGGATTGCCATGCTCCAGATGCCGCCGCCCGGTCCTGGCTTGGCCGGGGGTCAGTCCGGTGCGTCAGCCGACCAGTGCAGTCAGCCGGAACGGTGCGGCCGTCAGCGGTCAGCCCACCCAGCCCACCTGACCCACACACGCACACACACACACACACATGCCAGGCCAGGTCACAGCGGCAGCACGGCATTCATGCCAGGCCAGGTTACAGCGGCAGCACGGCATTCATGCCAGGCCAGGGCACAGCGGCAGCACGTTAGACTAATTCCCAAACCGCGCAGATGAGTTGCCGCTTCAGAAGCTATTATCTCAGAACTGAGTTGCCGCTCCAGAAGCTATTGTATCTAGTACTGAGTTGCTGCTCCAGAAGCTATTATCTCTAGTACTGAGTTGATGCTCCAGAAGTTATTGTCTCTAGTACTGAGTTGCCGCTCCAGAAGCTATTGTTACCGAGCGGGCGCGAAGCGCCAGTGTGGTTTCTCAACTTACTAGATAAATTTACATTTGACCCGGCTCGACCCGGCCATACAGACGCTTTTCGGAAGCTAATAACTTTGGCAACCACTGCTCCGATTGATATTGGGTCTTCACCATTGGATAGGTCCATCATTTTTTTTTTGGTATGGTGCGTTCTGATAGAGGTGGTACCACAGCGCGTGGCAGTTGGCAAACGCGAATGTCGAAATGAACAAAAAACCTTGCTAAAATGATTCTTGATCAAATGAACCTGGCCTCTCGGTGAACATTCTGACCTGTCCTCTCGGTGAACATTCTGACCTGGCCTCTCGGTGAATATTCTGACCTGACCTCCCGGTGAACATTCTGACCTGACCTCCCGGTGAATATTCTGACCTGTCCGCTCGGTGAACATTCTGACCTGTCCTCCCGGTGAATATTCTGACCTGTCCGCTCGGTGAACATTCTGACCTGTCCTCTCGGTGAACATTCTGACCTGACCTCTCGGTGAACATTCTGACCTGACCTCCCGGCGAACATTCTGACCTGTCCTCCCGGTGAACATTCTTACCTGACCTCCCGGTAAATATTCTGACCTGACCTCCCGGTAAATATTCTGACATGACCTCTGGGTGACCATTCTGACCTGGCCTCCGTGACGGCCTGTACCTCTGCCGCGTGCCTATGATCTACAGACGTCATTACTGACGTCACTGAACCGTAACGACCGGACGCTCGCAGGATTCCCCCGGCCAGATGGGTGTCATATAAACTGACCTGACCAATAAACACCGACTGGACAGATGGCGTTACTTGACCTCTGTCTAAAATCCCTGAAATCTATAGAATACTTCACATCTTGTGTATTATTCAAATATTTTGTAGAGAAGACTTAGCTTTGCCCGCTTGCTGCTCTCCAATATCCACCTTCCGCACACAATATTTGTACGGTCTTCATGACGCTAACCAATCTGAATGTGTCGTTTCTTGCAGGACATTTATCAGTGCGTAGTCACACAGTCCCGCCCCCATTACCGCAGCAATTTGTTCGTCCACAACCGTGGCGACGATCACGCTAAATAATCATCCCATCAGACAGAGGAGGGGGGCGTGGCGGCCCGACGCCCGCGGTGGCGCGCGCCCGGCTGGCCTGGTGCTGCGGATGTGAGGGAGGGGCGGGGGGGGGGGGAGGAGGAGGTACCCTCGTGACTAACGGGTCGCCGGTCACGGTGACGTGACGGTAGGCCGGCGGCGGCAGCGGTCTACAGAGCTGTGTGCCCGTGGTGCACACCCGGCAGGGGCGCCGTCCGACCCACAGCGACGGAGCAGCGGCGCGGCACCGGCTGCTGGTGCTTCTGGCCACTGCAGGCTGCACTGGTCCGGTGTGATGGGGGCTGCTGTCCGGTCAGCTGGCGGACGGGGTGGACGGGCGGCGGGCCGTGTCGGCTGTTCCTGGGATCCGGGCCATCTCAGCTCGCCGCTCCTTGACCTGGTGTCTGGCAGCAGCCCAGCGGTGGTCCAGACTCCAGGACCAGGGCTGGTCCGGCGGCGGTCCAGGGTCGGTCCAGCGGCGGTCCAGGGTCGGTCCAGCGGCGGTCCGATGGCGGTCCGGCAGTAGTCCAGCGGCGATCCAGGGCTGGTCCGGGGCGGCTATCCAGCGGCGTTCAGCGTCGCTCTGGAGCGTGTCCGGGACGTGTCCGGGGCGTGTCCGGGGCCGTTCCTGGTCACCATTAGTCGTCTCCGGGGCCGAGTCAGTGTCGGCCGGAGCACGGCGGCCGCCTCGCCGCCTCTGATCTCCAATGGTGCGCGACGCGCCGCGGCCCCGGCCGTACCACCCGGCCGTCCTGCCGGGCCGGTCCGGGTCGGTGATGGTGTGTGAGGCGGCGGATGAGGAAAGGGCGCACTGAGGCTAAACTCGGCCGGTAGGCGGGGGGGGGGGGGGCAGAGGCTTATCTGGTGCGGCGTCTTTTCTACATTTATTGTGTATCTACTGAGATGAGATCAAATGATGACGTGTGGAAATCAGTGATACCGCCTCAGGTGGCGGAACAAAGGCTGCGGCCAGGAACACATATGCCTTCTCTCAGTACCGAAAGAGTCGGAGATACCGGGGTCATTTTACGAATGCCACGACGTTTAGACACTTGTTCTTTATCATGTTTGCTGTTACTTTTAGTTGAGTTGAGTTTGGTTGAGTTGAGTGAGTTGAGTTGAGTTGTAGTTTCTTGAGCAGATACTTCTCTGTCACACATGTGGTTATCTCAGCTCTGTCGTCTGCAAGTTACATCAATTTGACAGAGCAGCTGTGTCGAATAATGCCACATTTTGTACCTCTTCAGCTACTCTCGAATGGTGACCCGTGCTGAATCGATCGATAGACGGTATGGATGTGTGACATGTCCGTTTGGCCAGATTGGATGCGGCGGGCTGGCTGGCTGGCCAGGCGACGCCAGGCAGTGCCGGTGCTCGGTACAGTTATGATGTATTTATCATTCCGGGTAATACGGCCGTTGCACAGCTGACGCTCCATACATCATCAGTAATACCTCACTGGGCGGTGAACTCAAGTTTAATTTACTTTACAAATACCTGATGGCAATGGACACGGCTATTTGGGCATTTTATTTGTACTTGTAATGGTCAGTGCTCAGGGGCTGTTTTAAAGAGCCGGTCTTTTTCTTCTTGGCATTTTGTTTTTTCATTGATGAATGATACCATATAACAAATCCAAATGACTTATTATTCTGAAGATCCACCGATTGGTTCATTGCCCCTCAAAGGCGTTGGGGGAAAGGAGAGCCTGTCCCTTAGAGAATCCTGCTATATTGCGTTGATCTTTTAGCGTCCCTGTCCATTTCACTTTTATTTTTACTTTTGAGTATTTCTCATTGTAACAAACGGAGACTGTCGGCTCGGTTGGCTCGTGTTTGACAGACAGCTAACTAAGCTTACCATCTGTTGTCGGTGGTGTACCGGCTCTGAGCGCTCCTGTCTCGCTGCCGTCTGCTGCCCACCAGCTCCTGCCTCGCTGCCGTCTGCTGCCCACCAGCTCCTGCCTCGCTGCCATCTGCTGCCCACCAGCTCCTGAGTTCCTGCCGTGTGTGTGTGTGTGTCTGTCCGGTCAGGTCACTACCGTGTGTGTTTGTGTCTGTCCGGTCAGGTCACTGTACCGTGTGTGTCTGTCCGGTCAGGTCACTACCGTGTGTGTTTGTCTGTCCGGTCAGGTCACTGTACCGTGTGTGTCTGTCCGGTCAGGTCACTACCGTGTGTGTTTGTGTCTGTCCGGTCAGGTCACTGTACCGTGTGTGTCTGTCCGGTCAGGTCACTACCGTGTGTGTTTGTGTCTGTTCGGTCAGGTCACTGTACCGTGTGTGTCTGTCCGGTCAGGTCACTACCGTGTGTGTTTGTGTCTGTCCGGTCAGGTCACTGTACCGTGAGAGTGAAGAGAGAAACCACCGGACGGTGAAGATCTCTGGTCCACGACACCGACCGGCCGTACCGTGCCTCTGCGGCCGGGAACTGGTCTGAACGAAGAGGGATTCGGAATCTCGGAAACCAGTTCGAATGACAACGTTGTTGGTGTCCTGAATTGCCCGGAGTTTTCCCGCCGGCGCGTGGAAGTTTAACGGACGTCAATTGATCCAATAAGACAGTGGACAGCTGGTCCATTCGTTTTACTGGGGCATGAGAGGGGCGATGACGTGTGAGATAGTCTCAACAAAAACACGCCTCTGTCATGTCCGGAATCGGCCGCCAGCCCGAACGGGCTGGTAAATGAACCGTATCAGGAACGGTATGCTTTTTTTACGGCACCGCGCTTGTTTGGTGCATTGAACTTCATAGAGGCAGGACTTCATTATCACCCCCGGGATACATGGAGTAAATTATTAGGTAGTGCTGTAAATGTACTTTTATTGCTGTTGAATCTATCTTTTGTTAAAGGTATTGTTGACTGGCGTCTGGATGGAACCCTCGTGTTGAACACTCGGCCTAACCAGGCAGCTGCGCGGTGTTGTGAATATCACGGCCTAATTCGCCAGGGACTTCCTGACTAGCAAACTTTTAACGTTATCTGCTCCCGTGGAGCTGAACATCGTTTTCTACCCCACCCAACTTCCAGGGACACTCGCTGTCCTGCCCAACCCAGTTGACGGGCCAGGTCCAGTGGCGGGCCAAGTCCAGTGGCGGGCCAGGTCCAGTGGCGGGCCAGGTCCAGTGGCGGGCCAGGTCCACCGGACGGTGAAGATCTCTGGTCCAGTGGCGGGCCAGGTCCAGTGGACGGTGAAGATCTCTGGTCCAGTTGGCGGGCCAGGTCCACCGGACGGTGAAGATCTCTGGTCCAGTTGACGGGCCAGGTCCAGTGGACGGTGAAGATCTCTGGTCCAGTTGGCGGGCCAGGTCCACCGGACGGTGAAGATCTCTGGTCCAGTTGGCGGGCCAGGTCCAGTGGACGGTGAAGATCTCTGGTCCAGTTGGCGGGCCAGATTCACCGGACGGTGAAGATCTCTGGTCCAGTTGGCGGGCCAGGTCCAGTGGACGGTGAAGATCTCTGGTCCAGTTGACGGGCCAGGTCCAGTGGACGGTGAAGATCTCTGGTCCAGTTGGCGGGCCAGGTCCACCGGACGGTGAAGATATCTGGTCCAGTGGCGGGCCAGGTCCAGTGGACGGTGAAGATCTCTGGTCCAGTGGCGGGCCAGGTCCACCGGACGGTGAAGATCTCTGGTCCAGGTGACGGGCCAGGTCCAGTGGACGGTGAAGATCTCTGGTCCAGTTGACGGGCCAGGTCGTGAAGATCGCTGGTCCAGTTGACGGGCCAGGTCCACCGGACGGTGAAGATCTCTGGTCCAGTTGACGGGCCAGGTCGTGAAGATCGCTGGTCCAGTTGACGGGCCAGGTCCACCGGACGGTGAAGATCTCTGGTCCAGTTGAAGGGCCAGGTCGTGAAGATCGCTGGTCCAGTTGACGGGCCAGGTCCAGTGGCGGGCCAGGTCCAGTGGCGGACCAGGTCCAGTGGTGGGCCAGGTCCAGTGGCGGGCCAGGTTCACCGGACGGTGAAGATATCTGGTCCAGTGGCGGGCCAGGTCCAGTGGCGGGCCAGGTTCACCGGACGGTGAAGATCTCTGGTCCAGTGGCGGGCCAGGTCCAGTGGCGGGCCAGGTCCAGTGGACGGGCCAGGTCCACCGGACGGTGAAGATCTCTGGTCCAGTGGCGGGCCAGGTCCAGTGGACGGTGAAGATCTCTGGTCCAGTTGGCGGGCCAGGTCCACCGGACGGTGAAGATCTCTGGTCCAGTTGGCGGGCCAGGTTCACCGGACGGTGAAGATCTCTGGTCCAGTTGACGGGCCAGGTCGTGCAGATCTCTGGTCCAGTTGACGGGCCAGGTCGTGAAGATCTCTGGTCCAGTTGACGGGCCAGGTCGTGCAGATCTCTGGTCCAGTTGACGGGCCAGGTCGTGAAGATCTCTGGTCCAGTTGACGGGCCAGGTCGTGCAGATCTCTGGTCCAGTTGACGGGCCAGGTCGTGCAGATCTCTGGTCCAGTTGACGGGCCAGGTCGTGCAGATCTCTGGTCCAGTTGACGGGCCAGGTCGTGAAGATCTCTGGTCCAGTTGACGGGCCAGGTCGTGCAGATCTCTGGTCCAGTTGACGGGCCAGGTCGTGCAGATCTCTGGTCCAGTTGACGGGCCAGGTCGTGAAAATCTCTGGTCCAGTTGACGGGCCAGGTCGTGAAGATCTCTGGTCCAGTTGACGGACCAGGTCGTGAAGATCTCTGGTCCAGTTGACGGGCCAGGTCGTGAAGATCTCTGGTCCAGTTGACGGGCCAGGTCGTGCAGATCTCTGGTCCAGTTGACGGGCCAGGTCGTGAAGATCTCTGGTCCAGTTGACGGGCCAGGTCCGGACAGCTCCTGTGGGGTGAGGGGTGTTAGTGCTGGTCTAAACAGAGCGAACTAGGCTGTCTGAGGTAATCAGATAACTCTTAGTTGTACCAGACGTATTGCGGCTACACCAGATCGGATAAGATCGGTTCGGATCGGGTCAGATCGAGACAGAACGGGACATAACGGGACAGATCGGGACAAATCGAGACAGATCGAGACAGATCGAGATAGATCGAGACAGATCGAGACAGATCGAGACAGATCGAGACAGATCGATACAGATCGAGACAGAACAGGACATAACGGGACATAACGGGACAGATACCAGATCGGACCAGATCAGACCAGATCGGACCAGATCGGACCAGATCGGACCAGATCGGACCAGATCGGATCAGATCGGACCAGATCAGACCAGATCGGACCAGATCGGACCAGATCGGATCAGATCAGATCAGATCAGACCAGATCGGACCAGATCGGACCAGATCGGACCAGATCGGACCAGATCGGACCAGATCGGACCAGATCGGACCAGATCGGACCAGATCGGACCAGATTGGACCAGATTGGACCAGACCGGACCAGATCGGACCATATCGGACCAGATCGGACCAGATCGGACCAGATCGGACCAGACCGGACCAGACCGGACCAGATCGGACCAGATCGGACCAGATCAGACCAGATCAGACCAGATCAGACCAGATCGGACCAGATCGGACCAGATCAGACCAGATCAGACCAGATGGGACCAGACCGGACCAGAACGGACCAGATCAGACCAGATCGGACCAGATCGGACCAGATCGGACCAGATCGGACCAGATCGGACCAGATCGGACCAGATCGGACCAGATCAGACCAGATCAGACCAGATCGGACCGGATCATACCAGATCGGCCCAGATCGGACCAGATCGGACCAGATTGGTTCAGATCGGACCAGATGCGTTCAGCTGGTACCTGACGGCTCGGACGATACCGGTCATCGTGTACCGTTCAGCCGGCGTCTGCCGTCAGTAATCACCTGGCATGCAGCGCTCCTGCCCACTTATCAGCCGCCGCGCACCAGGTGCTGGAGCGAATCGTGACCCGTGACGCCGAATTCTGGATAATTTCCGCACCCGTCTGTCTGCTCGCGGCGATGTGGCCGTCTGTACCGCCGCCGGCTCGCGGGGGGGGGGGGGTACTGCTGCCGGACATGGTGGCCAAATTCAGAGATTTGTAGGGTGGAGGGAGGATTTTATGTCATGTTATCAGACATTATAGTATGAAAAGTCGAGGCGTCAGGTTCTAAAAACAAAAACAAAACTTTCTTCATGTTTTCGAGCTTACCATGACATTTCAGATAAAATGAAATAATTATGACCTCTGTGCCTCTAAATCTCATAATTTGCTCACCATGTCGCCGGCTCAGGGCGGAGGACTCGGGAGGTACCAACGCCACCCGCTCGGGAGGACCGCGCTCCACTACATAAGGCGCCAGCTCTGCTCTGCTCTGCTCTGCTCTGCTCTGCTCTGCTCTGCTCTGCTCTGCTCTGCTCTGCTCTGCTCTGCTCTGCTCTGCTCTGCTCTGCTCTGCTCTGCTCTGCTCTGCTCTGCTCTGCTCTGCTCTGCTCTGCTCTGCTCTGCTCTGCTCTGCTCTGCTCTGCTCTGCTCTGCTCTGCTCTGCTCTGCTCTGCTCTGCTCTGCTCTGCTCTGCTCTGCTCTGCTCTGCTCTGCTCTGCTCTGCTCTGCTCTGCTCTGCTCTGCTCTGCTCTGCTCTGCTCTGCTCTGCTCTGCTCTGCTCTGCTCTGCTCTGCTCTGCTCTGCTCTGCTCTGCTCTGCTCTGCTCTGCTCTGCTCTGCTCTGCTCTGCTCTGCTCTGCTCTGCTCTGCTCTGCTCTGCTCTGCTCTGCTCTGCTCTGCTCTGCTCTGCTCTGCTCTGCTCTGCTCTGCTCTGCTCTGCTCTGCTCTGCTCTGCTCTGCTCTGCTCTGCTCTGCTCTGCTCTGCTCTGCTCTGCTCTGCTCTGCTCTGCTCTGCTCTGCTCTGCTCTGCTCTGCTCTGCTCTGCTCTGCTCTGCTCTGCTCTGCTCTGCTCTGCTCTGCTCTGCTCTGCTCTGCTCTGCTCTGCTCTGCTCTGCTCTGCTCTGCTCTGCTCTGCTCTGCTCTGCTCTGCTCTGCTCTGCTCTGCTCTGCTCACCTGTCGGCCGGTGATCAGCTGTAGCGCGGAACCTGCTCTCTTCCGGCCGCCGCTGGTCGGCTGGGCCCACGGCTCCGTTAGATATGGACAGCTGGTGGGCTCGGCCCACGGCTCCGTTAGTTATGGACACTCCCGGCTGCATCGGAGGGGCGCCTTGTGTGTCTGTCTGTCTGTCTGTCTGTCTGTCTGTCGCGACCGGCTGCGAGGGCGCGGACAGAAGTGTCTGTCGGACTCGACTATGTACGGCGGCGGTGGAGGGTTGTCCACTGTCCGGTGTCGGCAGACCCTGTGACCTGGTCCCGCGGACATAGCTGTATCACAGCTCCGTCACATCTGTCTCACAGCGGACACAGCTCAGCGGCCCGCTGACGGCCCGCTGACGGCTTGCTGACGTCAGTCGACAGCTCCTGGGACGGACACTGTGCGCCGTACGGGCAGACGCTGCTGAGCTGGTGACGTCAGTCGACAGCTGCTGGGATGGGCACTGTACGCCGTACGGGCAGACGCTGCTGAGCTGGTGACGTCAGTCGACAGCTCCTGGGACGGGCACTGTACGCCGTACGGGCAGACGCTGCTGAGCTGGTGACGTCAGTCGACAGCTCCTGGGACGGGCACTGTACGCCGTACGGGCAGACGCTGCTGAGCTGGTGACGTCAGTCGACAGCTGCTGGGATGGGCACTGTACGCCGTACGGGCAGACGCTGCTGAGCTGGTGACGTCAGTCGACAGCTCCTGGGACGGGCACTGTACGCCGTACGGGCAGACGCTGCTGAGCTGGTGACGTCAGTCGACAGCTCCTGGGACGGGCACTGTACGCCGTACGGGCAGACGCTGCTGAGCTGGTGACGTCAGTCGACAGCTGCTGGGACGGGCAGACGCTGCTGAGCTGGTGACGTCAGTCGACAGCTGCTGGTACGGGCACTGTACGCCGTACGGGCAGACGCTGCTGAGCTGGTGACGTCACGAATAGGAAGCTGCCAGCGGCAACACACGGACAGGCGGCGGCTGTGGCGGGCATATCCGACCAGTTATCTTACAGCATGACCAGTAAGGTCACACATCACGGAGACTTAGCTCGGCAGCAGCAGTACTTTGACTGCAGCTAGTACCTTTGGAGGACGGTGGAGCCCCCGGCTGCAGTTAGTACCTTTGGAGGACGGTGGAGTCCCCGGCTGCAGTTAGTACCTTTGGAGGACGGTGGAGTCCCCGGCTGCAGTTAGTACCTTTGGAGGACGGTGGAGTCCCCGGCTGCAGTTAGTACCTTTGGAGGACGGTGGAGTCCCCGGCTGCAGCTAGTTAGTACCTTTGGAGGACGGTGGAGCCCCCGGCTGCAGTTAGTACCTTTGGAGGACGGTGGAGCCCCCGGCTGCAGTTAGTACCTTTGGAGGACGGTGGAGCCCCCGGCTGCAGTTAGTACCTTTGGAGGACGGTGGAGTCCCCGGCTGCAGTTAGTACCTTTGGAGGACGGTGGAGTCCCCGGCTGCAGTTAGTACCTTTGGAGGACGGTGGAGTCCCCGGCTGCAGTTAGTACCTTTGGAGGACGGTGGAGCCCCCGGCTGCAGTTAGTACCTTCGGAGGACGGTGGAGCCCCCGGCTGCAGTTAGTACCTTTGGAGGACGGTGGAGTCCCCGGCTGCACCACTCGCAACCTGATGGCACAGCGTCGCAGACTTCTTGTCCATAGTGGTAGGACCCCTGAGTTCATTGCGCTTAACAAACAGGTCCGTTCTGCCATTCGTCACGACACAAGGCAGGACATCGCCAGGAGAGTGCGTGAGCTGGGTCCTACCACCATATTTCGGAATGTACGTCAAATCATAGCGGGCAAGAAGTCTGCCGACCGCATCGTGCCAGAGGCCACCCCTGACGAGCTAAACCAGTACTTTGTGGGCGTTGGTCCCCGGGTTGCGAGTGAGGTCCGGGCCAGGGGTGAGCCCCCCTCTCTCCCTGTCCGTCTACCTCGTGTCGGCACATGTGCCTTCAAACTACAGCCTATCTCTCTGTCCGCTCTCCGGTCCTTCCTCAACTCAATGAAAAATTCAGGGGCCTGTGGTGCTGACGGCATCTCTATTCAGGTAATAAAGCTTTGCTTTGCTGCTATCGGCTCCGTTTTACTCCATATCATCAATACTAGCCTATCTTCCGGCGAATACCCAGCGCCCTGGAAACATTCCATTATTCATCCAATACACAAAGCCGGCAGCCAGTCCGAAGCTTCCAATTTTCGCCCTATCTCCATTGTATCTGCCTTCCCAAAGCTCATTGAGCGTATTGTGCAACGTCAGCTTTACTCATACATGTCGGATAACCACCTGTTCTCCTCATCCCAGCACGGGTTCCGCTCCCTGCTCTCTACTGAGACCGCCCTTCTGACTGTTTCTGATCACATCCTTTCGGCTATTGACCACCAGGAACTCACCCTTCTCTGTCTCCTCGATTTATCCAAGTGCTTCGATGTCATCGACCATTCTATGCTCCTCTCTAAACTACGTACATATAACATCGATCCCACCTGGTTTACATCATACCTCTGCGGTCACACTCAGTCTGTCTGTACGGCTGATGGGAGTGGGAACCTTCATTTCTCCAGGCCTCTCCCCAACTCTATCGGAGTTTTTCAAGGCTCGTCTCTTGGGCCTTTACTTTTTCAAATATTCGCTAACGATATGTGCCTGTTCGCGGGGGATGCTCATGTGGTCCAGTACGCTGATGACACTCAAATTTTGTTATCCGGCAAAAAACACCAACTCAATGATCTGGTCAGTAAATTGGAGGACACCCTGAGTGCACTTGATACCTGGTTTCACTCTCATGGTCTCAAAGTAAATACAAGCAAGACCGAATTAATAGCGTTCGGATCCCGCCAAAATTGTCGCGACCTTTACCCTGTTGCTGTTCAGTTCCGCGAAGACATAGTACAAGAGAGCCCATACGTCAAAAATTTAGGTGTTCTGTTTGATAAGCACTTCACATGGGACTCACACGTGTCTTCCCTGGTAAAAAAATGTAGTGGTATCCTCATTGGGCTATCGCACGTGCGGCACAGCATCCCCCGCGAGCTGTTGCCACTTCTTGTAAATGCCTTGGTCGTTTCACACGTTCGGTACTGTTTAGCAGTATTTGGCAATGGCTCGCAGAGGAACATACAACGCCTTGACAAAATTCTAAATTTTGCCCTTCGTGTCATATCTGGCAAACGTAAATTTGATCACATCTCTGACGTGCGAGCTGAGCTTGGCTGGCCCACTGCCCAGCAGCTATACAGACAGCACTCCCTAAATCTACTACACAAAATTCGAAACACCGGGGAACCACAGGCTCTTGCTTCCCAGCTTCATGTCAATTCTGATCTCCGCTCCCGCTATACGCGACAGAACTCTGACCTGGCCCTTCCACGCGTGAGGACAGAGGCTGGCAAGCGCCGATTTCTATATCATGTTGTGCAAAATTACAATGAGCTGCCTTTAGCGACACGTCACTCAGCCATGCCCGCATTCAAAAGAGCGATACAGAACATGCCTCAACCAGAGTAGCCTGATGTATATAATGTAATGTGCGTGTGAGAGCATTGCCGTGTATGTGATGTAATGTGTATGTGAGAGTATTGAAGTATGTGCTGTATGGGAGTATGTGCTGTAGTGAAACTGTCTTCATTTTATATTAGGATGAGTGTACCATTCGTGTTGTCCATGCTTGTATGTGGCTCCGGAATAGCCCGCTTCGGCGTGGATGGGGTCCAACGTCAAATACAAATACAAATACGCTGCAGTTAGTACCTTTGGAGGACGGTGGAGCCCCCGGCTGCAGTTAGTACCTTTGGAGGACGGTGGAGTCCCCGGCTGCAGTTAGTACCTTTGGAGGACGGTGGAGCCCCCGGCTGCAGTTAGTACCTTTGGAGGACGGTGGAGTCCCCGGCTGCAGTTAGTACCTTTGGAGGACGGTGGAGCCCCCGGCTGCAGCCAGTACCTTTGGAGGACGGTGGAGCCCTTGCCTGCAGCCAGTACCTTTGGAGGACGGTGGAGGGACGGACAGACAGGCTGCCGCGGCCAGTCTCCGGAGCGCTTGGACCGGCGGACGGCACTCGTCGGATGTACCGATGTCTAGTTATGGACAGCTGCTGGTCCGGTGGATGAACTCAGCGCCAGCGCCAGGATGTACTGAGATGCACCAGAGCGGCAAAGGTCGGAGTCCCGGCCTGAAGCGGCAGCCGCGGAGACAGTATTGAGTCGGGCACACCGGCTGCCTCTGTAGTCATTATTTATGTTCACACCAGGCTGCCTGTGCACGTGCAGTGCTAATTTGTGCCCTGCGTGATCGGACGTCGTTGTCTCCGCTGTCAGTGTCGCGGTGTCGCGAGCGACGCGTCCCACATCGCCGCCGGGGCCGTCCAACGCCGTCACGGAAACGTCCTGTCGTCACGACAGCCAGGTGACGCCCGCTATCGCCGTGTAGCCGTGTCGCCGTGTCGCCGTATCGCCGTGTCGCCGTGTCGCCGTGTCGCCGTGTCGCCGTGTCGCCGTGTCGCCGTGTCGCCATGTCGCCGTGTCGCCGTGTCGCTGCCTGGTACCATGAAAGACGTACTCCTTTGCGGCGACGATGTTGGGCCGTCAGCAGCCCAGGAGCAGTCGAGACGCCGAGATGTCCCAGTCTGTGGGAGTGACCTATATCCCAGGCCGGAGGAGGGACACCGGCGGGCTGACGTGAGGTACCGGGCAGGGAAGGGCCGGAGAGGGGCGGCGGCGATCCCCTGCAATCCCGGGCCGTTGTGACCTGAGATTCCGGGCCAGCGGGGTGTATTGACGTCTCGGACTGGCGAGGGACGGTGGTGACGTGACTAAAGATCCCGTGCCGGGGCAGGGCCGGAGAGGTACGGCGACGGTGGACGCGTTGAGCCCTGTAATCACGTCGTGATAGCTGCCGGTGCGGTGGGACACGGGTCGCCGCGCGGCCGCCGGCGCACGGCCGCTCCACAAGACTGCGTCCAGCTGTCACGGGTCAGTGGCCAATCCGGCGCACCGCTCAGCCGAGACGCCGGAGACGCCGCTGATGCCGCTGATGCCGCTGATGCGGAGACGAGACGCCGCGGAGAAGTGGAGACGGTGACGGCAAAATATGAGGGCCGTGGCCTGCTGATGGGAGCCTGCCCGCCGCTGTTGCTGCTGCCGGCGTTTTGCCCGGATATGATCGGGTCTGCGCCAGAAGAAGTTCGAACTGGCTTCGTCTGAATTTAGTTCGACTGAATCAGGGTCAGGTCAGGAATCAGAATCAGGTTCACCTGGATAGCTGTTCTCCCCGCTGGTGAAAAAGCCTGGCTCTGGCAGGCGGTGAGTGTCGAACGGTGATGATTCAGGGGCTGAGGACGGACTGTGTCCTGTTGATGACCAGTCAGCTGGGCCTGCTGCTGTTGCTGCTGCTGGTACTGCTGCTACTGCGGCGGTGCTGCTTTGGGGACCGCTGCCGCCGCGGCTGCTGCTGCTGTGTTGCCTTCATCACGGTCTGGCTCGGCTCTAATCGTGCGGCAGCTCCGTTTCCAGCGTCTCCCTCTCGGTATGTCACACTGGGTCAGCGTAACCGCGCCGCATGATCCTGATCCTCCTTTGCCGGCATCTCCGCTGCTATCGGCGACCAACCATCGCCGCCATCGTCTGGCAACGGCGACATGGCCTGCAACGCGGCTGCTTCCGGCGGTGCCGTGGGAACGATGGTGACCCCGGTCACAGTGGCGACATTCTGCACGGCCGTCGTGGATGTGTGACGAATTCCTGCCTCGGCCGGGACTGCGGCGGTGGTATGAGACTCGTTCCCGTGCTGCCCGCCGTTGCCGAACTGCGTGTGCAGGTTGCCGCTGCGCTGTGACAGCGTGCCCAGCGCCATGCCGGCGATGGCGAGCGTCAACAGCACGACTGTGAGGATACAGCAGGCCGTGAAGCAGTAGTTGCGCGGACGGCCGGCGCGGCTGCCGACCGCCCCTGGCAGCGGCGTGGCCGGATAGCTCTCGGGCAGCGCGACCACGCCGAGCCGCGACCGGTCTTTGACAGGCTCCACCGACCAGCTGGCCGTGGACATGCCGGTGCGCCGCGCTGGTCCGCTGGTCCGCTGGGCCGCTGGGCGGCGGTCAACGCGCTGGGCTGGGCTTCACACCGGCCATGTGCGCTTCTGTTCACACACTGACGTAAAATATCGCGCTCAACACCTGCAGGCGTGGATCAGTTTGGAACGGTAATTTTCGCGCTGAGTGATTGACCTGAAATTTGGAAAGTTGTTTGGTTGTCGCAAGGAATTTAACGAATGGAGTTCGCTCTATTTCGCCGCCGCTTGTCCAATAGGATTGTATAAATATGAAGATCGTGATGTTAATTTACTACACTTCTTCCTGGAGGATTTTTTAAAGAGCACTTACTTAAAGGGAAATAACGACCTTTTGATTTTGTTAGCAACCATTTCTTTAGCTACCGTTATTACGAGCGAGCGCGAAGCGCTTGCTCGTCCTTCCGTGGTGTATGGGGAAAATCGGATTATGAGCGGCCCGACCCGGCCCGGCCCGCGGCGACGCTTTTGAGAAGCTCATATCTCTGCAATCGCACGTCCGATTGACAAGCGGTCTTCTTTGCTTAGCAGCCCCATCTAACCTACCCTGTTTGAGACCAGTGCCGACTCATGTGGGTGACTACCACTGCGCGTGGCGCGTGCCGCGTGAGGGGTGTTTGAAAAGTATTTTCTCGCAATAACTCCGCAACGGCTGGGCAGATTATGTGCAAATTTGGTGTGTGGTTAGGTACCCCTCAGCCGCCACTTTCACACAACTCAGGGGTGGGGTGACTGCACGTGCGCACGTACACACACCCTATTCTGTATCTCAGGAACGGCTGAGCCGATTGTGTTCAAATTTGGTGTGTGGTTAGGGACCCTCAGCTGCCACTTTCACACAACTCAGGGGTGGGGTGACTGCACGTGCGCACGTGCACACCCCTATTTTATATCTCGGGAACGGCTGAACCGATTGTGTTCAAATTTGATGTGTGGTTAGGAACCTCTCAGCCGCCGCCTTTCCACAAGTCAGGGGTGGGGTGGCTTTGCACGTGCGCACGTGCACACCCCTATTCTATATCTCAGGAACGAATGAACTTTGAGAGATATATCGCTAAAGTCGTCTATAAACACTTTTCTCAGCAATATTATTAGGGAAAGTATACGTCACGCACGTGCAGATGTCCTGATTTCGCATTAATTCACTCCCGATTGTGAACGAATTGAAACCAAATAACTGACATTATAATTTGTTTTTTCCGCGTTCATATATATATTTTTCATGGCTTACTAGTAACATTATAATTCATTTCTAACTTCTCTCAATCATTTCTGAGATTTGTTAAGGGTGGACTGTTTCCTTTAAGGAGTTCATGATCGGTATTTTCCCTCCGCTATTGGAAATCGACACACAACCAGAGACAACACTATACATAACTCCTAATGTTGAAAATATATGAAGCAATTTTCACATTGAGGGTCGCAACCACTAACCAGGCCGTCGTTATATGCATCGGTTAACTGCTAATTTGGTTCCCCTTTATTCAATGGCTGGCAATTGTAGAGGAACGTCGGACATGTAATCACAACAAGCAGAACGCAAAATATATTTTCCACTCCATTGCGTACAAAAATACGGGAAAAGCCCGCAGTTTGATGACCAAAAGTACTTGCAAGTACTGATCGTTAAAAGTGTGGAACGCTTATTAACTTGAGCATGAAATATCTTTCGGTAGGGAAGTTTTTATGCAAAATGTGATGAATTTACAATATATTTTGTTCTCGTCTGTCGATTTCAAGTAATAGCTCCATTTTTGTGGGGAAATGTCATTATTTACCTTACCTGATTTACCTGATTTGAAGTACCTGATTTCCAAACTGGGTGTACCTATTAGTGTAAACTGGATGGGTACAAGTAATGACTAAGGACTATATATTCATGATCGGGGAAGGAAGCTTCTTGAACTCGCTTCGCGTTCCATAGTGTGATGTCTGCATACATGTGTTGCATGCATGTCAGTCATATAACCTTGCAACCTCAGCTTCAAACCGTACACCATTATCAAGGAACCCGTACATGAGCGCAGTATATGGTGTAGCCGTGGCTGGTGATGTGGTCTGAGCATGCACAGCACACCCACATTGTCTGTGGGCTGTGCATGTTTCGCCATTGCCATCAACATCATCATCACGGGCCGGTCGGGACTGGCCATCTGTTGTTCTGAGCCGGTCATGTGGGCCGCGATTGGTCAGTCGACCATGATGCAGGGCCGCCGGCTCAGTTGAGAGGAGTTGACTGGAACGGTGGCCGAGTCAGTCGCTCCTTCCCATGAGCGTCATGCTCCAGCGAGGAGGGGCCTCTCAGGTCGGCCTCCTCCGTCCCCAGACAGACCTGCCCCGCGGCTGACCGGGGAGCTGGCCGAGACGGGCGCATGCTGGCAGAGATTAACCCTCGCCCTACGGGGGGAGGGGAGGCCTGACAGGCATGTTTTATTGAGAAAAAAAACGATTTACACATGCGATGCATCTTGCTGAAATTTTTGGTAGCTGAGTTTACAGCAATTATACGTAGGCTGTAAAAATTTCGTTGAAATTGGTTGAGTAATTTGGGAAATAATGACGTTTTGATGACATGTTGGTAAAAATAGAAATATTGGAAAAATCGTAGAAAATAGAGTTTTAAAGCAAATTGCAAACACAATTCAACAAAGATCAAAATGACATTTTCTTTAAAATGGCAATCTCAGATTTGCAAAATTTTGGTTTTTTGACCCCTAAAATTTAACAAAACTGATTGTTTTTTTGGGAAAAATCCCCACAAAATCAAAATTTTCAAAGATATTAGAAAAACCGGAATATATGTGAGAGAACCGAGTATGAACAATACTCATACCAAATTTCAAAGCAATATCTTTATTTCTGACTGAGTGATGGCTCCCTAAGTGTAAGAAACTGATGACGTCATTTTTAGAAATAACTTTTTTGACTTTTTTTTGACAAGATACGAACACATAATTACTTTTTCTGTATCTCTTAGCCACAACTGGTCTAGGAACATGCCTTTTTATTTACATTTATCAATTTCTAATTTTGAGGTTTTCTGAAGAGCAAAATCGCTGTTCTGGACGTGGTAAATCCGAGGTCATTCACTTGACCTGGAAGGTCACCCGTTGACCTGAAACCTAAAAATCGCATACTGTTAGATTCCTCTCATGACAGGCAACATGCTGGTTCTTACCGCATTGCTCTAAGTTGCTCTAAACCGTTAGGCCTAGCGTCCTGAAACTTTGTGACTTTTGCTAGAATTGAATGGCGCGTGTTGTGTGAAAATTTGGAAAAAATCGGTCCAGCAGAGGCGGTTCCAGGCTCCTGTTTTGGGGAGGGTGTTACGAATGCGGTTTTGCGGCGCATACTTCCTTCGTGGTTTGCAGTGCAATAAATTCGTCAGAAACAATTCCAATGCATCATATATACTGGGATTGTACATATTTTGGGGGTAGAGGCGCACTCAGGATAAAAAATGGGAGGCGATACCCACCCTCAAATTAGGTCCAACTTCAAAATTAGTAAGATGATAAAAGCGTTACGCGCATGGTGCCCCCATGTTTTTTTCCTGGATCCGCCCATGCGCAATATATCAAATGTAACAAATTACAGCATATAATGCCCACATGTGACGTTGATGTCGTCCCAAGCAATCACAAACAGCACATTTATTTTCTTCAGAAAATCCCCCATTTTACTTTCCCTGAATACGCCTATTTTTTTTTGTCTTTTGATATATTGAAGACCAGTACATTTGAAGCTCAAACACGTTTGGGGCATGACAATCGGTCGAGCCACATGGCCACAATGACCTTTCAAAAAACACCCACAATTTTCGGATTTTTTTTGCCCCCTGACTCCCCATTTTTGAACAAAACAAAAATTTCGGGATCCAACAAGAGAGATCTTGTCGTGACGAATCGAATGACGTTTTCCCCATCGAAATCGACCGAGCGGTTCTCGAGATCTAGGGGGGGGGGGGCAGAATCTGCCCCCCCGCAGGTGAACGTAATTCTGGCCGCCCGCAGGGAATAGGGCTAACACGTACTGAAAGAGCTGGGCAGATATTGGCAGATACTGGCGGAGACTGGAAGAGACGGCCAGAAATTGACAGAGACTGACGCGTACTGGCAGATATTAATACATACTGTCAGCGACGGACAGAGATTGGCAGATACTAACACAGTCGGGCAGAGACTATCAGATCTTGGCAGAAACTGACCTGTCAAACTGTCAGGGATGGTCACATACTGGCAGAGACGGACACATGTTGTCTGAAACTGACACGTACTGTGTACGACTGGTAGGGACTGGCTGGAACTGGCAGATACCGATGGAGACTGATGGAGACTGATTGAGACTGATTGAGACTGATTGAGACTGATTGAGACTGATTGAGACTGATGGAGACTGATGGAGACTGATGGAGACTGATGGAGACTGATGGAGACTGATTGAGACTGATTGAGACTGATTGAGACTGATTAAGACCGATGGAGACTGATGGAGACTGTTGGAGACCGCTGGAGACCGCTGGAGACTGATGGAGACGGATTAAGACTGATGGAGACCGATGGAGACCGATGGAGAACGCTGGAGACTGATGGAGACTGCTGGAGACTGCTGGAGACTGATGGAGACTGATGGAGACTGATGGAGACTGATGGAGACCGATGGAGACCGATGGAGAACGCTGGAGACTGCTGGAGACCGATGGAGACTGATGTAGACTGATGGAGACTGATGGAGACTGCTGGAGACTGCTGGAGACCGCTGGAGACCGCTGGAGACCGCTGGAGACCGCTGGAGACTGCTGGAGACTGCTGGAGACTGCTGGAAACTGCTGGAGTCTGCTGGAGACTGCTGGAGACTGCTGGAGACTGCTGGAGACTGCTGGAGACTGCTGGAGACTGCTGGAGACTGCTGGAGACTGCTGGAGACTGCTGGAGACTGCTGGAGACTGATGGAGACTGACCAGTGACCAGTGACCACCAGACAGCCGTCCGCCTCAGACAAATGTCCTCTCGGCTGGCCCCAGAGGCCGGGGTTTTATTTCAGAGCACGTGGCGAACGATCGGCGCCGATGTGGAAATCGGCCGTCTCCCACCATGTCGGCGGGAGGAGAGTGATGGTGAGAGGCGCCGCTTGGCTGGGTCCGGCGACAGGCTCAGGGTACCTCAGAGGCCGGGATGTTACCTATTCAGGCGTAGCCAGTCTGAAAACGTTGCACAAAAAACCTGCATAGCAGTACGGAAACTGCTGAATTCGTTGCGAAAAAAACACGAAGGTGTTTGTCAAACATTCTGAATATGACCTATGACACTACAAAAATCAGCAGTATTGACGTTCTCTTGAAGTTCTGAAGTCCGTTTTTTGTTGTCTATTTTGTTTTTAAATAAAATTACACGAACTCAAAATTTCCGTGGTCGTTAGCCCATTTTCTCATTTTGTTCACCTTTGCAAAACAAAAACACCGCCTTATATGTTAATGATGGCGAGGGGATAAAGTAGTTAAAGCCCGAAAGCCCTAATCATCATGGTGATGAGGGCATAATTGGGTCGTTCCCCGGCGCCGGTGCGCGTGTGTGTACCCCTGGGCCAGCGGCTGCCCGGTCGGCGGCGGCGGCGGCGGCACCGTCTGAAGTCCCGGCCCAGCTGCCGTCTTCCGGGTACCACAGCCGAGACGCTGTTGATCGATTGCGACCCGGGACAAATCATCGTGATAAACACGCTGCTCTCTCTCGATTATATGGCGCCGCCGCCGTGTGTAACTGTATAGTCGGGCTGTAAAACGGAGTCATGACCGTGATTGGCGTGCAGGATCGTCCCGGCTCGACGGTCAGTCCGGGCCGTCATTTCTCTGTTGGTGGTAACACGCAGGCTGTGTGATGGGTGCCGTGCTGGGCGTGTCTGAAAGGCGTGCCATGTGCGGTGCGTTGGAGGTGTTCTGTTGCCAAACACCCACCCACCGCTCGGCGGGATTCCGTGGCACGTGCGCCGCTCCCCCTCTCTCTCTCTCTCTCTCCACCAACGTCAGCAGCGCCGTCATCTTCACCAGTGCCGCTCTGCGACGGTGACGACAGTCGCCGGCAGACGTGTGCGCCGAGTAGGTCGCCGGTAGCCGTCGGTGTGACAATCTGGTACAGTGATGAGGTACTTGCTTCTGCCTGGGACGGGGTTCGAATCCCTCGGCGGGGTTCCGAAAATGTCGGCTCGGTCCCCAATACCCGTCGGAACAGGGCGAGAGGTCCAACCAGTGCAGCGCCTTGGCCTCAGAGGCTACGGTGCTTGGTCCACAACCTGAACCAGTGGTGGCCATTGCCGCGTCGAGTGTGCCACCGGTGAACTGTGCGGTGCGCCCGTGCGCCGGCAGTCGGGCCATGGTACTCAGAGCGCATGGAGCGACCTGATAGGTGCAGTGCAGGTGTGAAGGATAGGTGCAGTGCAGGATAGGTGCACGGATAGGTGCAGTGCAGCGTATCTGATTATATCTGTAATTGGGGCGGGGTGAAATGGCGGGGCGGGGGTGAAATGGCGGGGCGGGGGTGAAATGGCGGGGCGGGCCGGGTGCTGTCTGCCTCACAGCTGGCGTGAGAACGCCGCTGACTGGACGGTACTGCCGCCGGTGCAGGCTGTTTATGCTGCAGTGCAGGCTCGTTTGTGATGCATGCCGACGTGGTAGGCCGCTCTGATGACCGCCGCTTTTGTTGTGATGATCGTGGTTAACTGCTGGTTAACCGCATCCAGCCAAACGGACAACAGGTGTAAACATTTTATGGCCGACTCAAAAGTAAAATCCGATGGATGTGGTATGAAGGGCTGATCATGGGGTAAGTTCTGAATGTATGGCTGCCGTAGAGGGCAGAGTGCCAGAGGCCCTGACGATTGCGTCGAACGCATCACCTGGTGACCTTTTCACAGCTGTCACCGAAATTAGGAAATACAACTGTCTGCCGTTGGCAGACGTGGAAGGAAATCTGCCGAATATGTATTGTGTTAATGTAGGTCAAAGAAATGATAATATCCATAGACCCCGTTACAGCAATTTGATTGGTGATTTTATGCATCGACCTGCATTTCTTACCTTCATGGTGTAATTATCGTTTGGCGGGGAGCGGTATATTTAGATATAACTCGCATATAATAACATATCATTATAACCATATCACATTAACCGTATTACTTCATGTACATAGTTGGTGCGCCCAGGAGCCCAAATTGTCACCATAGTTCATATATAACGGTGCTGGTATGTCTGCGGCTTCTAATTTCTTAACCGGTGGTAATGCATCAAGACGATGTGGTATCTGAACTCCTGTCTCACTCCTAATACTCCTAGTCATTTGGCTTCGGTGGCGGTATGGAAAAAAAGCAGGTGCTCCTCTTTGTTTAAAACAGACTGCTATGTACCGTCATATGTTCCGTCGTAGCCAGTCCCTACCAGTCAACGTCAGATAACGGTTTGATTATCGTGAGAAAACAATCCTTTCGTCTTTTCCATTGTTAAAATGCCAGCTGGTGCCATTCATTTGCTGAGGGCTGCGTCCAACGGTGCTGGAGATCGATATCCTCCCTGGAAAGGGGTTTAAAGTCATTAGACCACTATCTGAACAAGTCTTCCATAACCAGCCAGTGCGCTGCGTCATTCATCAGATCTGCTGTCGAGATAATGTGTATATCTGTCGACGAGAGCTAGGCTTTTTGTCTGCTCCTTCACCGCTCCACTAACTCCATACATCCTCTTGGGACCAAGGCGCTAACTGGAACTGTCACCCTGTTCTGAGGGATATGGGGTCGGACGACTTTTTCTGCGCGGCGCGCCGCTGCTCGCCGCGATGGCACGCGGCGGCGGTTGTGGCGCGTGCGGCGTGCCCGGCGCGTGACGGCTGTGTACTGTGTAGGTCATGCTGGGCTGACTACACACCATCTCGATGGGCCAGCCGTTGACAGTGGTTGACTATTCTATGGCATTGTGGAGCTGTTTGTTGTTGACTACATGTGACATTCACGCTACATATATGTATCATCGAGTAAGGAAATAAGGTTCGAAACTATCATGCTGTCATGTCATCGCCATTATCTCGGACAATGATAATGTTGACGGTGTGGCCGTCCGACTGCGACTGGTACACTGGTAAGAATACCACCGTCTCCTGTACCGTTCATGGCGGACATACCCCGCACTCTGACACGCCGGCTGCGGAGCGTCGTGTCGGGAGCTGCCGCGAGCTGCCGGGGTCCTGCAGACCCGACCGCGTCCCGACAATGGCACGGTGACGCCACGTACTGCCGTCGCTGACGCGGCGTACCCCGTGGCGTGACTTGCCGCGTCGGCAGCCCCGCGCCGGCGGTGATGGTGCGTGGAATGGTGTTAGCGTCGTGTTCAGAACGGCAGTCTCCAGTCCGCGCGGCCAGATCTGCGATCAGACCGGCCAGCGCAGCCCCCGTCCACGAATCGCAGGCTCCCTTCACCATGACGTCACCCCGGGAGTAGAAATCCCCTTTTCCCAGCTCGGTCACGTGTTAAAAGCACGAACTTTACCTAAGGATGACGACATAATTTTAGTACATAGAGCACTAACCATCCGTTCCACAGATTCAGCCATTATTATTGTTTGGTGAAATGCACCTGATGTGGCTAAAATATTTGTATAAGTGGAAAATTTGAGATTTTAAAGTTAACCCTGCAAATAGAAAGAAAGGATTTCCTTTGCCGTAGGGGAAAAAATGTCAGTATTTTGTTTAAAATAAAATGGAATCCCTTCATCTTTTTGCTGCCAGATACTACCAAACACGCATTGTTTATTCCGTTGGGCAGCGAGGGTACATAGTGTTTCACACCTCTAAAACCGTGATAATTTAAGTTATTTTGACTTCGAATAATCAACAGGGAAGAACATTTGGCTGGTATCATTACATATTACTCTTGATTTCCTGCCATGCTGCTACTATCAAATCTAGGACGGTCTTAAAACCGGACATGCGCCAAGCATGTCGATATTCCTGAAGATGAATGACGAGAATTGCCGCGCCATAAGCGCCTTTTGATGTGTTACCATATTGCAAAATATTGATGCCAAATGGTCTGACGTCACCCCGGGAGTCGTTTCTCCCTCGTGGGTAAACCTTATTAGTAAAGTAATCTTGGGCCAGCGCTGCTCTCTGACTTGCAGGGTTGGCACTATCCATTACCCACTACACGTTTTTTTCCTCGTTTTTTTTGGGTGGTCAATTTAATGAAAAAAACCCACCCTGGGTTTTTCATCAAAGTGGTTACTGCATGTTTTCCCCGATAAATCTCGAGAAGTAAAGGTTATTAGCGCATCAGCTGTGAGCGGTGTGGCCAAACTTGCTAAGTTATCATGGCAATGCTACATTTTCCCCTGTTTTAACAATCAAATTCCTATATCTTTTCCTCTAGGGACAATATCATTCTTCCAGAACTCCCTTCTCGTCTCCGCTGCCACGGGATATTTCTTCACAGTGCATGCGTTGACATTCCAATATACTCCTAGTTTGAACGCTTCGTGACGACCAGTAACGGTTGGGGAGGGGGGGGGGGGCAATTGTGTACAAATTTACAGGCACATCCAGTCAGTATCTGCAAGAAAATAAGGCTGTGAAAAACATGGCTAACGTCGGGTCCAGCCGCTTATATGCGATATATTTCCCCCTTAGTTGACGGAAGTCCTCGCGTGTGCATCGCGCCCCCTCGGTGACGATAATAATTGCTACTAATGGTTCTTGATTTCTTTGATTTGGCAGTTTTAGCGCCATGCATTATTCGGAATGATTAACAAATCGCACCTCCACCCCTTCCAACCGAAATGTCTATCTATTAGTATGACCGAAGTAAAGCTCCGGAAAATCTCATAGCAGCTTAAGGCGTGTAACGCAAATATAACGTGTATCATCTTTTTGCTACACTGTTGCATGCTAAGGTGGTGGTGGTGGTATTGGGATGGCGTTGGCGTGGCGTTCAAATAGGTACAGGTCAAATAGGTCAGACACAATGAGGTCTGAGAAAAAAACACATCAACCCGCAAAAAACACTACCAAGTGGGTTTTTATGAAAAACCCGGGTTTTTCCAACCCTGTAGACTGGCCAGCCTTGCCTCCGATATGCTCGCCTGCTTTCCGAAAAGTGTATCGGCGGCGGCCGGCGCAGGCGACTCTCGCCCTAGCCGTGGTGTGGCGTCGGCCGGCGGGCGGCGCAAGTCGTCCGCGCGGCTGCCGGCGGCGGGCCGTCGGCGCGGAGTGGCGGCCAGTGTCGTCTGAGACGCCGAGCAGGGTGGTCGTGCCGCGCGGGCAGCGGCGCCGAGCAGCGCAGTGCCGCACCACTGCACCACTCTGCACCGAACAGTGATTCAGCCCGCACCATATTGCACCCTGCACCAGTGAGCACCAGTGAGCACCAGTGAGCACTAGCGAGCCGCCGCCATGGTGAAGAGCATGAAGGAGTTTGCGTCCCAGTTTCGGCGCGGGAAGACGGCCGGAAAGCCGAAAACGGAGGTCAACTCGGCGCGCTCTGTCAAGAGTGAGAAGCTGAAGGCGATCGAGAAGACCAAGTGGAAGGGCTCGGTGGGCCGCTCGCTGAAGCGGCAGAAGCGCGAGCAGCTCCGGCAGCTGCTGGACAGCTTCCCGCGCGAGCTGCCCGCCGGCGAGGAGGCGGCCGCGACGGATGTGGCGCGCATGGTGCGTCGAGAGATCGAGCGTGAGCTGGACCAGCTCTCAGCCGACGAGGGGGCGCCGCGTGACGCTCGCTGCGACTCAGACGAAGACAGGGGCGGCGGCAGCGGCGGTGAGGGTCTCGGCAGTGGCGGTGAGTTCTACTCGAGCCGGCTGGAGATGCGGCGACTGGTGTCGGTGGCGACGCGACCGGTGTCGGTGGCGACGCGACCGGAGCCGCGCTCCGTCGGCAGCGAGTACGACTCCTGGGCCGAGCAGGAGGACAACTTCCACCGGATATACGAGCCCATCGACTTCCGGCTAAGGCTGGACTTGTGGCGCGACATGAGCAAAGAGGAGATGCTTGACCACGTGCGCAGCCAGCGCCTGCGCCGCGAGCTGCGTCACCTCAGCCGAGCAGAGATCCTGGCGCGCATCGCCACGCTCCACCGCAACCCGGCGCGGCTGCGGCGTAGGCGGCGCTCGGGTGATGAGCGGCACGCCCAGGAGACGCGGCAGGTTCACGTCGAGGCCGACGTCCACCTGGTGCGCCGAGGCCGCGACCTGGAACGACGCGATCCGGATGGCCACTCGGACACTGACTTTGACGAGAGCGAGTACGTGTCTCGGTCAGATGTGCTGCGCAATCTGAAGGGAGGACGGAGGGAGGCGGACGGCGGCGGCCGACCGGCGCAGCACGGGCCCGGCGCCGGCCGAGGCGGTGGCAGGAAGTTCGTGTCGCGGCTAGAGATGACGCTGACGCCGGTGGCGGGCGCTCCGCCGCGCCGACCGCGGTTCGACGCCGCCTCCGCCTCCGACTGGGACTCGTGCTCGTGCAGCTCGTGCGACTGCGACACGTGCTCCGTGTCGAGCGGCGCCACGATCGTGCAACACGGCCCACACCGCGAGCTCTACGTGGTCAACGACGCGGCGGCGTCCGAACGCAGCGACTGTGACACGTGGTCGGCAGCCGAGTCGGCCAAGAAGACGTCCGACCACGTCATCATGGAGCAGGAGCACCGGCTGAAGGCGCTCTCCAGGCTCGATGACGAGAAGAAGAGGAAGCTCGGCGCGGACATGGTGGCAATGGTGCAGCCGGTGAGTGTGGCCACGCTCCGCAAGCAGCGGAAGGTTCGGGAGCTGAGGAAGCAACTGAGCGGCTACACCGGTGACTGGGAGACGCTGGAGGACATCAAGGCCGGGCGGAAGGAGCAGCTGGTGCGCGATCTCCGGGAGAAACTGGCCGAGACGATGAAGCAGCCCGACAGCGACCACAGGGTGGAGGAGCTCAAGTCGGCGCTGCGCAGCGTCATTGAGGCCGAGGACGTGGCTGCCCTGCCCAACGTCAACCTCGGTCTCATTTACGTGCCCATGGAGGAGAACATGAAGGCAAACTCGGGCTCCAACAAGACGTCCAGCAGCAGGGAGCAGAACACGGACGCGGACACGTTCGGCAGTCTGGACTCGTTGATCTTCGAGCCCAAGCCGCCGACGACGGAGGACATTCTGGAGGAGGAGGAGGAGGAGAAGCGCTCCGAGCTGTCTGTCGCTGACGGCAAAGACGAGTCCTGCAACTGCTCCCCGTCAACTTCGGACGGCGAGGGCGGTGACGAGGACGACGGTGAGTCCTCGGAGGAGGGGGCGCATCTTTCAGAGGAGCAGTCCTCGGAGGAGGAGAGCGACGGCTCTGTCGAAGTCAAGGCCGGCGGCCGCTCTGTCCAGCTGATGCCAGAGCGGGTCATCAAGACCACGCAGCTGCAGGTGCCCAAGAAGGACGGATTCTTCAAGAGACTGTTCCGCTTCAACCGGAAGCCAAAGAAGGCTGATGGAGAGTACGAAGTGCCGCAGGCGATCCGCGACTTCGACCACATCCTCAACGTTGCCATCGACTCTGATCCGGACAGCACCATCAGCTTCGAGAGCGTCATCTTCAAAGGGCCGAGCGTGGAGAACCTGACGGCAAACGAGGCGAGCCGGCCCGCTCCGGAGGCACCCTGGTCCTCCAATCCTGCGTCACCCTCTCCTAATCCTCAGTCACCCTCTCCCAATCCTGCGTCACCGCAGCTGCCGGCCAGTGCAGCAGAAGCCACCGCCACCGCCGTCAATGCCGCCACCACGGACGCCGCCGACACCAACCAACACGACGCCGACACGGAGGCGCCAGCGGCTGACGAGGACACGAAGAGAGCCAGCCTCCTGCCGCCGTGCAGCATCTCCAAAGGCACCATGCCGACGTACGTGGGGAACCTGCGCCGGCAGGCGTCCATCGCCGGCTCACTGTACTCTGGACCGAACTACCGCGACGGCATGGCCAGGTCTGCGGCCGGCGACCCGAGCGGCGGCCACACGGAACGCCTCCAGAACTACCGCCAGACGGAGACGACGGAAACGACCGAGGAAGGTGCTGGCAAGGACGGCGTCGGTGCTGTTCGTGAGGGCCAAGCAGACGGCCACGGCCGCACAGACAAAGACGCAGCTGGGAAGGCGACACAGGCAGCCACGGACGCCGTCAGCCGTGACTACGCCCAGCTCGGCGAGCCGGCAAACAACAGCGGCAAACCGAGGGACGCCTCGGCGTCACGGAACGAGTCTCGACACGGGCACAAGCACGTGACCTCGACCGACCCACGGAGCGAGCGGGAACCCGATACTGAGTCACCAGCCGAGTACGAGCGCGTCGACTACGACTCAATCGAGACAATAACTCCTGCAGCGGCTGCGCATGCCACCTACGAGAGGATGTTGGCTCCACCAGCCGGCCACGCTACCGCCTCACCTCGTTCTTCCCCCGCGGCGCCGGCTGCACCAGCCGCGGCTCCGGCGGCCGCTGAGCTTCTGGTGTACGATTCGCGGCACGGTGAGCCGCTCTACGGCACCAGGAACCGCGGCCTGGTGCGGACGGCCGCCTGGTGCGGCGCCTACGTCCGCACCAGTGACGAGGAGGGCTCCGATGGCCGGCCTATCATCTTCCGGGACGGTCAGCCGGTGCCGCTCACCGAGGAGATGTTCCGACAGACTTCGGATGAGGCTAGTGAGACTGGAAGGGCCAGCGCCGGCGCCGGACGCAGTGGCGGAGGTGCTGGGGCGAGTGATGAACTGCATGCTGTGGACGAGAACGCTTACGAGGACATTGCGCTGGGCGACGCGAACGGAGGTGACGCGGATAGTTTGGTGGAGGACGCTGTGACGGACGGAGGTCCCGAAGAGGACGGTAGTGTGGATACAGAGACGGTGGGTGATGCGGCAGAGGACAAACTTGCGGGCGAGGGGACTCCTGGCGGCAGCACAGCCATGCAGCAGAAGCTGGATCGCCTAGCTAAGGTGGGTGCCGTGCCCATCGGCTTCAAGAAGAGCGACACGATGCTGCGCGAGCTGAAGACGAAGCTGAAGCAGCGTTTCAACACGTCCGACTCTGAGCCGGAGCCCGCCGGCGTCCTCCGTGACCACCTGGTGCGCGAGCTGTCCAACGGCGGATCCGTGGCGCTCAAACGCGAACAGATGGAGAGTCAGTTCTCCCGTATGTTCCAGGCGGCACGAGCGGGGCTGATCCACGTCCCGCCGCCGCCGCCGCCGCCCCCGCCCCCGCCCCCGCCGGCGGTGGCGGTGCCGCCCGCGCTGGCGGCGGTGGAGGAGGCGCCGTCGGAAGCGCATGATCTCCGGATTGAGGTGCCCACGCCCGACTACGACTCGGACTCGTACTGTGAATGTGAGTTCGAGGAGTCTGAGAGCGAGCGTGGTGGCGCCCAGAGTGAGCACCTGGAGCGTGCTCTGGCGGCGGCGGCGTCACCACCACCGGAGGACGGCGTGGTACCGGCGGCTGCAGAGGGTCCTCAGACAGCAGGAGCAGCGTCGGCGGCCAGGGAGCAGGCGGTCGAGCGGCAGCCACATCGCAGCTTCCATCTACACCCTCCGCTGGACTCGCTGGACCCGCCGCCGCCGGCGGCGCCCCTGTTCAGCGCCGCCGCCGCCTCTGCCTACTCCCTCACCAAGACCAGCACCACGCTGTACTCTGAGCGCGCCGCACAGACGAGCGAGCTCGAGGCGCCCGGCTCGTGGCGCGTCGAGCCGCGCTCGTCGCTCGCCTCGACTCGCTCGACGGTCCGCCTGCCGCGCTACTCTGGGCCGCGGCCGTTTCGAGCAGCATCGCCTCGCGCTGCACCCTCCGGCGGCGGCGGCGGCGGCGCGCCCCGTGTCAACTGCTGGTCAGACCTCGAAAGCATCATCTTCGCCGAGGGCAGCTCAGGTGAATCGGACGGCGCGGCGCCGCTCCGGCCACCCATCCCCACCTCTCGCATGGAGACGTACCAGGACGAGTGGCTGTACTGGGACCAGAAGGTGAAGCTGCGCGCGTCCACCAAGCCGGAGGACCGGGAGCGGTGGCAAGAGGATAAGACGCGGCGCATGCTGCTCTGGCTGCACCACAGCGACGCCGCGGCGACCAGCACTGCTGCCTGGTGGCAGGTAGGTGGCGCGGCGGCCTGTCGCCGACGGGGCCACAGGCAGTGACGGGGTCAGTGGCGTTATCCTCGTGGTGCTTCTGTCGTCTGTCCTGTCTTTCTGCTCCACCGGTGGTGCGCCGGGCTGTCTTTCGCGCATGGCCTGTGTGGGGTTATGACGGAGGCCGTGGTAGTCGGCAGTTGCGTGATGAGCCCGTTGCGGTTTGCGTTGCATTTCGTTGCGTGACGGGACACGATGCGACGCGTTATTCCTTACCGATGCCATACATGATTTTGATATGATGTATGATATTTGCGCATATGATGATATGGTGCTCGAGAAGTTAGGTATTCTATTTATTTACTGTGTTGTATATATGTCGCAATGCATGACGATTGGTAATACATAAATCAAACTGGTATCTGACTTTGGGACGTTTCTTTTCTGTCTGGTGGATGTCCTGGAAACGGGAGGTGGTTGGTTTTCACAGCATGCTTCTTTGGTTGAGAAATTTGAATGGGACCCACTGAATGTCGATTTCCAATTGATCGTGCCCGACGATATAGCTGGATGAGACTTTGGAAAGTGCCGCACTGAACGTCAATTTCGACTTAATAGTGTCCAACGAGCCCTCGATCGCCCACGCCGACACAGGGGTTTGGGAGGGAACTTGGAAAGAACCTCGCTGAGCGTCGGTTTCCATTGAATCGTGTCCGACGGGACGGCGGCCTCCTGCATCGCTATAGCGGCTGCGGCGTGTTCCATTTCTCAGCCGGCTGCACCACTTGCCAATCACCGATCACTTCCCTGTGGCAACACGGCTCCGTCAGGCGTCACGTCACGTCACGTCACATCACGTCAATCACTCTCGGTCATCAATCACGGCTGCCGCCCGGCGACAAAGCGGCAGTGATGTTCCGCCCGCCGTCACCAATGGCGTCACACCCACGCCCGCCGCCGCCGCCGCCGCCGCTGCTGCTGCCGAGGGCGATCAAATCGGTATCAGTCACGGCCTGGGTCGGCCGGGCGCCGGGCCTCTCCATTGTTGGAGTCCGCCCGCGCCGTCACACCGTCACACCGTCAACGAGCCGTGATTCAATGGGTGGTCCAGACGCGTGTCGGCCGCGCCGGGCGGCTGACGGGCGGCTGACGGGCGGCTGACGGGCGGCTGACGGGCGGCTGACGGGGCTGACGGGTGGCTGACGGGTGGCTGACGGGTGGCTGACGGGTGGATGACGGGCGGCTGACGGGCGGCTGACGGGCGGCTGACGGGCGGCTGACGGCCGGCTGCCGGTCGGCTGACGGCCGGCTGCCGGTCGGCTGACGGTCGGCTGACGGCCGGCTGACGGTCGTTGGCCGTCGCTGTCCGCTGGTGCCGAGCACCGCCGGCTGCTCGTAACTTCAGACACGGACACCTGACGCCGCCGCCGCCGCCGCCGGGCGCAGCCGGAAGGTCGGATACGTTAGCATCCGTGACGTGTAACAGAAAGAAGGCGTTTCCGGGCATTATTTGACACGGGCTCCTTGGAAACTGGTCGGAGGGGTCTTTACCGTTGGCTGTGATTCTGACTGATGTCTGACTTGAATTTGATAAAGGTGTTCCCTTGAAATTCCCTTCCACATTTGTATATCACATGTTTTGAAATGTGAAACCCGAGACATGTCGAACACATGCGCTATTTTGTCGTACCCCGCTTCCAGATAATTTAGGTTATCTTGGAACTTACTATACTTTAATGGACGATTGCCCGAACAACAAAATGTTATTGGACGAGCCGAAGGCGAGTTCAAAAAGAAATCTTTCAGGCGCGAGTCCATTAAATATTTGTATCATGCAACTGTTCGCCCGATCCAAATAATTCACGACTAAATATGGTATGATCCAATAACAAAAGTGTAGAGTCCTTTAGAGTCCATTATCACTTCCGGTGTTTTTCCCTTTGGCTTCAGCATTACGATCCATAAGCACATGCATTTATTGGTAAAATCAGTGTAACACGTGCTGAATAGGAAACGGTCTCTCAGTTGCATGATAATTTCGTTTAACTTTATATTGCGTGCTTGGAATGTGGGCCATTCCACGACCAGTGCCTGATACCCGACCATTTTTTTATTTGGATCAAAATGGGTGTTTACTGTTTAGGCCAGGGCAATCTTATGCGTAGAAAACGACTGCCACAATCCTAGACCTACCAGTAAGGCGCCGTAGTTGGCGATGAACGAGCGAGCGCGAAGGAAATGTATGGTGAATTTCAACTCCATCGGGCAAGTAGTTTCTGAGATACAAAAAGGGTGCGCACGTGCACACGTGCAGAAGCACCCCATCCCTGACTTATGGGAAGGTGGCGGCTGAGAGGTCCCTAACCACGCACACAATTTGAACACAATCGGCCCAGCCGTTCCTGATATATATAATAGGGGTTTGTACGTGCGCACGTGCAGAGGCACCCGCCAATAACTTGTGGGAAAGTGGCGGCTGAGGGGTCCCTAACCACACACCAAATTTGAACACAATCGGCTCAGCCATTCCTGCGATATATAATAGGGGTGCGCACGTGCGCACGTGCAGATGCACCCCATCCCTGACTTGTGGGAAAGCGGCGGCTGAGGGGTCCCTAACCACACACCAAATTTGAACACAATCGGCTTAGCCGTTGCGGAGTTATTGCGAGGAAACGCCTTCCAACACCCCTCACGCAGCACGCGCCACGCGCAGTGGTAGTCACCCACATGAGTCAGCACCGGTCTCAAACAGGGTAGATTGGATGGGACTGCTCAGCAAAGAAGTCCGCTTGTCAATCGGACGTATGGTTGCAGATGCAGAGATATTAGCTTGGCAAAAGCGTCGCCACGGGTCGGGTCGGGTCGGGTCGGGTCGGGTCGGGTCGGGTCGGGTCGGGTCGGGTCGGGTCGGGTCGGGTCGGGTCGGGTCGGGTCGGGTCGGGTCGGGTCGGGTCGGGTCGGGTCGGGTCGGGCCGGGTCGGGCCGGGCCGGGCCGGGTCGGGCTGCTCATATTCAGATTTTTCCCATATACCACGGAAAGACGAGCGAGCGCTTCGCGCTCGCTCGTAATCAGGTCACGGGTTTTCAAGTTATCACCTCAGGCATTTTTCAAAGTTCACTGAGCAAGGCTAACTTTGATGAGCTGTAACTCGTACAGTATTGATTGCAGTTCCAAAAAGCTGTATATTTGTTAAAATGACGAAGATATGACACATATTTTGGGTATCCTATTTTTTCTCTCAAAATTTTGATTTTGTGACGTCATTATTTTGTGATATATTTTTGGGTCATTTTTGGTTACCCCTAGCGCCTTGAAAGTCGAAAATATTTTGACGTCAAAAACATCTTCGATCAATTAGCTTTCAGTACCAAAAAAATGGATGTGGTTCTTTTTATAAATATTTTATTTCGAATTTCAAATATTATAATTGCATGCTAATTGGGAGCAGATTCTGCTCCCTGCCTTAAATATACATCCTAGAGACTCAGGAATAGTCTCAAACGATTCGCCGTGGTTTTAAATGCATTTTTTTACTATTTAACGTGCAAAATATTCCCAGGGGTGTAGGACCGACAAAGGGATGATCATTTGAGTGAACGCGTGTTGAGGTTTTAGCCCCTATAACTTGGATAACTTTCAAGAAAATGGCCTTAAATTGTTCAGAACCATGTTTTCAATGATTCCGAGCTCAAATATTTCTATTTTTTCTTCTAAAAAACTAAAGTTTGAAACTTTATTTTCAAGTTTTTTCTTCAAATTTCCAATACGAAAAGAGAACTGAAAAACTAATTAACCATTTTTAATATCACATTTATCATATAATCATCCAATTTCAACAGAAACGTCAACAAATGTCCAAAACCATGTGGCATGTCACAATATTGTGGCGTGCTTTTGGGCATATTTTTTACATTTATGGGGACATTCCAAAGTTTATCTGATGAATTTGAGTCAGACATCATTCATTTTTTTTCTTCAGGATTTACAAAATACTAATTATACAAATATGAATACAAATTTAAATGAAATAATTAGTTTGAAAATTATTTTTCGAAACGTTTAATTTTTGAAAATTTATCAAAAGATAATAACAATATTGAAGTTCAGCATCATCGAAAACATGGCTCTGGACAATTTTAAGACATTTTCTTGGAAGTCATCCAAGTTATAGGGGCTAAAACATCAACACGCGTTCACTCAAATTGTCACCCCCTGTTCGGTCTCCTTCCTACGCCCCTGGGAATATTTGCACTTTTAATGGTACAAATAATGCAGTTAAAACCATGGCGAATCGTTTGCGACTATCCCCGAGTATCTAGGATGTATATTTATGGCAGGGAGCAGAATCTGCTCCCAATTATCATGCAATTATAATCTTCGAAATTATAAATACAATATTTATAGAAAGAACCACATCCATTTTTTTTTTACTGAAAGCAAAGATGTTTTTGACGTCAAAATATTTTTGTTTTTCAAGGCGCTAGGGGTTACCAAAAATGACCCAAAAATAGATCCCAAAATCATGACGTCACAAAATGAAAATTTTGGAAAAATAAGATACCCAAAATATTTGTCATATCTTTGTCATTTTACCAAAAAAATACAGGTTTTTGGAACTGTCATCAATAGTGTAAGAGTTACAGCTCATCGAAGTTAGCCTTGCTCCGTGAATTTTCAAAAATGCCTGAGCCGATAACTTGACAACACGTGACCTGAGAGGTCTAGGATTGTGGTAGACTTTTTCTACGCAACTGATTTCCTTATACACCCATCTTGTTCCAAATAAAAAATTAGCTGGTGTCAAATCTGGGACAAATTGGTCGTTTTGTCGTGGAATGGCCCATGTTTCACATCGACTCTAGTTTGATCGTGTCAGTATCGCTGCCCACTCCAGCCGTCGTCGGTAGGAGGCAGACGGGCGGGTATGGAGCTGTACGGGCCGGTATGGAGCTGTATGGGCCGGTATGGAGCTGTACGGGCGGGTATGGAGCTGTACGGGCCGGTATGGAGCTGTACGGGCCGGTATGGAGCTGTACGGGCCGGTATGGTGCTGTACGGGCCGGTATGGTGCTGTACGGGCCGGTATGGAGCTGTACGGGCCGGTATGGAGCTGTACGGGCCGGTATGGTGCTGTACGGGCGGGTATGGAGCTGTACGGGCCGGTATGGAGCTGTATGGGCCGGTATGGAGCTGTACGGGCCGGTATGGAGCTGTATGGGCCGGTATGGAGCTGTACGGGCCGGTATGGAGCTGTACGGGCGGGTATGGAGCTGTACGGGCGGGTATGGAGCTGTTCGGGCCGGTATGGAGCTGTACGGGCCGGTATGGTGCTGTACGGGCCGGTATGGAGCTGTACGGGCCGGTATGGAGCTGTACGGGCCGGTATGGAGCTGTACGGGCCGGTATGGATCTGTACGGGCCGGTATGGTGCTGTACGGCCCGGTATGGAGCTGTACGGGCGGGTATGGAGCTGTACGGGCCGGTATGGAGCTGTACGGGCCGGTATGGTGGAGCTGTACAGGCCGGTATGGAGCTGTACGGGCCGGTATGGAGCTGTACGGGCCGGTATGGAGCTGTACGGGCCGGTATGGAGCTGTACGGGCCGGTAGGGGGCAGACGGGCCGGTATGGAGCTGTACGGGCCGGTATGGAGCTGTACGGGCCGGTATGGAGCTGTACGGGCCGGTATGGTGCTGTACGGGCGGGTATGGAGCTGTACGGGCGGGTATGGAGCTGTACGGGCCGGTATGGTGGAGCTGTACGGGCCAGTATGGAGCTGTACGGGGCGGTATGGAGCTGTACGGGCCGGTATGGAGCTGTACGGGCCGGTATGGAGCTGTACGGGCCGGTATGGAGCTGTACGGGCCGGTAGGGGGCAGACGGGCCGGTATGGAGCTGTACGGGCCGGTATGGAGCTGTACGGGCCGGTATGGAGCTGTACGGGCCGGTATGGAGCTGTGCGGGCGGGTATGGAGCTGTACGGGCCGGTATGGAGCTGTACGGGCCGGTATGGAGCTGTACGGGCCGGTATGGAGCTGTACGGGCGGGTATGGAGCTGTACGGGCGGGTATGGAGCTGTACGGGCCGGTATGGAGCTGTACGGGCTGGTATGCAGCTGTACGGGCGGGTATGGAGCTGTACGGGCCGGTATGGAGCTGTACGGGCTGGTATGCAGCTGTACGGGCGGGTATGGAGCTGTACGGGCCGGTATGGAGCTGTACGGGCCGGTATGGTGCTGTACGGGCCGGTATGGTGGAGCTGTACGGGCCGGTATGGTGGAGCTGTACGGGCCGGTATGGTGGAGCTGTACGGGCCGGTATGGTGCTGTACGGGCCGGTATGGAGCTGTACGGGCCGGTATGGAGCTGTACGGGCCGGTATGGAGCTGTACGGGCCGGTATGGTGCTGTACGGGCCGGTATGGAGCTGTACGGGCGGGTATGGAGCTGTACGGGCCGGTATGGAGCTGTACTGGCCGGTATGGAGCTGTACGGGCCGGTATGGAGCTGTACGGGCGGGTATGGAGCTGTACAGGCCGGTATGGAGCTGTACGGGCCGGTATGGAGCTGTACGGGCCGGTATGGTGGAGCTGTACGGGCCGGTATGGAGCTGTACGGGCGGGTATCTGTGGGTACCGACAGATCGGCCTGCTGTCGGTAACACCTGTCGCCGTCAGCAGCAATAGCGGCGGCGGCGGCACACGGCGCGTTTCACGGGTCCGGGCCGGCAGCAGACGGCCGTGTGGCCACTGCACTGGCCAGCTTTGGTCCGGTCCGGTCTATACTGCTGCTGCTGCTGCTGCTGCTGCTGCTGCTGCTGCTGCTGCTGCTGCTGCCTGACTTGGACCGAGCGGTGCGCTGCTCTGACCTGGACCGAGCGGTGCGTTGCTCTGACCTGGACCGAGCGGTGCGCTGCTCTGACCTGGACCGAGCGGTGCGCTGCTCTGACCTGGACCGAGCGGTGCGCTGCTCTGACCTGGACCGAGCGGTGCGCTGCTCTGACCTGGACCGAGCGGTGCGTTGCTCTGACCTGGACCGAGCGGTGCGCTGCTCTGACCTGGACCGAGCGGTGCGCTGCTCTGACCTGGACCGAGCGGTGCGTTGCTCTGACCTGGACCGAGCGGTGCGTTGCTCTGACCTGGACCGAGCGGTGCGCTGCTCTGGCCTGGACCGAGCGGTGCGCTGCTCTGACCTGGACCGAGCGGTGCGCTGCTCTGACCTGGACCGAGCGGTGCGTTGCTCTGACCTGGACCGAGCGGTGCGCTGCTCTGACCTGGACCGAGCGGTGCGCTGCTCTGACCTGGACCGAGCGCTGGACCGAGCGGTGCGCTGCTCTGACCTGGACCGAGCGGTGCGTTGCTCTGACCTGGACCGAGCGGTGCGTTGCTCTGACCTGGACCGAGCGGTGCGCTGCTCTGACCTGGACCGAGCGGTGCGCTGCTCTGACCTGGACCGAGCGGTGCGCCTTCCGATGGTGCGGCTGACTTGTCTCTGTGTGTATGTGTGTCTGTGGGTGGTTGGACGGCCGGGACCGTTCCGGCTCACCAGCTGCGCCGAACCATCTGTTGTTGTTTCTACCGACACACGGCCGGCCGACGGCGGCACGGTGGCGGCCAATACATTCACTGGCAGGAAATGCAGCCCGATCGCTCTGCCGCCAGATAGGAGATGGTTGGAGTCAATGATGCTTCGGTATTTATTCAACGGTGCGCCATTGTTTAACCCTATTTGTAACGGGGGGGGGGGGGGGGGGATTCCGCTCCCACTCATGTTGTTCGCAGATATCTCCGGAACGGCTGGGAGAAGGCCCATGAAATTTTGGGACTTTTCATAGAATTAAATACCGCATTTGGAGTCAACATTTTGAGTTCTTAACCTGAACAGAGGCGGTTCCAGAGCACAGTTTTGGGTGGGTTCGGAGGCGACATTTGGCGATAATTCGGAAATGCGATCTTCACGGTTTTTTCCTAACTGCCTCAAGTATGAAGGAGTTACATCGGTTTACGGTGATTGCAACAAGTGCAAATTAGTTGATGTTAATGAAATATCATAAAAATTGCATGACAGAGGCGGTTTCAGGGGCTTGAAAAAGGGGGGGGGGGGTTCCAGGAAGTATTCAATGCTTGGCGGGAAGACAATAGAGCAATGCAAGGGGCATTTATAGCTATCAAGCTGTAAAATATAGCTTCTGCTTCATTATTTTCATAATTTATTACATAAAGAGTTTCAGGGGCGTGTTCAGGCACATGAAAAGGGGGGTGACTGGCATGGAGATGACGATATGCCAGCGATAACGACGCAATAGATGGTTACCTTATAATGGTATATGCACATATGAGGCCAGAAAATGGAATAAAGTCTTTTTTTGCAGAGGCGCGCTCAGGAATGGAAGAAAGGGGGTCATATTATTGCAAGGAAACTAAGAGGCATGGGCGTACAATGACATAACATACTGCTGTTTTCGGATGAAAAACGCAGCACAGGGTACTCTACGAACGATTATAAGATAATAGGCGAGTCCAGGTAGGGTAAAATGGGTGGTAAGCAATGTTAATTGAAGTTGTAAGTGAAATAGTCACTGTTGACTAGTTAGTATCATAATAGCGGATAATATACTTATCAAAAGGCCTTGCGCCGCCCCAGTTTGGATCCTGGATACGCCTATGATGAAGTACAACATGCAAAAAAGAACTATCTACGATCAGTAACATATTTATAGTGCTGGGTAGCAAATTGTTTGCGGTTAATATTGTTTTCCAATTTGACCTCCCTTTTTCACTAACCTGGTACCGCCTATGGCAAAAATATTATTTATAACTGTTTTGTCTAATGTCACAATCACATACCATTTCATTTATAAAAACAACAACATAAAAATGTTTTTATTACGCATTTACTTCACCCCGATATTGAGTGACCTGCACAAGCCTATGATTTTTGAATTTTCAAACGTCACCGTCATATACCAATTTCCAATTCAATCTCTATCGATTCCTATTAGTTGTGTTAAAATCAGTTAATGAACATGACCGCTATGTTGGATCAAAAATACCACTAACATTTGCAGTTTTTGCCCCCCTGTTGCCCCCCTATCAAAAATTTAGATTTTTGTATTATTTATAAATGTAGATCGTGTTGAGGGGAACCAAACACCGTTTCGTTTGTGAAAATCGGACGGGTAGATCTCGAGATCTCCGGGGGGGGGGACGGAATCCGCCCCCCCCCCCCTGTTACAAATAGGGGTAGCCAGGAGCCTGTTAGAAATAGGGTTAAGGAAATTAATCGGGTAAAACGTGAGTGTAGGACACTGACGCTTGAACAGTAACTGCTAACGGTACCATCAACATCAAGTCGAATCACGTATACGTGGTGTTCATCATACCGTTTTTATTTAAGGTTATCGCCGCTTATTTGCGAGAAAGACAATGCTCCATTTTTGGGTTGACCGACTTTGAAATATGTGAATTCATTATCATAACATAGTTTATATCGACAAAAATGAAAGCCAGTCGTTGACTATCGGTTTCAGTTTTCTTGGCGCGGTGTACCGACACCAGCTGTTCAAACAAATAACTTACGTCTGTCGCCTGTTTCCCTTTAAAGAGAGAGATATCTGTGTGTAAATGTGTGGTCGACCGTCCGGTGGCGCTGTGGTGTCGTCAGCCGTGTACTGGGCTGTGACAGACGGCTGGCTGGTCCGCTGGCGCGTGCCGCCTGTGCCGTCCGCCGTGACCACTGACGGAACGCTGAACTGGGCACACCGAGCCGAGCTGGGCTGTGTGTATGTTACTCCACTGGCCAGGCTGTCCTGTACCGTGCGCAGTACATCGGTACACGGTACACGTTACATCAGTAACCGGTACGACATTCAGTCAGGACGAGGTACTGTACCCGGGAAACCATGCAAGACTGTCGGCGCCCATTGCCAGTCCTGGGACCCACGACACCTCATCAATCAATCTATCACGCCATCGATCTTATCGGGCCGGCCGCTGGGACAAGGCTCATTGGCTGTCCAGCAGAGGTGTTCAGGTATAATTCGAGACTATCGGCTCGCTGCGAGACGGCTCGGCGAGTCGTGAGCGGACGAGACGGCTCGGCGAGTCGTGAGCGGACGAGACGGCTCGGCGAGTCGTGAGCGGACGAGACGGCTCGGTGAGTCGTGAGCGGACGAGACGGCTCGGCGAGTCGTGAGCGGACGAGACGGCTCGGCGAGTCGTGAGCGGACGAGACGGCTCGGCGAGTCGTGAGCGGACGAGACGGTTCGGAGAGTCGTGAGCGGACGAGACTGCTGAGAGAGTCGTGAGCGGACGAGACGGCTCGGCGAGTCGTGAGCGGACGAGACGACTCGGCGAGTCGTGAGCGGACGAGACGGCTCGGCGAGTCGTGAGCGGACGAGACTGCTGAGCGAGTCGTGAGCGGACGAGACGGCTCGGCGAGTCGTGAGCGGACGAGACGGCTCGGCGAGTCGTGAGCGGACGAGACGGCTCGGCGAGTCGTGAGCGGACGAGACTGCTGAGCGAGTCGTGAGCGGACGAGACGGCTCGGCGAGTCGTGAGCGGACGAGACGGCTCGGCGAGTCGTGAGCGGACGAGACTGCTGAGCGAGTCGTGAGCGGACGAGACTGCTGAGCGAGTCGTGAGCGGACGGGACGGCTCGGCGATTCGTGAACGGACGAGACGGCTCGGCGAGTCGTGAGCGGACGAGACGGCTCGGCGAGTCGTGAGCGGACGAGACGGCTCGGAGAGTCGTGAGCGGACGAGACTGCTGAGCGAGTCGTGAGCGGACGAGACGGCTGAGCGAGTCGTGAGCGGACGAGACTGCTGAGCGAGTCGTGAGCGGACGAGACGGCTCGGCGAGTCGTGAGCGGACGAGACACTCAGCGAGTCGTGAGCGGACGAGACGGCTCGGCGAGTCGTGAGCGGACGAGACGGCTGAGCGAGTCGTGAGCGGACGAGACGGCTCGGCAAGTCGTGAGCGGACGGCAGCGGTTCGGACGATGGAGCGGTGCTGGAAAGTCGGCGGTGAATGGGGCCGGTGGGTGACGTCGTGGCAGTATTCATGGGGTTTGAATGGGGTGGGGAATAATCGTACCGGTAGCAGGGCGTTAGTGATCCGTGACTAATCTTCATTTGTTCCGCTACGATAATGATAAATGACTACAGCTGTCTATTTGTCTCGCGCCCCATTCTCCATATATGGCACCGCTGATTTTGTCTCCCTGGTGATGCTGCGGTGTAGTCGGCTTCACGCGGTAGCACTTTGGAGCGGTAATCGGGGCCGGCTTACTTCCTGCTGGTGAAGTTACGAATTGACGGGTATACATATAATATCGGTTGGCAGATACATGTGGTCGATGGCCATTGTGTGAATCCAGTGCGATCCGGTATGATCCGGTGCGATCAGGTGCGATCTGGTATGATCCAGTATGATCCGGTATGATCCGGTATGATCCGGTGCGATCAGGTGCGATCCAGTATGATCCAGTATGATCCGGTATGATCCGGTATGATCCGGTGCGATCAGATACGATCCGGTGCGATCAGGTGCGATCCGGTGCGATCAGGTGCGATCCGGTATGATCCGGTATGCTCCGGTGCGATCCGGTGCGGAGGCGGGGTGGCATCCCCAGTCTATTCCGGCAGCGGGCAGGTGGCGGTGGAAGTCTCTATCGGCGAGGTTCTAGTCATCGAGGCGAGCAGCAGCTCCTCCATTAGCCCAGCACCAATGTCTGCTGGGGCATGGCCGCCGGAGAGGCGACGCGTTCGATTGTGGTCCGACATAAGTATTAGTTCTCAGCTATTTTCTTCCCATTCGTGTGCAACTTCCACAGCCATAACTTTCCTGGCAATATCAAGGACTGGGACCAATTGCTCTCGTTTCCCACTGGACACCTGGTTTGAAGTGCCAGCTCAGGCACAGAGAACCGTTGTACCGCACTGGCTGGCTGGCTGGCTGGCTGGCTGGCTGGCTGGCTGGCTGGCTGGCTGGCTGGCTGGCTGGCTGGCTGGCTGGCTGGCTGGCTGGCTGGCTGGCTGGCTGGCTGGCTGGCTGGCTGGCTGGCTGGCTGGCTGGCTGGCTGGCTGGCTGGCTGGCTGGCTGGCTGGCTGGCTGGCTGGCTGGCTGGCTGGCTGGCTGGCTGGCTGGCTGGCTGGCTGGCTGGCTGGCTGGCTGGCTGGCTGGCTGGCTGGCTGGCTGGCTGGCTGGCTGGCTGGCTGGCTGGCTGGCTGGCTGGCTGGCTGGCTGGCTGGCTGGCTGGCTGGCTGGCTGGCTGGCTGGCTGGCTGGCTGGCTGGCTGGCTGGCTGGCTGGCTGGCTGGCTGGCTGGCTGGCTGGCTGGCTGGCTGGCTGGCTGGCTGGCTGGCTGGCTGGCTGGCTGGCTGGCTGGCTGGCTGGCTGGCTGGCTGGCTGGCTGGCTGGCTGGCTGGCTGGCTGGCTGGCTGGCTGGTGAGGTTGTTGAGGTTGTTGAGGTTGTTGAGGTTGTTGAGGTTGTTGAGGTTGTTGAGGTTGTTGAGGTTGTTGAGGTTGTTGAGGTTGGTGAGGTTGGTGAGGTGGGTGAGGTTGGTGAGGTTGGTGAGGTTGGTGAGGTTGGTGAGGTTGGTGAGGTTGGTGAGGTTGTTGAGGTTGGTGGGGTTGGTGAGGTTGGTGGGGTTGGTGGGGTTGGTGAGGTTGGTGAGGTTGGTGAGGTTGGTGGGGTTGGTGGGGTTGGTGAGGTTGGTGAGGTTGGTGAGGTTGGTGGGGTTGGTGAGGTTGGTGAGGTTGTTGAGGTTGTTGAGGTTGGTGGGGTTGGTGAGGTTGGTGGGGTTGGTGGGGTTGGTGGGGTTGGCGGGGTTGGCGGGCTGGCCGACTGCTTTGTCGACCACCTAACTTTCGCAGCTTCCGGCAGCCTCTGTGCTAGTTTCCGTCCGTTTCTCCGCAATCTCCGAAAGTTTTCTCGGGAGCAATACAATTGGCTGACGCCAGGGATGTAAATGTATGAAGTTGTGCCCTCTGATGAATATATGATGAAGTTATGAATTTTACATGTGATTCACTTAGCCTGACCACCGGACCGTGAACGTGTATGCTTAGTAGGGCGGCATGGGGTTACCAGCGACCAGGCCAGCTGAGAGCCGAGCCTTTCATCTGGAACCCGCCGGGAACGCCATTGTCGTGGTGTGGCGCTTAGCGAGGTTCGGGCCTGTTGAACCACACACTGTCGTCTAGGAACGCCATTGTCGTGGTGTGGCGCTTAGCGAGGTTCGGGCCTGTTGAACCACACGCCTGTCGTCTAGGAACGCCATTGTCGTGGTGTGGCGCTTAGCGAGGTTCGGGCCTGTTGAACCACACGCTGTCGTCTAGGAACGCCATTGTCGTGGTGTGGCGCTTAGCGAGGTTCGGGCCTGTTGAACCACACGCTGTCGTCTAGGAACGCCATTGTCGTGGTGTGGCGCTTAGCGAGGTTCGGGCCTGTTGAACCACACGCTGTCGTCTAGGAACACCATTGTCGTGGTGTGGCGCTTAGCGAGGTCCGGGCCTGTTGAACCACACACCTGTCGTCTATACCCGGCTGGTCCGTTACTCTATCGCTATATAGCCAGCCGGCCGAGCGGCCGAGGCAGCCGCGGACGACTCACCGCCGCCGCCGTCTCTGGGGCATTGTTTCTGCGGCGGCGGCGGCGGCGGCGGCGGCGGCGGCGGCGGCGGCGGTGGTGGTGGGCGGACAGCTGTGGCCCAGTGCAGTGGACCGCTCTGGTCCTTTGCACACCGACGGCCTCGTCACAGGCGTCACAGCCGTCACAGGCGTCACATGCGTCACAGCCGTCACATGCGTCACAGGCGTCACATGCGTCACAGGCGTCACAGGCGTCACATGCGTCACAGCCGTCACAGGCGTCACAGCCGTCACAGCCGTCACAGCCGTCACATGCGTCACAGGCGTCACAGGCGTCACAGGCGTCACAGGCGTCACAGGCGTCACATGCGTCACATGCGTCACAGGCGTCACAGCCGTCACAGGCGTCACAGGCGTCATATCCGTCACAGGCGTCACAGCCGTCACAGGCGTCACAGGCGTCACAGCCGTCACAGTCGTCACAGGCGTCACTGCCGCCGCTACACGGGTGGATAACGAGTACCCGCGCCTACGGCCGGCTGCCGGATGCCCACTTGTGCGGCGTTGAAGGCGCCGTGTGCCACGGTGGGCAGTGGGTGGTGTAATTGGCGATGTTCGGGGGCCGGGGCAGTGTGCCTGGTGGCCCACCCCGCACCAGGCTGTTGCGCCCTGGCGATGTCCGGGGGCCGGGGCAGTGTCCCTGGTCGGTGTGATGGGACTGGCCGCCCTGGCGATGTCCCGGGGCAGTGTCCCTGGTCGGTGTGATGGGACTGGCCGCCCTGGCGATGTCCGGGGGCCGGGGCAGTGTCCCTGGTCGGTGTGATGGGACTGGCCGCCCTGGCGATGTCCGGGGGCCGGGGCAGTGTCCCTGGTCGGTGTGATGGGACTGGCCGCCCTGGCGATGTCCGGGGGCCGGGGCAGTGTCCCTGGTCGGTGTGATGGGACTGGCCGCCCTGGCGATGTCCGGGGGCCGGGGCAGTGTCCCTGGTCGGTGTGATGGGACTGGCCGCCCTGGCGATGTCCGGGGGCCGGGGCAGTGTCCCTGGTCGGTGTGATGGGACTGGCCGCCCTGGCGATGTCCGGGGGCCGGGGCAGTGTCCCTGGTCGGTGTGATGGGACTGGCCGCCCTGGCGATGTCCGGGGGCCGGGGCAGTGTCCCTGGTCGGTGTGATGGGACTGGCCGCCCTGGCGATGTCCGGGGGCCGGGTCGGTGTCCCTGGTCGGTGTGATGGGACTGGCCGCCCTGGCGATGTCCGGGGGCCGGGTCGGTGTCCCTGGTCGGTGTGATGGGACTGGCCGCCCTGGCGATGTCCGGGGGCCGGGGCAGTGTCCCTGGTCGGTGTGATGGGACTGCAACAAACAGGTGACAAACTGGGACTGGCCGCCCTGGCGATGTCCGGGGGCCGGGTCGGTGTCCCCGGTCGGTGTGATGGGATTGGCCGCCCTGGCGATGTCCGGGGGCCGGGTCGGTGTCCCTGGTCGGTGTGATGGGACTGGCCGCCCTGGCGATGTCCGGGGGCCGGGTCGGTGTCCCTGGTCGGTGTGATGGGACTGGCCGCCCTGGCGATGTCCGGGGGCCGGGTCGGTGTCCCCGGTCGGTGTGATGGGACTGGCCGCCCTGGCGATGTCCGGGAGCCGGGTCGGTGTACCTGGTCGGTGTGATGGGACTGGCCGCCCTGGCGATGTCCGGGGGCCGGGTCGGTGTCCCTGGTCGGTGTGATGGGACTGGCCGCCCTGGCGATGTCCGGGGGCCGGGGCAGTGTCCCTGGTCGGTGTGAGGCACTGAACTGAAGTGGCCGTTGGGTGCGCTGCTGTTCTGTGCTCTGTTTGGCCGCTCCTCGCAGTTGGTTCAGCTGCCGTGATACAGAGCTGGCCGGCTGGCTGGCTGGCTCGGCTGGCTCGGCTGGCTCGGCTGGCTCGGCCGGCTGGCTGGCCGGCTGGCTGGCCGGCCACGCACCGCTCTGTGTATCCGGCGCCCATCTGCCACCACAGACTGTTGGGCCGGCGGTGGAGTTGCTGCCGCCCACAGCGAGACCGAACAGCTGCCAGCTGACGGCCACCGTCCACCAACGACGGCACTACCGAATAGGTGACAAATCACCAAAACATGCCTCTCGATCACGAATAGGTGACAAATCACCAAAACACGTCTCGATCACGAATAGTTGGCAAATCACCATAACATGCCTCTTGATCACGAATAGGTGACAAATCACCAAAACATGCCTCTTGATCACCAATAGGTGACAAATCACCAAAACATGCCTCTTGATCACGAATAGGTGACAAATCACCAAAACATGCCTCTCAATCACGAATAGTTGGCAAATCACCAAAACATGCCTCTCGATCACGAATAGGTGACAAATCACCAAAACATGCCTCTTGATCACGAATAGGTGACAAATCACCAAAACATGCCTCTCGATCACGAATAGGTGACACACCAAAACAATGGCTCTTGATCACGAATAGGTGACAAATCACCAAAACATGCCTCTCGATCACGAATAGGTGGCAAATCACCAAAACATGCCTCGATCACGAATAGGTGACATCACCAAAACATGCCTCTCGACCACGAATAGGTGACAAATCACCAAAACATGCCTCTCGATCACGAATAGGTGACAAATCACCAACACATGCCTCTTGATCACGAATAGGTGACAAATCACCAAAACATGCCTCTCGATCACGAATACTCTCGATCACGAATAGGTGACAAATCACCAAAACATGCCTCTCGATCACGAATAGGTGACATCACCAAAACACGCCTCTCGATCACGAATAGTGACAAATCACCAAAACATGCCTCTCGATCACGAATAGGTGACAAATCACTAAAACATTCCTCTCGATCACGAATAGGTGGCAAATCACCAAAACATGCCTCGATCACGAATAGGTGACATATCACCAAAACATGCCTCTCGACCACGAATAGGTGACAAATCACCAAAACATGCCTCTCGATCACGAATAGGTGACATCACCAAAACATGCCTCTCGATCACGAATAGGTGACAAATCACCAAAACATGCCTCTCGATCACGAATAGGTGACATCACCAAAACACGCCTCTCGACCACGAATAGGTGACAAATCACCAAAACACGTCTCGATCACGAATAGGTGACATCACCAAAACATGCCTCTCGACCACGAATAGGTGACAAATCACCAAAACATTCCTCTCGATCACGAATAGGTGACAAACCACCAAAACATGCCTCTCGATCACGAATAGGTGACACATCACCAAAACATGCCTCTTGATCACGAATAGGTGACAAATCACCAAAACATGCCTCTCGATCACGAATAGTTGGCAAATCACCAACACATGCCTCTCGATCACGAATAGGTGACAAATGACCAAAACATGCCTCTCGATCACGAATAGGTGACAAATCACCAAAACATGCCTCTCGATCACGAATAGGTGACACATCACCAAAACATGCCTCTCGATCACGAATAGGTGACAAATCACCAAAACATGCCTCTCGATCACGAATACTCTCGATCACGAATAGGTGACAAATCACCAAAACACGTCTCGATCACGAATAGGTGACAAATCACCAAGACATGCCTATCGATCACGAATAGGTGACAAATCACCAACACATGCCTCTTGATCACGAATAGGTGACAAATCACCAAAACATGCCTCTCGATACCGAAACTTTTTTAAAGTTAAAACTGCAAAACAGGATGCAGAGGCATTTATTTATGGAGAGGTTCCAATTGGGCCCACGGATCCGAGAGATCTCGATGAAGTATTTGCAGTCCCTCGGCAACTTTTGCTAACTAGCTACCTTCACCGGTGCTATACAACCCTGCAGTGACGCCATGTCTCCGCCGGGCTGGGAGACGGGAGACGGGAGACGCTCAGTCGGCCTACTGTGCCGTGCACGGCATGGCCGGGCTGGGAGACAGACTGTCTCGACCATGGCCGGGCTGGGAGACAGACTGTCTCGACCATGGCCGGGTTGGGAGACAGACTGTCTCGACCATGGCCGGGTTGGGAGACAGACTGTCTCGGCCATGACCGCGGCTGGGAGACAGACTGTCTCGGCCATGACCGCGGCCGGGGGACAGACTGTCTCGGCCATGACCGCGGCTGGGAGACAGACTGTCTCGGCCATGACCGGGCTGGGAGACAGACTGTCTCTGCCATGACCGGGCTGGGGGACAGACTGTCTCGGCCATGACCGCGGCTGGGAGACAGACTGTTTCAGCCATGACCGGGCTGGGAGACAGACTGTCTCGGCCATGACCGGGCTGGGAGACAGACTGTCTCGGCCATGACCGGGCTGGGAGACAGACTGTCTCGGCCATGACCGCGGCTGGGAGACAGACTGTCTCGGCCATGACCGGGCTGGGAGACAGACTGTCTCGGCCATGACCGGGCTGGGAGACAGACTGTCTCGGCCATGACCGGGCCGGGAGACAGACTGTCTCGGCCATGACCGGGCTGGGAGACAGACTGTCTCGGCCATGACCGGGCTGGGGGACAGACTGTCTCGGCCATGACCGCGGCTGGGAGACAGACTGTTTCGGCCATGACCGGACTGGGAGACAGACTGTCTCGACCATGACCGCGGCTGGGAGACAGACTGTTTCGGCCATGACCGGGCTGGGAGACAGACTGTCTCGGCCATGACCGGGCTGGGAGACAGACTGTCTCGACCATGACCGGGCTGGGAGACAGACTGTCTCGGTCATGACCGGGCCGGGAGACAGACTGTCTCGGCCATGACCGGGCTGGGAGACAGACTGTCTCGGCCATGACCGGGCTGGGAGACAGACTGTCTCGGCCATGACCGGGCTGGGAGACAGACTGTCTCGGCCATGACCGTGCTGGGAGACAGACTGTCTCGGCCATGACCGGGCTGGGAGACAGACTGTCTCGGCCATGACCGGGCTGGGAGACAGACTGTCTCGGCCATGACCGGGCTGGGAGACAGACTGTCTCGGCAATGACCGGGCTGGGAGACAGACTGTCTCGGCCATGACCGGGCCGGGAGACAGACTTTCTCGGCCATGACCGCGGCTGGGAGACAGACTGTCTCGGCCATGGCCGAGCTGGGAGACAGACTGTCTCGGCCATGACCGGGCTGGGAGACATACTGTCTCGGCCATGACCGGGCCGGAGACAGACTGTCTCGCCATGACCGGGCCGGGAGACAGACTGTCTCGGCCATGACCGGGTCGGAGACAGACTGTCTCGGCCATGACCGCGGCTGGGAGATCCTGTCTGTCTGTCTGTGGCGGCCGTTCATCGGTCTGATGACTGGCCGGTAACGCTTGGCTCGTTCGCGGCCAGCGGCTGCCGGTCGTCCCGGGACAGAAGCTGCTGCGTCACCAGCTCCCTTTATGTGCGCCGTGCCGCCGCGGCTGGTCGGCGCCGGTCAGTGGGGAAGTGGGTGACGATGTGCAGCCTATTTACCAGCGAATCTCGCCGCCGAGGCACGCACCTTCCCACGGCTCCCACGGCTCCCACGGCGTGGTGACGCGGGTGAGCTGATAGCTGGCTGGTGCGCGCGGCGTGGTGACGCTGGTGCTCACGGCGTGTTGACGCTGGTGAGATGAATGTTGGCTGGTGCAGTGGTGGGGGATGAACCGGTCAGTGGTGATGGTGCGGTGGTGACGACTGCGCCGTTAAGCAGCGGTGGTCTCTGAGAAACGGTGGTCATCTCCGCTGTCTGGCCGGTACTGGGTTCCGCTGGACGGCTGGCTAACCGGTACTGGGTTCCGCTGGACGGCTGGCTGGCCGGTACTGGGTTCCGCTGGACGGCTGGCTAACCGGTACTGGGTTCCGCTGGACGGCTGGCTGGCCGGTACTGGGTTCCGCTGGACGGCTGTCTGGCCGGTACTGGGTTCCGCTGGACGGCTGGCTGACCGGTACTGGGTTCCGCTGGACGGCTGGCTGACCGGTACTGGGTTCCGCTGGACGGCTGTCTGGCCGGTACTGGGTTCCGCTGGACAGCTGGCTGACCGGTACTGGGTTCCGCTGGACGGCTGTCTGGCCGGTACTGGGTTCCGCTGGACGGCTGGCTGACCGGTACTGGGTTCCGCTGGACGGCTGGCTGACCGGTACTGGGTTCCGCTGGACGGCTGGCTGACCGGTACTGGGTTCCGCTGGACGGCTGGCTGACCGGTACTAGGTTCCGCTGGACGGCTGGCTGGCCAGTACTGGGTTCCGCTGGACGGCTGGCTGGCCAGTACTGGGTTCCGCTGGACGGCTGGCTGACCGGTACTGGGTTCCGCTGGACGGCTGGCTGACCGGTACTGGGTTCCGCTGGACGGCTGGCTGACCGGTATTGGGTTCCGCTGGACGGCTGGCTGACCGGTACTGGGTTCCGCTGGACGGCTGGCTGGCCGGTACTGGGTTCCGCTAGACGGCTGGCCGGTACTGGGTTCCGCTAGACGGCTGGCTAACCGGTACTGGGTTCCGCTGGACGGCTGGCTGGCCAGTACTGGGTTCCGCTGGACGGCTGGCTAACCGGTACTGGGTTCCGCTGGACGGCTGGCTAACCGGTACTGGGTTCCGCTGGACGGCTGGCTGACCGGTACTGGGTTCCGCTGGACGGCTGGCTAACCGGTACTGGGTTCCGCTGGACGGCTGGCTGACCGGTACTGGGTTCCGCTGGACGGCTGGCTGGCCGGTACTGGGTTCCGCTGGACGGCTGGCTAACCGGTACTGGGTTCCTCTGGACGGCTGGCTAACCGGTACTGGGTTCCGCTGGACGGCTGGCTGGCCGGTACTGGGTTCCGCTGGACGGCTGGCTGGCCGGTACTGGGCTCCGCTGGACGGCTGGCTGGCCGGTGGTGAGTTCCGCTGGACGGCTGGCTGACCGGTACTGGGTTCCGCTGGACGGCTGGCTGACCGGTACTGGGTTCCGCTGGACGGCTGGCTGGCCGGTACTGGGTTCCGCTGAACGGTTGGCTGACCGGTACTGGGCTCCGCTGGACGGCTGGCTGGCCGGTGGTGAGTTCCGCTGGACGGCTGGCTGACCGGTACTGGGTTCCGCTGGACGGCTGGCTGGCCGGTACTGGGTTCCGCTGGACGGCTGGCGGACCGGTACTGGGTTCCGCTGGACGGCTGGCTGGCCGGTACTGGGTTCCGCTGGACGGCTGGCTGGCCGGTACTGGGTTTCGCTGGACGGCTGGCTGGCCGGTACTGAGTTCCGCTGGACGGCTGGGTGGCCGGTGCTGGGTTCCGCTGGACGGCTGGCTGGCCGGTACTGGGTTCCGTTGGACGGCTGGCTGGCCGGTACTGGGTTCCGCTGGACGGCTGGCTGACCGGTACTGGGTTCCGCTGGACGGCTGGCTGGCCGGTACTGGGTTCCGCTGGACGGCTGCCTGACCGGTACTGGGTTCCGCTGGACGGCTGGCTGGCCGGTACTGGGTTCCGCTGGACGGCTGGCTAACCGGTACTGGGTTCCGCTGGACGGCTGTCTGGCCGGTACTGGGTTCCGCTGGACGGCTGGCTGGCCGGTACTGGGTTCCGCTGGACGGCTGGCTGGCCGGTGGTGAGTTCCGCTGGACGGCTGGCTGACCGGTACTGGGTTCCGCTGGACGGCTGGCTGACCGGTACTGGGTTCCGCTGGACGGCTGGCTGGCCGGTACTGGGTTCCGCTGGACGGCTGGCTAACCGGTACTGGGTTCCGCTGGACGGCTGTCTGGCCGGTACTGGGTTCCGCTGGACGGCTGGCTGACCAGTACTGGGTTCCGCTGGACGGCTGGCTGGCCAGTACTGGGTTCCGCTGGACGGCTGGCTGACCGGTACTGGGTTCCGCTGGACGGCTGTCTGGCCGGTACTGGGTTCCGCTGGACGGCTGGCTGCCCAGTACTGGGTTCCGCTGGACGGCTGGCTGACCGGTACTGGGTTCCGCTGGCCGGCTGGCTGGCCGGTACTGGGTTCCGCTGGCCGGCTGGCTGGCCGGTACTGGGTTCCGCTGGACGGCCGGCTGACCGGTACTGAGGTCCGCTGGACGGCTGGCTGACCGATAGACGGCCCTACAGACTGATGCAGACTGATACAGACTGATACAGACTGAAACAGACTGACACTGACTGATAGACTGGCTCAGACTGATGCTAACTGGCATATATTGTTGTTGCCACCTGTGCTGTGTGGCCAGTTCGTTTCATGAAAGTCAGTTTGTTATTCTGCATATCTGTGTTTCGGCTTTTTATAGCCGAGCTGCGTGAATGTGTATCTATGCGGTATGTAGCATTGGTGGACCTTATTCGTCATCCTCTCATACGCCTTTATAAGCCCCAAGTGCCACCTATGATAACAATTTAGATATATGAGGTTGCGCTGATTGTAATTGATAAAGTCAGCCCCATCAGATATGTTTGCCTGCAGGGCGACGTAATGCATGCAACATTCATTTTGTTTTACGGTTCGCAACCCCGGAACGGATGATATACCTCGTTTGTAGATGCCGGTTAGGCCACACATGGGAACCCATGCATGTGGTGCTCGTTTGTTCTGAAGATCCTTGCCATTTATTTAGCGGGGTTGTTAACATTTCTCTATCGGTGATCTTAACTGGAATACAGAGCTCCAAATTAAAGGTCATCACACTTTGTCATGTTCTCTCCCGGGCGTAGTTTTTGTAGGGCTTCTGTTGGGGCTCGATTTATGACATTGGCCACCGTGACGAAGCGTAATTGGCGTGCATCTCGTGGGCCGTATCTTGTCTCATTGAATCTCGCTGGGTTCATTACGGTCATGACTGTGTGCATAGTGCAGGGAGGCAGTTTGATATACTGTTCAATCAGTACTAACATTCGCTAATAGGGCCGTCTGCACCGTACGGCGAGGCGGATGTACTGTTCAGTAAGCAATAACCAATCAATAATATGACTACCGGGAGTAAGACAAGATCTTTGCCTGTTAATATATATTACCGTTTAAGAGCCAGTCAGCACATATGTATCGGTGCAAGCAAGCCGAGATCGGTAGTTAGCAACGGCGTACTTGGACCGGATAGTTGATAGCAAGTCAGTACTTTTCACCGAGTTACTGCTGTACTTGCGTGAGTTTATTTGTAGCACTTGCTGTAATCTCCTTCCACTGGGCGTTCGTTGACCCAGCATATGCCTGTACCGCAAACATTATGACGTACCAAACTGTACCGCAAACATTATGACGTTGGAAACATTGTTAAACGCTGCTTTCTTTGTCAAACATCTGGCTCACACGGCCGGCTCATACTTCATGCCCCTGATTTAATGGCCCCGAGGCAATACATATTTATATTAGTTCTATGTGTTGGTTGTAAATGCCCGCTGCACCTGACGCCGACATTTCACCCGCTGCATGACAGTTTATGAAAGTACATTTATTGATATAAGATCACCGTTCGACGCGTGCGTGCGTGCGTACGTGCGTGCGTGCGTGCGTGCGTGCGTGCGTGCGTGCGTGCGTGTGTGTGTGCGTGTGTGCGTGCGTGCGTGCGTGCGTGCGTGCGTGCGTGCGTGCGTGCGTGCGTGCGTGCGTGCGTGCGCGCGCGCGCGCGCGCGCGCGCGTGTGTGTGTGTGTGTGTGTGTGCGTGTGCGTGCGCGTGCGCGTGCGCGTGCGCGTGCGCGTGCGTGTGTCATCATTGGAGCCGCTACCTTTTTCTGACCTAACCTATCCACCCGATTGGTTTAAAACCGATCACCGAGGTCGGGCAATTAATTGTCTGGGAACAAGTGGGTCGGCCGACTTGGCTTGTGGCTCAGATGAGAAGGACCGCATACAGGCTGGATCGGTCCTTGGGGCGGCGACGACGGACGGCGCACAGACTAAGTCAGTCTGCGGTTCTTCCGCGATGAACTGCGCAGGCGTCTGGGTCGATCTGTGGCGCGGCTGAGGCCGGGCAGCCGGGGCACGTTATCGTTCCATTTTCGGTGATCCGGTGTCGCCGCCGCCGCCTCGCTCTGGGTCAGCCGGGCGCGCTCATCCGTGAACAGGCGAGCTCCGCTGAATTGGTTATCTCCGGCACCGCTCGGCCTCCACCGGAGCAGCTGGGACGCGCCGTCCGTGAACAGGCGAGCTCCGCTGAATTGGTTATCTCCGGCACCTCGGCCTCCACCGGAGCAGCTGGGACGCGCCGTCCGCGGTCCGGACGAGGGAGCTCTGAATTGGTTATCTTCGGCGCCTCTCGGCCTCCACCGGAGCAGCTGGGACGCGCCGTCCGTGGTCCGGACGAGGGAGGTCTGAATCAGCTGACGGGCGGCCAGACCGTGTGCCATTTATCAGGAGCAGGCATTTGGCGATGGAAAGTGTGCCTCCCATTCAGTGGGAATTGGCACTGGCTGACCGTGCTTGGCATGGGAAGGCTCGAGATGCGCCACTGGAGCTGCGGTTGGCACGTCGCTTTGTCATCGTTCATGCCAGTAATCGGGTGTTTCCGATGCTGCACAAGTATCACGATAACGATGTGACATAGCCCGGTAATTGTTCTATTTTGGGTTCGACGTTGCCCTGAATATGACAGCACGAGTCGAATGGGTGGCGGTGCAGCGCGAATAGCTGCTGCGGCTAATTGCCGGCTAATTGCCGGCTATCTCGGGTGGCTCTCGGCTCCCCCAGACCGTTTTGGCGCCAGCCGTCCCACATTGAGCTACCGAGAGTTGCACCTGCTGAGAGAGCAGCTGCGAGGCGCTGTTTGAGCACCGGCCGGCTCCAATAGTTCACCGGGCAGCCAGGGGCCGATCCACTGGTGGCCATTGAGGCCATGCCCTTCCCAGGACGGACGAAATCGACCGAAAATTGACACATTTTCTGATTTTAAAGAAAAGTAAGCAACTTTTGTGACAAAGATTTGTTTAGATCAGGGCTTAGCACGCAAGCAAAATAAATCCGATATGTTTTGGGATTGTGTCGAACTTTTGTTGTGATTTAACCCCCCCCCACACACACACATCATTTGTGGCGTTCTAGATCCGCCAAGGCAAATATCGGGCGTGTACAGATCGGATGACTGTCAATGGTGGCGGGCGGGTGGACAGATCGGGTGACTGTCTATGGTGGACAGATGGGGTGGACAGATCGGGTGGACAGGTCGGGTGGCTGACAGCGGGTGGATGGACAGATGTGGTAGATCCGCCATGAGTGCCGCTCTCGGCTTTGGTCCTACCCTGCTCCGCGGGACCGTCGCCGGCCTCGACCCATCCCAGGCTCGAGCTGCTCATTTATCTTCTACTGGTGTCCGGGCACCGGACATGGACGGCTTGGCCGACCGTTATCTGCTGGGTACGGTGGCGCTTTGGTACACGCCGCAAACAATCACACAGCTGTCCAAGCGTCCACCGTATGTGCCGGACACAGTCTGTGACACACTGCTCACCTCCCCCTGGTAACTCACATGATGTCCCTGCTGGGCGAGTGAGCTGCCGGTTCAGAGTTACTCGTGATGGCAGGAATAGCAGCCGTAACAGCGGTGATCTGTCTGTGTGGGTGGTTGACCGTGGTGCGTGTGTCGGCAGCGGCATTAGAGAGCTGGTAACAAGTCACGGCTGCTGGTTCTGCGCCTCTGCCAGTGCCGGACACTGTCCGTCCCGTCACACTCCGCCGTCCGTCCGTCCGTCCGTCCGTCACACTCCGTCCGTCCGTCCGTCCGTCCGTCCGTCCGTCACGTCCGTCACGTCCGTCACGGCAGGGCCGTCCTGTCCGTCACGTCCGTCCGTCACGGCAGGGCCGTCCTGTCCGTCACAGCCGGCGGCGCATCTGTGTCGTGCAACACGTGCCGCCGCCGCCGCCGCGCCGCGCTGCTGCGCTGGGAACCGGCCGGCCGCCGCTGATTTGTGGACGGCCACAGCAGGCAGCTGCGCGTGCCGCCCGCCCGCCTTCTGCTGTCCGAACCGCCCCCGCCACCTCCACCGCAGGCGGCCATCCGTCAAACGGACGTGGCGCCACTATCGCCATCCGCTGGCGATAGTGGCGCCAGGAGCGGTGGATGTTGGAACTAGTAGTTAAAGAGCCTGTTGCAAGATGGCAGCAGCTGGTCTTTTGGGGTGCAGGGAGCGGTACATCGGTGAAAGAATTTCCATTGTCGACGGCATATGTTTCGTACTGGTAATAATTTAAGCCACCTTTGAAACTGCAGAAGCATATAAAACATGTTTTGGGTTTTTGCTGTTAATGAGCATCATTTTCTGGCTTTCTTATTCGCATAGAAAATAGTACAAAACGGCAACTCGCATGAAATCCTCACGTTTGCACGCTCAGCACGTTTGTTGATCAGCGAACTTGTTGATGAGCCGGAGACTTGCGAATGGCTATGCCCGGCCCAAGTGTATCGGTGTCGCTTATCACCGGATGGACTGACGCTACTTAGCCTCTGAGTCACCACCTGCCATCACTCATCAGTCAGCACTTCATCACATCAGTCACCACCTGTCATCACTCATCAGTCATCATATTACATCAGTCAGCACATCAGTCAGCACATAATCACATCAGTCATCACATCAGTCACCACCTGTCATCACTCATCAGTCAGCACTTCATCACATCAGTCACCACCTGTCATCACTCATCAGTCAGCATATTACATCAGTCAGCACATCAGTCAGCACATAATCACATCAGTCATCACATCATCACATCAGTCACCACCTGTCATCACTCATCAGTCAGCACTTCATCACATCAGTCACCACCTGTCACCACTCATCAGTCAGCATATTACATCAGTCAGCACATCAGTCAGCACATAATCACATCAGTCATCACATCATCACATCAGTCACCACCTGCCATCACTCATCAGTCAGCACTTCATCACATCAGTCACCACCTGTCATCACTCATCAGTCAGCATATTACATCAGTCACCACATCAGTCAGCACATAATCACATCAGTCATCACATCATCACATCAGTCACCACCTGCCATCACTCATCAGTCAACACATCATTACACCAGTCATCACATCATTACACCAGTCATCACATCATCACATCAGTCACCACCTGTCATCACTCATCAGTCCTCACATCATTACATCAGTCATAACATCATCACATCAGTCACCACCTGCCATCACTCATAAGTCCTCACATCATTACATCAGTCATAACATCATCACATCAGTCACCACCTGCCATCACTCATCAGTCCTCACATCATTACATCAGTCATAACATCATCACATCAGTCACCACCTGTCATCACTCATCAGTCCTCACATCATTACATCAGTCACAACATCATCACATCAGTCACTACCTGTCATCACTCATCAGTCCTCACATCATTACATCAGTCACAACATCATCACATCAGTCACTACCTGTCATCACTCATCAGTCATCACATCATTACATCAGTCACAACATCATCACATCAGTCACTACCTGTCATCACTCATCAGTCCTCACATCATTACACCAGTCATAACATCATCACATCAGTCACCACCTGTCATCACTCATCAGTCCTCACATCATTACATCAGTCACAACATCATCACATCAGTCACTACCTGTCATCACTCATCAGTCCTCACATCATTACACCAGTCATAACATCATCACATCAGTCACCACCTGTCATCACTCATCAGTCCTCACATCATTACATCAGTCACAACATCATCACATCAGTCACCACCTGTCATCACTCATCAGTCCTCACATCATTACATCAGTCATAGCATCATCACATCAGTCACCACCTGTCATCACTCATCAGTCCTCACATCATTACATCAGTCATAACATCATCACATCAGTCACCACCTGTCATCACTCATCAGTCCTCACATCATTACATCAGTCATAACATCATCACATCAGTCACCACCTGTCATCACTCATCAGTCCTCACATCATTACATCAGTCATAACATCATCACATCAGTCACCACCTGTCATCACTCATCAGTCCTCACATCATTACATCAGTCATAACATCATCACATCAGTCACCACCTGTCATCACTCATCAGTCCTCACATAATTACATCAGTCATAACATCATCACATCAGTCACCACCTGTCATCACTCATCAGTCCTCACATCATTACATCAGTCATAACATCATCACATCAGTTACCACCTGTCATCACTCATCAGTCCTCACATCATTACATCAGTCATAACATCATCACATCAGTCACCACCTGCCATCACTCATCAGTCCTCACATCATCACATCAGCCATAACATCATCACATCAGTCACCACCTGTCATCACTCATCAGTCCTCACATCATTACATCAGTCACAACATCATCACATCAGTCACCACCTGTCATCACTCATCAGTCCTCACATCATCACATCAGTCATAACATCATCACATCAGTCACCACCTGCCATCACTCATCAGTCCTCACATCATTACATCAGTCACAACATCATCACATCAGTCACCACCTGTCATCACTCATCAGTCCTCACATCATTACATCAGTCATAACATCATCACATCAGTCACCACCTGTCATCACTCATCAGTCCTCACATCATTACATCAGTCATAACATCACATCAGTCACCACCTGTCATCACTCATCAGTCCTCACATCATTACATCAGTCATAACATCATCACATCAGTCACTACCTGTCATCACTCATCAGTCCTCACATCATTACATCAGTCATACCATCATCACATCAGTCACCACCTGCCATCACTCATCAGTCCTCACATCATTACATCAGTCATAACATCATCACATCAGCCACCACCTGTCATCACTCATCAGTCCTCACATCATTACATAAGTCACAACATCATCACATCAGTCACCACCTGTCATCACTCATCAGTCCTCACATCATTACATCAGTCCTCACATCATTACATCAGTAAGCACAACATCACTCATCAGTCAGCACTCTGAGCACTCCCTCTGTCCTGGTGACGACTGTGTCACGACGACCGATGCTTACTCAGCAGACCTCTCTCTCCGCCGCCCTCACCACCGCTGGTTTCCCCGTCTCTGGATTGATTCGCCGGCCGATTGTCCGGTGGCGGCTGCCCGGTGTTGCGCGGCCCGGCGCGGTGTGCCCGACTGGACGGTGCTGGCGGCACGCCGTCGTGTCGGCCGGGCTGGACAGGGACAGGGGACTGCTGCTCCGGCAGGGGACCACTGTGTCGCCGTTTACGGTATAGTCCAGTCATTATATTGGGTCTGGTACTGGTGGCTCCTTTGGCTCTGAGTCAGTCAGTAGACTCGCGAGTCGCTCTCCATTTCTGACACGGCTGTTCTGGGTGGCGGTGTGTTCTGTCTGGCCGTGTAGAGTGTGGACACGGCTGTTCTGGGTGGCCGTGTGTTCTGTCTGGCCGTGTGGAGTGTGGACACGGCTGTTCTGGGTGGCGGTGTGGAGTGTGGACACGGCTGTTCTGGGTGGCCGTGTGTTCTGTCTGGCCGTGTGGAGTGTGGACACGGCTGTTCTGGGTGGCGGTGTGTTCTGTCTGGCCGTGTGGAGTGTGGACACGGCTGTTCTGGGTGGCGGTTTGTTCTGTCTGGCCGTGTGTTCTGTCTGGCCGTGTGTTCTGTCTGGCGGTGTGGAGTGTGGACACGGCTGTTCTGGGTGGCGGTGTGTTCTGTCTGGCCGTGTGGAGTGTGGACACGGCTGTTCTGGGTAGCCGTGTGTTCTGTCTGGCCGTGTGGAGTGTGGACACGGCTGTTCTGGGTGGCGGTGTGTTCTGTCTGGCCGTGTGGAGTGTGGACACGGCTGTTCTGGGTAGCCGTGTGTTCTGTCTGGCCGTGTGGAGTGTGGACACGGCTGTTCTGGGTGGCCGTGTGTTCTGTCTGGCCGTGTGGAGTGTGGACACGGCTGTTCTGGGTGGCGGTTTGTTCTGTCTGGCCGTGTGTTCTGTCTGGCCGTGTGTTCTGTCTGGCGGTGTGGAGTGTGGACACGGCTGTTCTGGGTGGCGGTGTGTTCTGTCTGGCCGTGTAGAGTGTGGACACGGCTGTTCTGGGTGGCCGTGTGTTCTGTCTGGCCGTGTGGAGTGTGGACACGGCTGTTCTGGGTGGCGGTGTGGAGTGTGGACACGGCTGTTCTGGGTGGCCGTGTGTTCTGTCTGGCCGTGTGGAGTGTGGACACGGCTGTTCTGGGTGGCGGTTTGTTCTGTCTGGCCGTGTGTTCTGTCTGGCCGTGTGTTCTGTCTGGTGGTGTGGAGTGGGGACACGGCTGTTCTGGGTGGCGGTGTGTTCTGTCTGGCCGTGTGGAGTGTGGACACGGCTGTTCTGGGTGGCGGTGTGTTCTGTCTGGCCGTGTGGAGTGTGGACACGGCTGTTCTGGGTGGCGGTTTGTTCTGTCTGGCCGTGTGTTCTGTCTGGCCGTGTGTTCTGTCTGGTGGTGTGGAGTGGGGACACGGCTGTTCTGGGTGGCGGTGTGTTCTGTCTGGCCGTGTGGAGTGTGGACACGGCTGTTCTGGGTAGCCGTGTGTTCTGTCTGGCCGTGTGGAGTGTGGACACGGCTGTTCTGGGTGGCGGTGTGTTCTGTCTGGCCGTGTGGAGTGTGGACACGGCTGTTCTGGGTGGCGGTGTGTTCTGTCTGGCCGTGTGGAGTGTGGACACGGCTGTTCTGGGTGGCGGTGTGTTCTGTCTGGCCGTGTGGAGTGTGGACACGGCTGTTCTGGGTGGCCGTGTGGAGTTCCCGTCACGGTAGAGGAAATCTCCTCTTCGCCCGCTCGGCTGTCGCTGTCACGACCTGGCGTGGCAGCGGTACCGACTCTGGTGAGGAGGAAATCAGCAGCTCTAATGATCTGTACCGACTCTGGTGAGGAGGAAATCAGCAGCTCTAATGATCTGTACCGACTCTGGTGAGGAGGAAATGAGCAGCTCTAATGATCTGTACCGACTCTGGTGAGGAGGAAATCAGCAGCTCTAATGATCTGTACCGACTCTGGTGAGGAGGAAATGAGCAGCTCTAATGATCTGTACCGACTCTGGTGAGGAGGAAATGAGCAGCTCTAATGATCAGTACCGACTCTGGTGAGGAGGAAATCAGCAGCTCTAATGATCTGTACCGACTCTGGTGAGGAGGAAATGAGCAGCTCTAATGATCTGTACCGACTCTGGTGAGGAGGAAATGACCAGCTCTAATGCTCTGTACCGACTCTGGTGAGGAGGAAATCAGCAGCTCTAATGATCTTTACCGACTGGTGAGGAGGAAATGAGCGGCTCTAATGATCTGTGGCGATTGCCTCGCTGTGGGGACGTACAGGTCATGTTTGGATTCTTCAGTTGATAGCTATGATCAACTCTAATGATCTGTGGCGATCGCCTCGCTGTGGAGACGTACAGGTTATGTTTGGATTCTTCAGGTGATAGCTATGATCAACTCTAATGATCTGTGGCGATTGCCTCGCTGTGGGGACGTACAGGTCATGTTTGGATTCTTCAGTTGATAGCTATGAGCAGCTCTAATGATCTGTGGCGATTGCCTCGCTGTGGAGACGTACAGGTTATGTTTGGATTCTTCAGGTGATAGCTATGAGCAGCTCTAATGATCTGTGGCGATCGCCTCGCTGTGGGGACGTACAGGTTATGTTTGGATTCTTCAGTTGATAGCTATGAGCAGCTCTAATGATCTGTGGCGATCGCCTCGCTGTGGAGACGTACAGGTTATGTTTGGATTCTTCAGTTGATAGCTATGAGCAGCTCTAATGATCTGTGGCGATCGCCTCGCTGTGGGGACGTACAGGTTATGTTTGGATTCTTCAGGTGATAGCTATGATCAACTCTAATGATCTGTGGCGATTGCCTCGCTGTGGGGACGTACAGGTTATGTTTGGATTCTTCAGTTGATAGCTATCAATTGACAGCAGGATTTAATTACGATTTAAACGTTTGATTCATTATAATACTGTTTGTTCCTGGTGGATAACATAATGGTGACTACAGTGAAGAACTTGATATATGTTTAAATAAAATATAAAAAGTTTTGGGGCTGGGACAGTATCTAACTGATTGCGTCAATCATTTCGATGATCTTTATTTTGATATTCGTGTTATTCTCGGAAGATGTCACGAAACATATACTGGGGAAAATGAGAATTCTGCGACCCATACGTTATGCATGTATGTATTGTATTTCTGTTCTTAGGTGTTCCATAAATGGCTCTTCCACACCCGCTGGTACACACACCACACATAGTTCCAATGTCGGCGAAAGTAGGCCGTCGGTTTCAATGAGTCACAGGTTCTCGGGATCAATATGTGGCTAGTTCCAGGGAGATGAGTTGTAGGCTGTTTAGGTACCTATACGCATTAAAATGATGTCTTCAGGGCGTCGCCACCTGGGAGGGCCTGGGTGCAGCATCGCCAGCATCGCTCCGGCCCCCCGGATTAGCGGAATTGTAACATTAGCCTATGGGAGTGGGTGGCCCTGGCCAACGATCTGGTTGACCTCCCGCAAATACCTGACTGCCCCCCCCCCCCTCCTCCCACTGAACATTTTGTGGCAACGCCATTGCGTCTTACATTAAATTAATGGAATTGGTTAGAGTTGGTCAGAGAACCTGCTGGAGAAAGCACTTGGAGAATGCAAAAAAGTGTTCTTATCATGCCTCTTCGAAATTAAATGGAAATATTCACCTTTTGATTTTTTTTAGCAACAATTTCTTAGGCTTCCGTTATGGTATAACGATGATGTGATATAATTTAAGAATTCAATACAATTATTCCCTAATTCAAAGTTGGAAGTTTGGACAAATTAAGAAGCAAGTACATATATTTCTTTTGGAGTTCATGATCGGTGTTTTCCCTCTACTAGCGAAACGCGACATATCTGACACTTTTGTATCAATCTGTTCAACGTTGAATACCTCTCGTTTCTCAATAAATCGCATACACTAAATAGGTCGCCGTCCGGGGCCAAGCTAAACTGCCGATTTCAATGCACTTGTTCAAATGCTTGTTGATTGTACATACAAGTTTGGCACATATTCGCAAAAGATAGAGTGCAGGAAACATATTGCATACCTTCATGATAAATAACAATGCGTAGGGAGGCTAATTTACTGAATTCGTTACCGAGTACTTGCTGAGTACCGACCGTTATAAGCGTGTATCGCTTATCAAGTTTAACTTGAAATATCTTTCGGTAGGAATGTTTATATGCAAACTGTGATCGATTTACAATATATTTTGGTCTTGTCTATCGATTTCAAGTAATAACTCCATTTTTTTTTTGTGTGGGAAAAGGTGAAATTTCCCTTTAATGAAAGCAAATTATACCCATTACCGTGTTGACTTTGTTGTTAAAGGGAAATATTCACCCTTTTCCACAAAAATGGAGTTATTACTTGAAATCGATAGACGAGACCAAAATATATTGTAAATTCATCATATTTTGCATATAACAATCCCTACCCAGAGATATTTCAAGTCAAAGTTGATAAGCGATCCACGTTTATAACGACCAGTACTTGCAAGTACTTGGTAACGAATTTCGAATTCCGGGCTTGTTTTGGTATTGTTTTTTTACAACATTGTATGGAAAATATGTCTCTTGCACTCTGTCTATTGTGATTATGTGCCCGAATATCCTTAACAATCAACAAACATTGAATAATAAGGTAACCAAATTAGCAGTTAAACTTGGGCACGCTACGACGGCCTAGTTAGTGGTTGCGACCCTCAATTTGTGAAAATTGGTCCATTTTTTTCAACATTAGGCGTTTTGTATAGTTTTGTCTTTGGCTGTATACAACACTATGCTTTAGCTAATGCAAAATAATAATTTATAAGGGAACAAAATCACCAAACAATGCAAAAATGGCAATGAAATCGGAAGTTTACTTGGGCACGCAACGGCGACCTATTTAGTTAGGGGTCGGGGGTATGGAGTCAGCTTTTGCAATTGTGCTCGTGCATGGCGGATTCCATGTTTTTTTTTGGCTGTCATTTGATCATACCTCGCACAAGATTTTATTTTTATTTTTATTAATTCGAAATTCATCAGCATAATTAAACTAATTAGCTTAATTAGCTGTAGCAAAATTGCTATATCTCCCAAACAAAGCCGGATATGGCCAATTTGAAGTTACCTACCCCCACTAAAACGACTATAAGGATCTTAAAAAAAAATTGTTTGGGTAATTACCCAATTTATCGACCAATCAGATTTGAGCACGATATATCTACCAAATGTCAAAATTAAAAATTATACAAAATATTCAAAATTAAGCACACCTTTTAAGACCAAATTTGGGGTCTTCGTTTTCAATAAACCAAAAATTGGCTCTCTAGCACCAAAACTGAGATCTGAATTTTGGCCAAATTCATGGGGGAGCTTATATAGGGGTTAAAACGGAAAAATTTCGGTACTGATGGGTTTCGCAGATTTTTTCTTCTTCCACAGAATTTCAGCATATTACATAAAAAGGTGAAATGACCAATATCCGGAGCAAAAAATAACTACCCCTACCTCTAATTTAGTGTCGGTGATTTGTTTCAGGGACCAATCAGAGACGTTGTCGAAAGCAAGAAAAGTGCCAGATATGTCGCGCTTCCAAATAGTGAAGGGAAAACACCGATCATGAACTCCGAAAGAAGTATATGTACTTGTTTGTTAAATTGCCCAACAAATAATTTTCGAAATAAAAAAGTTGTGATTTCAATTTTATATTGATACTCGATCAATTTGATACCATACACGATGCATACTATAATGCAGAAAAGTAGATCAAAAGTTGAATATTTCCCTTTAATCATAATTCCCAGTCTATCAACATGCAAACATGTTCAACCAAAGTTATGCGCAACCGCCCTGACCCATTTACCAGCTCTTATGCCTGCGTTAACGACCCAATGTTACCAAACTGAAGTGAATGGGGAGTGTCACGGGGCGTCGGCGCACCAGACAGCTGATCGGCGGTCAGATCTGAAGGGCAATGAATGGGCGGCTGATACAGTCTCTGGGCGGCGCTGTCAGAGAGTGTACACGTCCTTGCAGCGGCCGCCGGCAGGTGGCAGGCGGGCGGCCGGCCGGCCGGCTCTCAGACGGCAGTAGCGCGGCTCGACGAGCTGACCGAGACCGAGTGAGCGACGAGCGCCGCCCTGTGCCCAGCAGTGTGACGCGTGTGACGCAGTGACGGAGTGTCGTAACGCCGTGTGACGCTCTCAGCCAGCAGTTTGTGACGCCCGGAGACGGGTGGCGGTGTCGGCGCGGCCGGCTCGCGTCGCGTCTGGGCGCCGCGCTGCGAGCGGCTAACACGTGCAGTGGAAGGGCGTGTCTATCTCGGCCAGACTGACTGGCTCCCGGCGACCGGGCCGAGCTGAGCCGGCGTGTGAGTGTGTGTGTGTGAGTGAGTGAGGGCAGTGGGCCGGCCAGATGCCGCCCGGGGTCACCATGGTGCAGCGGGAGAATGGCACCACCACCACCGGACTGGTGATCAGAGAGAGGAGCGACCACGAGTGGCAGCTGGTACGTACAGAGCGGCGTCGCCCTGCGGCCGCAACAGGGCCGCTCAGGCTCCTCACAAATACTCACAGGTTACCGAGTGATGCCGTACGCAACAGTCCGAGCTGGTCGCAATGGCCTGATCCTAACTGAACACCTGGTCATTGCGCATGTAGGTCACCTGATTTATTGCATTATTTCAGGGTCTGGGAAGGCGCATTACGTCGAACACAAAATACATTGCAGTAAGCATAATTTGAAAAATATTTGTAGCGAAGCATCCACTACATTTACTGGTCCATACTGTGCTGTGTTCGTTCAGAGGTATGAATAAATTACTACCGGATAAGGTTATGCCTCGCCTGCCGGCTGCCAGTTTCCGGGCGTGGCTGCGTTAACGTCCACATTACCTGGCTGATTCAAGGCTGCCGGCCGGCGCGGTGCAGGAAGTCTGTGTGAGTGCGGTGTCAGACCGGCCGTGTCGGGTTCTCCCTCGTGACGTGCCGCCGCCGCCGCCGCCGCCGCCGGCCGCGGAGCCCTGCCAAGGTCGCACGGAGGACCCTGCCGAACACCCCCTCAGAGCGCGCCGAACTGCCCTCAGCGCCGCCACCGGCCGCGGAACCATGCCAAGGTCGCACGGAGGACCCTGCCGAACACCCCCTCAGAGCGCGCCGAACTGCCCTCAGCGCCGCCACCGGCCGCGGAACCATGCCAAGGTCGCACGGAGGACCCTGCCGAACACCCCCTCAGAGCGCACCGAACTGCCCTCAGCGCCGCCACCGGCCGCGGATCCCTGCCAAGGTCGCACGGAGGACCCTGCCGAACACCCCCTCAGAGCGCGCCGAACTGCCCTCAGCGCCGCCACCGGCCGCGGAACCATGCCAAGGTCGCACGGAGGACCCTGCCGAACACCCCCTCAGAGCGCACCGAACTGCCCTCAGCGCCGCCACCGGCCGCGGATCCCTGCCAAGGTCGCACGGAGGACCCTGCCGAACACCCCCTCAGAGCGCGCCGAACTGCCCTCAGCGCCGCCACCGGCCGCGGATCCCTGCCAAGGTCGCACGGAGGACCCTACCGAACACCCCCTCAGAGCGCGCCGAACTGCCCTCAGCGCCGCCACCGGCCGCGGATCCCTGCCAAGGTCGCACGGAGGACCCTGCCGAACACCCCCTCAGAGCGCGCCGAACTGCCCTCAGCGCTGCTGCCGGTCCGCCGTGCGGTGGTTGACGCAACGCAGACTGCTGAGTTTTCTCTGTGATGGCGTCTTGCTGCCCGGCTGGCGGTGAGGCGCCAGCTCCATTGTCTCCTGAGCACTGGTAACAGGTGCCAGGTGTGTGGCGTGTGTGGGTGTGAGTGTCGCCCCTGCCTCCCTCCCCGGCCGCGGAGTGTGGGCAGCCAAAGCACACACTGACCCGGCGCCGCTGGTCCGGGTCTTTTGTCCGGCGCCGGAGGATGCTGTGGCGGCTCCGTCTCGGGGTAAACTGGCCACTCGAAAGGCCGTAGATGGCGGCGGGTCCGTCACCATCATCATCATCATCATCATCATTGTCTCAAATGGGACGCGGGCGAGCTGAAAGCCAGTACTGACGTCACATGGGACGATAGTGGGCAGACTGAGCTGAGGATGGTTTCGGTCCGTTTGTCCTGGTCTCGCCATCGTGTGGACCACCGTATCGTCACTGGTGCGATCCCCACCGTCTGTATATCGCCCGGCTGGCTGAACATGGAGACGAAACGCATTCAGCACGGCCAGGCACCGTGTATATGTGTTCCGGCGGCCACTGCGGTCTCTGTGGGCGGAGAGAGAGAGAGAGAGAGAGAGAGAGAGAGAGAGAGAGAGAGAGAGAGAGAGAGAGAGAGAGAGAGAGAGAGAGAGAGAGAGAGAGAGAGAGAGAGAGAGAGAGAGAGCCAGAGCCAGAGCCAGAGCCAGAGCCAGAGCCAGAGCCAGAGCCAGAGCCAGAGCCAGAGCCAGAGCCAGAGCCAGAGCCAGAGCCAGAGCCAGAGCCAGAGCCAGAGCCAGAGCCAGAGCCAGAGCCAGAGCCAGAGCCAGAGCCAGAGCCAGAGCCAGAGCCAGAGCCAGAGCCAGAGCCAGAGCCAGAGCCAGAGCCAGAGCCAGAGCCAGAGCCAGAGCCAGAGAGTGTGTTATGGCCAAACGGCGGCCGCGGTGAAGGGAACGTTGCAGCCGTTATGGCACACCGCGGTGAAGGGAACGTTGCAGCCGTTATGGCACACCGCGGTGAACGGTACGTTGCAGCCGTTATGGTACACCGCGGTGAAGGGAACGTTGCAGCCGTTATGGTACACCGCGGTGAAGGGAACGTTGCAGCCGTTATGGTACACCGCGGTGAAGGGAACGTTGCAGCCGTTATTGTACACCGCGGTGAAGGGAACGTTGCAGCCGTTATGGCACACCGCGTCGATAGCCAGCTCTATGCTGCATACTCTGGAGTCTGGATCACGTGGGCATGGGGCGACCAACGGCACCTGCTGTGCGCTGGGAGCTGGGCAGGAGGTGAAGGGCAAACGACGGCCACGGTACAGAGCCACGTCCATGGAGCTTCTAGTCTCAAACTCGTACTGGACATCACATATGGATTCACTCATCAAAGACATCGCCTCCACCGTGTGCCAGCTTGCAGATTAATTTTCATTTCGATGAGCAGCCCTTAAAATATTCCGCCGTACTATGTAGACGACGATGAGTTGTGTGCTTGGATATGCCTCAGTGGTAGGTATAACGGGAGCGCGATGTGTTGGTGTGCTTATACAGATTCTCTGGTAAGCTGTCAATGCCGTCAGTCAGCAGTTGTGTTGTCTCTGGACCAGGTGTGGGTCCCGGGGCTGACATTGCCGCTCGGCTGGTCAGTCAGCAGTTGTGTTGTCTCTGGACCGGGTGTGGGTCCCGGGGCTGACTCGGCTGGTCAGTCAGCAGCTGTGTTGTCTCTGGACCGGGTGTGGGTCCCGGGCTGACACTGCCGCTCGGCTGGTCAGTCAGCAGTTGTGTTGTCTCTGGACCAGGTGTGGGTCCCGGGGCTGACATTGCCGCTCGGCTGGTCAGTCAGCAGTTGTGTTGTCTCTGGACCAGGTGTGGGTCCCGGGGCTGACTCGGCTGGTCAGTCAGCAGTTGTGTTGTCTCTGGACCAGGTGTGGGTCCCGGGGCTGACTCCGCTGGTCAGTCAGCAGCTGTGTTGTCTCTGGACCAGGTGTGGGTCCCGGGGCTGACTCCGCTGGTCAGTCAGCAGCTGTGTTGTCTCTGGACCAGGTGTGGGTCCCGGGGCTGACTCGGCTGGTCAGTCAGCAGTTGTGTTGTCTCTGGACCAGGTGTGGGTCCCGGGGCTGACTCGGCTGGTCAGTCAGCAGCTGTGTTGTCTCTGGACCGGGTGTGGGTCCCGGGGCTGACTCGGCTGGTCAGTCAGCAGCTGTGTTGTCTCTGGACCAGGTGTGGGTCCCGGGGCTGACACTGCCGCTCGGCTGGTCAGTCAGCAGTTGTGTTGTCTCTGGACCGGGTGTGGGTCCCGGGGCTGACTCGGCTGGTCAGTCAGCAGCTGTGTTGTCTCTGGACCAGGTGTGGGTCCCGGGGCTGACTCGGCTGGTCAGTCAGCAGTTGTGTTGTCTCTGGACCAGGTGTGGGTCCCGGGGCTGACTCCGCTGGTCAGTCAGCAGTTGTGTTGTCTCTGGACCAGGTGTGGGTCCCGGGGCTGACACTGCCGCTCGGCTGGTCAGTCGGCAGTTGTGTTGTCCCTGGACCAGGTGTGGGTCCCGGGGCTGACTCGGCTGGTCAGTCAGCAGCTGTGTTGTCTCTGGACCAGGTGTGGGTCCCGGGGCTGACTCGGCTGGTCAGTCAGCAGTTGTGTTGTCTCTGGACCAGGTGTGGGTCCCGGGGCTGACTCCGCTGGTCAGTCAGCAGTTGTGTTGTCTCTGGACCAGGTGTGGGTCCCGGGGCTGACTCCGCTGGTCAGTCAGCAGTTGTGTTGTCTCTGGACCAGGTGTGGGTCCCGGGGCTGACTCCGCTGGTCAGTCAGCAGTTGTGTTGTCTCTGGACCAGGTGTGGGTCCCGGGGCTGACTCGGCTGGTCAGTCAGCAGTTGTGTTGTCCCTGGACCAGGTGTGGGTCCCGGGGCTGACTCGGCTGGTCAGTCAGCAGCTGTGTTGTCTCTGGACCAGGTGTGGGTCCCGGGGCTGACTCGGCTGGTCAGTCAGCAGTTGTGTTGTCTCTGGACCAGGTGTGGGTCCCGGGGCTGACTCGGCTGGTCAGTCAGCAGTTGTGTTGTCCCTGGACCAGGTGTGGGTCCCGGGGCTGACTCGGCTGGTCAGTCAGCAGCTGTGTTGTCTCTGGACCAGGTGTGGGTCCCGGGGCTGACTCGGCTGGTCAGTCAGCAGTTGTGTTGTCTCTGGACCAGGTGTGGGTCCCGGGGCTGACTCCGCTGGTCAGTCAGCAGTTGTGTTGTCTTTGGACCGGGTCTGGGTCCAGGGCTGACACTGCCGCTCGGCTGGTCAGTCGGCAGTTGTGTTGTCTCTGGACCAGGTGTGGGTCCCGGGGCTGACACTGCCGCTCGGCTGGTCAGTCGGCAGTTGTGTTGTCCCTGGACCGGGTGTGGGTCCCGGGTCTGACACTGCCGCTCGGCTGGTCAGTCGGCAGTTGTGTTGTCTCTGGACCAGGTGTGGGTCCCAGGGCTGACACTGCCGCTCGGCTGGTCAGTCGGCAGTTGTGTTGTCTCGGCTGGTCAGTCAGCAGTTGTGTTGTCTCGGCTGGTCAGTCAGCAGTTGTGTTGTCTGGACCAGGTGTGGGTCCCGGGGTTGACACTGCCGCTCGGCTGCTGCCGGTGGTCGTGGAGTGAGGTGTGCACGTACGGCTGGGTGCGGGTTTAACACGTGACAGTACGGCTGCGTGCGGGTTTAACACGTGACAGTACGGCTGTGTGCGGGTTTAACACGTGACAGTACGACTGCGTGCGGGTTTAACACGTGACAGTACGGCTGCGTGCGGGTTTAACACGTAACAGCTCGGCTGTGTGCGGGTTTAACACGTGACAGTACGGCTGTGTGCGGGTTTAACTCGTGGCAGTACGGCTGCGTGCGGGTTTAACACGTGCCAGTACGGCTGCGTGCGGGTTTAACACGTGACAGTACGGCTGTGTGCGGGTTTAACACGTGGCAGTACGGCTGTGTGCGGGTTTAACACGTGACAGTACGGCTGCGTGCGGGTTTAACACGTAACAGCTCGGCTGTGTGCGGGTTTAACACGTGACAGTACGGCTGTGTGCGGGTTTAACACGTGACATTACGGCTGTGTGCGGGTTTAACACGTGCCAGTACGGCTGCGTGCGGGTTTCAGTATCGTGCGGCTGTCGATGCCTGTCGAGTGTCGGCTCCGTGACTGGTGCGGGGTGCCGAGCGGTGGTGGCCGGCCGTGCCACCAGCTCGGCACCGCCGCCGCCGCCGCCGCCTCCTCAGCTGTGGCCGCCGGCTGCCCCGGTAGCGGCTCGGCATGGTGTGTTGTTCCGATCAGTCGTGGGAGGCGGCGGCTGGGAGCGGTGCCTCAGCGACTCCCGTCCGCCGTGGGAGCCCCGCCCGGAGCCCCGCCGAGATCCGGGATCCCGTAGCCGAGATCCGGGATCCCGGAGCCGAGGGCCGGTAGCCGGGAATCGGGCCGGCGGCCAGCTGAGCAGACCCCTGGCATGTCGGGCACGGCCAAACAACAAACACAGATCAGTCGGGCACGGCCAAACAACAAACACAGATCAGGCGGGCACGGCCAAACAACAAACACAGATCAGTCAGGCACGGCCAAAACAACAAACACAGATCAGTCAGGCACGGCCAAACAAACACAGATCAGTCAGGCACGGCCAAACAACAAACAGATCAGTCAGGCACGGCCAAACAACAAACACAGATCAGTCGGGCACGGCCAAACAACAAACACAGATCAGTCAGGCGGGCACGGCCAAACAACAAACACAGATCAGTCAGGCACGGCCAAACAACAAACACAGATCAGTCAGGCACGGCCAAACAACAAACACAGATCAGTCAGGCACGGCCAAACAACAAACACAGATCAGTCAGGCACGGCCAAACAACAAACACAGATCAGTCAGGCGGGCCAAACAACAAACACAGATCAGTCAGGCACGGCCAAACAACAAACACAGATCAGTCGGGCACGGCCAAACAACAAACACAGATCAGTCAGGCACGGCCAAACAACAAACACAGATCAGTCAGGCACGGCCAAACAACAAACACAGATCAGTCGGGCACGGCCAAACAACAAACACAGATCAGTCAGGCACGGCCAAACAACAAACACAGATCAGTCAGGCGGGCACGGCCAAACAACAAACACAGATCAGTCAGGCGGGCACGGCCAAACAACAAACACAGATCAGTCAGGCACGGCCAAACAACAAACAGATCAGTCAGGCACGGCCAAACAACAAACACAGATCAGTCGGGCACGGCCAAACAACAAACACAGATCAGTCAGGCACGGCCAAACAACAAACAGATCAGTCAGGCACGGCCAAACAACAAACACAGATCAGTCAGGCACGGCCAAACAACAAACACAGATCAGTCGGGCACGGCCAAACAACAAACACAGATCAGTCGGGCACGGCCAAACAACAAACACAGATCAGTCAGGCACGGCCAAACAACAAACACAGATCAGTCAGGCGGGCCAAACAACAAACACAGATCAGTCAGGCACGGCCAAACAACAAACACAGATCAGTCAGGCACGGCCAAACAACAAACACAGATCAGTCGGGCACGGCCAAACAACAAACACAGATCAGTCAGACACGGCCAAACAACAAACACAGATCAGTCGGGCACGGCCAAACAACAAACATAGATCAGTCAGGCACGGCCAAACAACAAACACAGATCAGTCAGGCACGGCCAAACAACAAACACAGATCAGTCAGGCGGGCACGGCCAAACAACAAACACAGATCAGTCAGGCACGGCCAAACAACAAACACAGATCAGTCAGGCACGGCCAAACAACAAACACAGATCAGGCGGGCACGGTCAAACAACAAACAGATCAGTCAGGCACGGCCAAACAACAAACAGATCAGTCAGGCACGCCGGTGGACCGCTCCATTCGCGACGCATGAGATGCACAACCGAAGCGGCATGGGACAGCCAGAATGGATAGTGGAAAGTCCACTGCCCAGGTGGTAAGCTGGGTGTTTGTGTTGCGTTCAGTGGGATTCAGGCGTGCTACTTTGGCATATATGACGCGCTCAATCAGAGAGCACGCCTCAGGATGTCGGGTGGGGCCCTGCAATGGGTTGCTGCTGTGGTGGTCTGTGGTGGTCTGTGGCGGTCTGTGGCGGTCTGTGGCGGTCTGTGGCGGTCTGTGGCGGTCTGTGGCGGTCTGTGGTGGTCTGTGGCGGTCTGTGGCGGCAGTGGTGCAACGGTGGCCGGCTTGCTGGATGGAGGGAGGTGGCCGAAGCGTGCCATCAGATAACGCTGCCCTCCTCCGCTGCTGAGCGGCGCGGCCCGGTGGGGGGCGGCTTCTGCGCCGCCACCGTCTCGGTATGGAGTGCGCGGCGCGGCCCCGCCCTGTGCTGCGGCCGCGGCCGCCGACCCACCCAGAACAGACCGTGCAGTCACCGATGTCCCTGAGCTGGTCTGTTCTGTATGTAGGAACAAACGCCGTCACCAAGGCGTGGCTCGGAGATCTCAGGCACGGCGGCGGCGGCAGATCATTTGTCTCCACCTGACTGCACGCGAGGCCGCGACGGCCGAGGTGTTGCTCGGGTCGCTGACCTGCGACGGCGGCGGGCGTGTCGTGTGGTGACGGCGGTGACGGTGGTGACGGTGGTGACGGCGGTGACGGCGGTGATGGCGGTGATGGCGGTGACGGCGGTGACGGGTGGTGACGGCGGTGACGGGTGGTGACCTGCGAGCCTGCCGTCACCATTTCACGAGAACGCCAGCTAGAAACGGTGCTGATGTCAGAGGGCTGCTGATTTTGGCTTCCTGGCGCTGCAGCTGCCAAGGCTATAAGGCGCCCATTCCGACGCCAGAGGGAGCCGCCGACGCTGTCCTAGTCACCTGCTGCCCATTCCGACGCCAGAGGGAGCCGCCGACGCTGTCCTAGTCACCATGTGCCCCGAGGGAGCCGCCGACGCTGTCCTAGTCGCCTGGTGCCCAGAGGGAACCGCCGACGCTGTCCTAGTCGCCTGGTGCCCAGAGGGAGCCGCCGACGCTGTCCTAGTCACCTGGTGCCCATTCCGTCGCCAGAGGGAGCCGCCTACGCTGTCCTAGTCACCTGGTGCCCATTCCGTCGCCAGAGGGAGCCGCCTACGCTGTCCTAGTCACCTGGCGCCCATTCCGTCGCCAGAGGGAGCCGCCTACGCTGTCCTAGTCACCTGGTGCCCATTCCGTCGCCAGAGGGAGCCGCCTACGCTGTCCTAGTCACCTGGCGCCCATTCCGTCGCCAGAGGGAGCCGCCTACGCTGTCCTAGTCACCTGGCGCCCATTCCGTCGCCAGAGGGAGCCGCCTACGCTGTCCTAGTCACCTGGCGCCCATTCCGTCGCCAGAGGGAGCCGCCTACGCTGTCCTAGTCACCTGGCGCCCATTCCGTCGCCAGAGGGAGCCGCCTACGCTGTCCTAGTCACCTGGTGCCCATTCCGTCGCCATATGGAGCCGCCGACGCTATCCTAGTCGCCTGGTGCGGGAATGTGCAGGTATGGGCAGGTATGGATAGGTATGGCAGGTATGGCAGGTATGGTCAGGTATGGTCAGGTATGGTCAGGCATGGTCTGGTATGGTCAGGTATGGTCAGGTATGGTCAGGTATGGCCAGGTATGGCCAGGTATGGCCAGGTATGGCCAGGTATGGCCAGGTATGGTCAGGTATGGTCAGGTGTACCGTTTGTTGGCTGCGGTACGATTGCCCGCCGTGCCTGTGGAGAGGCGATATTCGAGGGAGTTAACAGACGCCGTGCTCGTGTAGGGAGTTAACAGACGCCGTGCTCGTGTAGGCACGTGTTCCTGACTGGGGTGTCAGCTAGGTCAACTGAACAATGGCGGGCTGTGATATGTGGGAGAGTCCCCACATACGAGGCTACTTAAAGTATAAGCAGGTCGCAGTCCCGGGCGACGGGCATATACTAGAACCCGTCGTAGTATGTCGTTATTAGTGACATTACTGGAACCCGTCGTAGTATGTCGTTATTGGTGACATTACTGGAACCCGTCGTAGTATGTCATTATTGGTGACATTACTGGAACCCGTCGTAGTATGTCGTTATTGGTGACATTACTGGAACCCGTCGTAGTATGTCATTATTGGTGACATCACTGGAACCCGTCGTAGTATGTCGTTATTGGTGACATTACTGGAACCCGTCGTAGTATGTCATTATTGGTGACATTACTGGAACCCGTCGTAGTATGTCGTTATTGGTGACATTACTGGAACCCGTCGTAGTATGTCGTTATTGGTGACATTACTGCAGTAGTTGCGGTGCCTCCAAATCCAAACCATCAACACGTCTTAGTAAGGCTCCCCTGAAACTTATCGCTGATCGGAGGGTCCCAGTAGAGGAGACCCGTGTCGGTCGTTGTCACAGGCGTGTCGGTCGCTCTTTGGGACAGCAGAGGAGACGCGGGGTGTGCGTCTGTCGTTATGCGGCGACGTCGGTCCGGCAGCGCTGCAGCCCCCCCCCCCCCCTCCCGGGCTCCGGCCGGCATGTTTACGTGGGAGCCTTCTGCTCAGTGCTCAGTGCTCATCCATCAACAGCCAACTGGGCCGACAGCGTTGTGATGGCCGATGGCCGGGTGTTTTGTGGTGCCGCGTGGCCCGCCGCCCACCGCCCGCCGCCCGCCCGCCCGCCCGCTGCTTGCCGCCCGCCCGCCGCCCGCCGCCCGCCGCCCACCGCCCACCGCCCACCGCCCACCGCCCGCCCGCCCGCTGCTTGCCGCCCGCCCGCCGCCCGCCGCCCGGCGCCCGCCGCCCGCCGCCCGCCCGCCCGCCCGCTGCTCGCCGCCCGCCGCCCGCCCGCCGCCCGCCGCCCGCCGCCCGCCGCGCCGATGCCGATGCCGATGCCGGCTGGTCTCAGAGCGCCAGTGGAGCAAAAGACCGCGCCCGTTCGGCTAGATGCGTCAGCCGGTGGTGTTAGTTTGGTTGACGTCACGCCGGCCGTCGGATAACACCACCCAGCCGGCGGGCGGGCGGGCGGGAGTTGGTTAGTTTAGGGCCGCGAAATGACCACCTCTGTCAGCGCGCCCGACAATTCCAATAATCAATCGGTCGTGGCGTTAGTTATGTGCTGGTCGATAGATGGAACGGGGTAAATCTCTGTCTGTGTGTCTCTGGTCTGCGAGTGTTTTTCGCCGTCAGCTAACACCAAACATCTGTCGTCAGTAGTATATTTCACGTCAGGGGACACTAGGGATATGTTATCAGTAGTAGCATATTGCACTACAGAGGACACTAAGGATCTGTCGTCAGTAGTATATTTCACGTCAGAGGACACTAAGGATCTGTCGTCAGTAGTATATTTCACGTCAGAGGACACTAGGGATATGTTGTCAGTAGTATATTGCACTACAGAGGACACTAAGGATCTGTCGTCAGTAGTATATTGCACTACAGAGGACACTAAGGATCTGTCGTCAGTAGTATATTTCACGTCAGAGGACACTAGGGATATGTTGTCAGTAGTATATTGCACTACAGAGGACACTAAGGATCTGTCGTCAGTAGTATATTGCACTACAGAGGACACTAAGGATCTGTCGTCAGTCGGAGTTTCAGTCTACATTGGCGAACTCAGCGGTGTTCATTCGTCATCTGTCCGACTGTAATGTTTGTCACCGCTGCGTTATGTGACGTCAGACGTGGTATGACGTCAGACTGACCGTGGTAGGACGTCGGAGCGGCCAGATCGGCCTTGGTATGATGTCATACCGGCTGGCTGCAGCCCGGTGGAATTCATGTGGGTGTTGCCATTCGGCATTATCGTGGCCCATACCCGCTCTGACCGGCCTGTCAGTCCGAGTACGGTCCATAGCTGATAGAACCGCTGCTGCTGTCAGCCGTCAGTCGTCAGCCGTCAGCCGTCATCCGTCATCCGTCATCCGTCAGTCGTCAGTCGTCAGTCGTTAGCCGTCAGCAGTCAGTCGTCAGCAGTCAGCCGTCAGTCGTCTGTCGTCTGTCGTCAGCCGTCAGTCGTCAGTCGTATGTCATCAGTCTTCAGTCGTCAGTCTTCAGTCTTCAGTCGTCAGTCGTCAGCAGTCAGCCGTCAGTCGTCTGTCGTCTGTCGTCAGCCGTCAGTCGTCAGTCGTATGTCATCAGTCTTCAGTCGTCAGTCGTCAGTCGTCAGTCTTCAGTCGTCAGTCGTCAGCAGTCAGCCGTCAGCCGTCAGCCGTCAGCCGTCAGTCGTCAGCAGTCAGCAGTCAGCCGTCTGTCGTCAGCCGTCAGCCGTCAGCCGTCAGTCGTCTGTCGTCTGTCGTCTGTCGTCAGCCGTCAGTCGTCAGTCGTATGTCATCAGTCTTCAGTCGTCAGTCTTCAGTCGTCAGTCGTCAGTCGTCAGCCGTCAGTCGTCAGTCGTCAGCCGTCAGCCGTCAGTCTTCAGTCGTCAGTCGTCAGTCGTCAGCCGTCAGCCGTCAGTCGTCAGTCGTATGTCATCAGTCTTCAGTCTTCAGTCGTCAGTCGTCAGCCGTCAGTCGTCAGTCGTCAGCCGTCAGTCTTCAGTCGTCAGTCGTCAGTCGTCAGCCGTCAGTCGTCAGCCGTCTGTCGTCTGTCGTCTGTCGTCAGCCGTCAGTCGTCAGTCGTATGTCATCAGTCTTCAGTCGTCAGTCGTCAGTCGTCAGTCGTCAGTCGTCAGTCGTCAGTCGTCAGCCGTCAGTCGTCAGCCGTCTGTCGTCTGTCGTCTGTCGTCAGCCGTCAGTCGTCAGTCGTATGTCATCAGTCTTCAGTCGTCAGTCGTCAGTCGTCAGTCTTCAGTCGTCAGTCGTCAGTCGTCAGTCGTCAGCCGTCAGCCGTCAGTCGTCAGCCGTCTGTCGTCTGTCGTCTGTCGTCAGCCGTCAGTCGTCAGTCGTATGTCATCAGTCTTCAGTCGTCAGTCGTCAGTCGTCAGTCGTCAGTCGTCAGTCTTCAGTCGTCAGTCGTCAGTCGTCAGTCGTCAGTCGTCAGTCGTCAGCTGCGCGGTGTTGGGATGCCGGAAATTCCCGGGGACCTGGGCAGTGGGCACTGCATGGCCGGTGCGGGCGGCGCCGCCCAGGGTCAGTCTCACAAAACGGTCCGCGTACCGGGACCTGCCGCTGTGCCGAGTTCAGACAGTGTCAAACAACACAGGAGTTAGTGAGTTACGGGCGGTACCGAGGAGTGCAGGCTGGCGGGCGTTCTGTAGCAACTGGAGACTGGTATACCTGCCGGCATAGATAACACAAACACGAACGCTTGGCAGTTTTGCTGGCTTTGGTCAATGAAGCTGACCCCGCAGTGGGAATTAATAGAGTGCATTCAGACTCCGAACCGAGCAGTGAACTACAGCAGCCGCCGCCGCTGCTGCTATTGCTGGCGGTAAACTATTGTGTTAGGGCCCAGGGGCGCAGTCAGGATTTTGCGACGAGGGGGGGGGGGGGGGCGGCTAACCGAAGTGGTCCCCTTAGCATTGGCACATGGATTTGTATGTTGTATGTTGAAAAGGGCCCATCTCATGTCCTTCCAGACATGAGATGGGCCCTTTCTGAGCCCAAGATGGGCCCTCTCCGGACTTCAGATTGGCCCTTCCCGGTTCTGAGAGCAGTCAGGATTTTGCGACGAGAGGGGGGGGGGGGCTAACCGAAGTGGTTCCCTTAGCATTGGCCGATGCCCCCTCCCCCCCCCCCCAAAAAAAAAAAAAACATGGCTTTGTATGTTGTATGTTGAAAAGGGCCCATCTCATGTCTTTCCAGACATGAGATGGGCCCTTTCTGAGCCCAAGATGAGCCCTCTCCGGACTTAAGATGGGCCCTTCCCGGGTCTGAGAGCTGAGATGGGGGCCTTTTCTGGACCTGAGATGCTCGCTTTCTGAGGCTAAATTGGGTTTTATCAGTCCTGAAATGGGCCCTTTCTGAGTCCACGATGGGCCCCTTTCATACCCGAGATGGTCCCTCTGAGCCGCGACGGGGGTGCTTTAGCCCTCATAGCACCCCCTGGCTGCGCCCCTGTGTTAGGCAGTGGTCAGGGCCACTGGGTGCAGGCGGTTCCAGTGAGGGGGACGGTAGGGGCCGGTCAGGCCTGGGATAGGGCGGTGCCAGGCTGCGTGTTCCCGCCTACATAGGAGCGACCTGGTCAGGCCGGGGCGGACCGGCCGGGCCCCAGGCGACTCCCGCCAAGGCTGCGCTGTCCTGTGAAGTTAGCCAGTGTCTGGGGAGGAGATTTGGCCATGTTCAGGAGGCGTACAGGACGTGTTCAGGACGTGTTCAGGACGTGTTCAGGACGTGTTCAGGACGTGTTCAGGACGTGTTCAGGACATGTTCAGGACGTGTTCAGGACGTGTCAGGACGTGTTCAGGACATGTTCAGGACGCGTTCAGGATGTGTTCAGGACGTGTTCAGGACATGTTCAGGATGTGTTCAGGACGTGTTCAGGACGTGTTCAGGACGTGTTCAGGGTGTGTTCAGGACGTGTTCACTGTTCGGGATGCGTACAAGTCAGCAAGGACGACGGGCCCTGAGCCATGGATCACGCCCAGCTGAGGGCGGATATGGCCAGCAATGGAGATGAGATGACATCATTGTAGCATGAAGCTACGCTCGAAGGCGTGCCGGATGCTCTCCGCTGATGTTTAAGGCTGGTTTGTGCTATGCAATAGTATGTGTGCTATAGCTACAGATGGCTATGGCTGCTCAACGTCAAGGTTTGTAAGGCTTCCATCACTGACTGTGTCTGCTGAGGCTGCCATCACTGACTGGCTGCTGAGGCTGTCATCACGGACTGTGGCTGCTGAGGCTGTCATCACTGACTGTGTCTGCTGAGGCTGTCATCACTGACTGTGTCTGCTGAGGCTGCCATCACGGACTGTGGCTGCTGAGGCTGTCATCACTGACTGTGGCTGCTGAGGCTGCCATCACTGACTGGCTGCTGAGGCTGCCATCACGGACTGTGGCTGCTGAGGCTGCCATCACTGACTGGCTGCTGAGGCTGTCATCACTGACTGTGTCTGCTGAGGCTGTCATCACTGACTGTGTCTGCTGAGGCTGCCATCACTGACTGGCTGATGAGGCTGTCATCACTGACTGTGGCTGCTGAGGCTGCCATCACTGACTGGCTGCTGAGGCTGTCATCACTGACTGGCTGCTGAGGCTGCCATCACTGACTGTGGCTGCTGAGGCTGCCATCACTGACTGGCTGCTGAGGCTGTCATCACTGACTGGCTGATGAGGCTGCCATCACTGACTGGCTGATGAGGCTGTCATCACTGACTGTGGCTGCTGAGGCTGCCATCACTGACTGGCTGCTGAGGCTGTCATCACTGACTGGCTGCTGAGGCTGCCATCACTGACTGGCTGATGAGGCTGTCATCACTGACTGTGGCTGCTGAGGCTGCCATCACTGACTGGCTGCTGAGGCTGTCATCACTGACTGGCTGCTGAGGCTGCCATCACTGACTGTGGCTGCTGAGGCTGCCATCACTGACTGGCTGCTGAGGCTGTCATCACTGACTGGCTGATGAGGCTGCCATCACTGACTGGCTGATGAGGCTGTCATCACTGACTGTGGCTGCTGAGGCTGCCATCACTGACTGGCTGCTGAGGCTGTCATCACTGACTGGCTGCTGAGGCTGTCATCACTGACTGTGTCTGCTGAGGCTGCCATCACTGACTGGCTGATGAGGCTGTCATCACTGACTGTGGCTGCTGAGGCTGCCATCACTGACTGGCTGCTGAGGCTGTCATCACTGACTGGCTGCTGAGGCTGCCATCACTGACTGGCTGATGAGGCTGTCATCACTGACTGTGGCTGCTGAGGCTGCCATCACTGACTGGCTGCTGAGGCTGTCATCACTGACTGTGTCTGCTGAGGCTGTCATCACTGACTGGCTGCTGAGGCTTCCATCACTGACTGGCTGCTGAGGCTGTCATCACTGATTGGCTGCTGAGGCTGCCATCACTGACTGGCTGCTGAGGCTGCCATCACGGACTGTGTCTGCTGAGGCTGCCATCACTGACTGTGTCTGCTGAGGCTGCCATCACTGACTGGCTGCTGAGGCTGTCATCACTGACTGGCTGCTGAGGCTGCCATCACGGACTGTGGCTGCTGAGGCTGTCATCACTGACTGTCTGCTGAGGCTGTCATCACTGATTGGCTGCTGAGGCTGCCATCACTGACTGGCTGCTGAGGCTGCCATTACTGACTGGCTGATGAGGCTGTCATCACTGACTGTGTCTGCTGAGGCTGTCATCACTGACTGTGTCTGCTGAGGCTGTCATCACTGATTGGCTGCTGAGGCTGCCATCACTGACTGGCTGCTGAGGCTGCCATCACTGACTGTGGCTGCTGAGGCTGTCATCACTGACTGGCTGATGAGGCTGCCATCACGGACTGTGTCTGCTGAGGCTGTCATCACTGACTGTGTCTGCTGAGGCTGCCATCACTGACTGTGGCTGCTGAGGCTGCCATCACTGGCTGGCTGCTGAGGCTGTCATCACGGACTGTGTCTGCTGAGGCTGCCATCACTGACTGTGGCTGCTGAGGCTGCCATCACTGACTGGCTGCTGAGGCTGCCATCACTGACTGGCTGCTGAGGCTGCCATCACTGACTGGCTGCTGAGGCTGTCATCACTGACTGTGTCTGCTGAGGCTGTCATCACTGATTGGCTGCTGAGGCTGCCATCACTGACTGGCTGCTGAGGCTGCCATCACTGACTGTGGCTGCTGAGGCTGTCATCACTGACTGGCTGATGAGGCTGCCATCACGGACTGTGTCTGCTGAGGCTGCCATCACTGACTGGCTGCTGAGGCTGCCATCACGGACTGTGTCTGCTGAGGCTGCCATCACTGACTGGCTGCTGAGGCTGCCATCACGGACTGTGTCTGCTGAGGCTGCCATCACTGACTGGCTGCTGAGGCTGCCATCACGGACTGTGTCTGCTGAGGCTGCCATCACTGACTGTGTCTGCTGAGGCTGCCATCACTGACTGGCTGATGAGGCTGTCATCACTGACTGTGTCTGCTGAGGCTGTCATCACTGACTGACTGCTGAGGCTGCCATCACGGACTGCGTCTGCTGAGGCTGTCATCACTGACTGGCTGCTGAGGCTGCCATCACTGACTGTGGCTGCTGAGGCTGCCATCACGGACTGGCTGATGAGGCTGTCATCACTGACTGTGGCTGCTGAGGCTGCCATCACTGACTGGCTGCTGAGGCTGTCATCACTGACTGGCTACTGAGGCTGCCATCACTGACTGGCTGCTGAGGCTGCCATCACTGACTGGCTGATGAGGCTGCCATCACGGACTGTGGCTGCTGAGGCTGTCATCACTGACTGTGTCTGCTGAGGCTGCCATCACTGACTGTGGCTGCTGAGGCTGCCATCACGGACTGTGTCTGCTGAGGCTGCCATCACTGACTGGCTGCTGAGGCTGTCATCACGGACTGTGTCTGCTGAGGCTGCCATCACTGACTGGCTGCTGAGGCTGCCATCACTGACTGTGGCTGCTGAGGCTGCCATCACGGACTGGCTGATGAGGCTGCCATCACGGACTGTGGCTGCTGAGGCTGTCATCACTGACTGGCTGATGAGGCTGCCATCACGGACTGTGGCTGCTGAGGCTGTCATCACTGACTGGCTGATGAGGCTGCCATCACGGACTGTGTCTGATGAGGCTGTCATCACTGACTGGCTGATGAGGCTGCCATCACTGACTGGCTGCTGAGGCTGCCATCACTGACTGGCTGATGAGGCTGCCATCACTGACTGACTGAGAGCCCAATACAACCCTTGAAGAGCCGGACGATAAGGAAGCGGCGCGTCACGCTCGGCTCTGTGCCGTCTGCCGGCGCGGGACATCACGTCTGGTTTTTGTACGGCCGTCGTGATCGTCCCGGCAGGGTCGGATGCATCTAATGCCCACCCTGCAGCACGTGTGGCCCCATTGACGCCACGAACTACACATCAATGCAGACGTGTATCGGCTGAAAAAACGATTTCTAGTAGTAACGCTCCGATCTGAATGTGCCGTTCGACCCATATAAGCCTAGCAGTGAAGGTGCCCAAACCCACAATTATCATGGAATTCAGCGGTCGTGCCGGGGTATGCTGGGTATGCTGCTTTAGACACGGCCAATAGTCACATATTCTGCCATCTAATTGGGCCTCATGAGGTGACCACTTGACTACCACTGACGCTGGCTTGTAGTGTGACGGACTGCGTCCCTGCCGTGGCGGGTACAGGACTGTAACGGCGTCCCTGCCGCGGCGGGTACAGGGCTGTAACAGCGTCCCTGCCGCGGCGGGTACAGGACTGCACCCGCCCCTGCCGCGGCGGGTACAGGACTGTACCCGCCCCTGCCGCGGCGGGTACAGGACTGTACCCGCCCCTGCCGCGGCGGGTACAGGGATGTAGCGGCGCCCCTGCCGCAGCGGGTACAGGACTGTAACAGCGTCCCTGCCGCGGCGGGTACAGGACTGTAACAGCGTCTCTGCCGCGGCGGGTACAGGGCTGTAACAGCGTCCCTGCCGCGGCGGGTACAGGACTGTAACGGCGTCCCTGCCGCGGCGGGTACAGGACTGTACCCGCCCCTGCCGCGGCGGGTACAGGGCTGTAACGGCGTCCCTGCCGCGGCGGGTACAGGGCTGTAACGGCGCCCCTGCCGCGGCGGGTACAGGACTGTATGACTGAGTCAACTGCGTCCCTGCAGCGGCGGGTACAGTAACAGCAGTGTAGCGTTGGCGGTGGCCGTGCCGGGAGCGGTAGCTGTGGCGGTGGAGGTATTAGCGGTGCCGGTGCCGGTGCCGGTGCCGGTGCCGGCAGTGGCGGCCGAGTTGTGGCTGGCGGTGCTGCTGTTACGGCGGCGGTCTTCAGTGGCAGTCCGTTGGCTCTCAGGTCGCCGGGTCGTCCGGGTCGTTTGTTCACCGCCGGTCCGTTGTCGGTACCGGTAGCACCGTGTGCGGTCTGTGCTCTGACCCGCAGGTCACGACAGGTCACCGTCGGGCCACCACCGGGTAGCACCGGTAGCGGCGGTGGCTGCGCCGCGCACAGCCGGATCTCAGCTAGCTAGGGGACCATACAACAATCAACATCAAACAAGTTCTCTCCTATCTTCAGAAGATCCGTGTTGGCATAGTGCATAGTATACGACCCCCCCCCCCCCCCCCCCCCACTCGTCATTGCGCTGTCTCTCCTAGCTGCTCCAGCGGTGTGAGGAGGAGGCAGTGGAATGTGTCCGTCGAACCCCAGCGGTGTGAGGGGGATGCAGTGGAATGTATCCGCCGGACCCCAGCGGTGTGAGGAGGAGGCAGTGGAATGTGTCTGCCGGACCCCATCGGTGTGAGGAGGAGGCGGAGGAGGAGGCAGTGGAATGTGTCTGCCGGACCCCATCGGTGTGAGGAGGAGGCGGAGGAGGAGGCAGTGGAATGTATCCGCCGGACCCCAGCGGTGTGAGGGGGAGGCGGAGGAGGAGGCAGTGGAATGTATCCGCCGGACCCCAGCGGTGTGAGGAGGAGGCAGTGGAATGTATTCGCCGGACCCCAATGGTGTGAGGAGGAGGCAGTGGAATGTATCCGCCGGACCCCAGCGGTGTGAGGAGGAGGCAGTGGAATGTATCCGCCGGACCCCAGCGGTGTGAGGAGGAGGCAGTGGAATGTATCCGCCGGACCCCAGCGGTGTGAGGGGGAGGAGGAGGCAGTGGAATGTATCCGCCGAACCTCAGCGGTGATAGGGGGAGGCAGTGGAATGTGTCCGCCGGACCCTACTGCCGGTAGCAGCCGCCTCCGCTTCTCTCCCTCCGTCACATCAAAACAAACACATTATCATCAGCCGGGTCGGGCAAACGGGGGCCGACAAGGGCAGACGGTGGCTGACAGGGGCCGACAGGGGCAGACGGTGGCCGACAGGGACGGACAAGGGCAGACGGTGGCCGAGGCCGATAGGGGCAGACGGTGGCCGACAGGGGCAGACGGTGGCCGACAGGGGCCGACATGGGCAGACTGTGGCCGACAGGGGCAGACTGTGGCTAGTGAGCGGACGGCCTGGTCCGAGCAGGCCATCTGGACAGATAGCGGCGGAGAGCCGAATTTATTGACGAGTGAACACACACTGCAGTGTGCAGACAGTGCAGACATTGGAGTCTGGGGCGGCATATCGCGGTGTGCGGTGAAGACTTCCGGCCAACCCGCCAGCAGTAGTACCTGAACAAACAGCACACAATAATCTTCATCCGGTGGCTGAACGTGTGTCAGAGTCCCAGAGTCAGAGTCACCGCTGACAGTCAGCAGCTGGACTGTCAGCAGCTGGCAGCAGCTGTTCCGCGTGACCTTCCTCAGGTCCTCCGCCTGGGAGGTGGGCGGAGCGGGTCCTGTGAGGGTCGGCCGGCTCCCGTGAGGAAGGTCGGCCGGCTCCAGCCGCCCACACTGCCCGTGACGTCACTCCATCAGCTGATTATTGCTGCTGAGGTCAGCCGGACGGCCGGGGTGGAGGGGCGGGGTGGAGGGGCGGCGGGCGGTCTGACCGGGGCGCGACCCAGCCGGCCATCATCGGGCGAGGGGCGGCGCGGCGGGCGGTCTGACCGGGACGCGACCCAGCCGGCCATCGGTCTCGGCTCTCTGTGGGGATGCTGTGTTGGTCAGGACGGCACTGATCGGTGCCGACCTCCAAGGCACTGATCGGTGCCGACCTCCAACCAGTCGGATGGCGTCATACCAGGAGATAGCCACCGCCGGCAGAGTGGCAGGGCACGGACAACACGGCATACGGCTTCACCAACACAACGTACTGCTTTTCTGGTGGCATCACACCAGCCGTGGACACTGGGCAAGAGCAGATCGCCACCTCCGGACAGTGGAAGGGACATGGGCTAACTCAACCTACCATTGCATTGTGAGGAAGCGGGATATGCCAGTCAGGATCATGGCGGACATAACACTGAGATAAACACACGGTGGGGGGAGGGCGTGGTGACGCAGATGGAGGTTGGAGAGGCTGGTCCCCAGTGGATGTGGGTCCCCAGTGGATGTGGGTCCCCGGGGTGTGTGGGTCCCCAGTGGATGTGGGTCCCCAGTGGATGTGGGTCCCCAGTGTATGTGGGTTCCCAGTGGATGTGGGTTCCCAGTGGATGTGGGTCCCCAGTGGATGTGGGTCCCCAGTGGATGTGATGGAGCAGGCGGTACCGGCCGCCGCCTCCACGGCGTGTCGGCTGCCGGAGAGGGCGGCTGTGATGGAGGACGCTCCTCGTGTCGTGTTGTCAGCCTGTCACCACCCCCTAACACCCCCGTCCCCCCGGCGACAGACGGACAAGACAGGAAGCGGTGCTGCGTTCCGGGTCACACGGGAGGGGGGGGGGGGGGGCGGGGCAGGGGCAGGGGCAGGGGCAGGCAGGCAGGCAGGCAGGCAGGCAGCTCACATCACTGCAGCCCAGTCACGACCGCACATAGCTCGGTAATCGGTATGCGAGCCGGCTGTGGCGTGTGTCGGTGCCGCGGTCATCACTCACCACCTCACCACCTCACCACGTCACCACGTCACCACGTCACCACGTCACCACCTCACCACCTCACAACCTCACAACCTCACCACCTCACCGCTCACCGCTCACCGCTCACCGCCTCACCACCCCACCACCTCACTACCTCACCACCTCACCACCTCACCACCTCACCACCTCACCACGCCACAACATCACCACCTCACCACGTCACCACCTCACCACCTCACCACCTCACAACCTCACCACCTCACCGCTCACCGCCTCACCACCCCACCACCTCACTACCTCACCACCTCACCACCCCACCACCCCACCACCTCACCACCTCACCACTCACCACCCCACCACCTCACCACCCACCACTCACCATCTCACCATCTCACCACCTCACCACCTCACCACCTCACCACCTCACCGCTCACCACCTCATCACCTCACCACTCACCACTCACCGCATCACCACATCACCACATCACATCACCACCTCACCACCTCACCACTCACTACCCCACCACCTCACCACCTCACCACTCACCACCTCACCACCTCACCTCACCACCCCACCACTCACCACCTCACCAACTCACCACCTCACCACTCACCACTTCACCACCTCACCAGCTCACAACCTCACCACCTCACCACCTCGCCACTCATCGCTCATCGCTCACCACCTCACCACTCACCACACCACCTCACCACCTCACCACCCCACCACCTCTCCACCTCTCCACCCCACCACCTCACCACCTCACCACCTCACCACCTCACCACCTCACCACCTCACCACCTCACCACCTCACCACCTCACCACCTCACCACCTCACCACCTCACCACCTCACCATATCACAACATCACCACCTTACCACCTCACCACCTCGCCACTCATCGCTCATCGCTCACCACCTCACCACTCACCACCTCACCACTCACTACCTCACCACCTCACCACCTCACCACCTCACCACTCACCACCCCACCACTCACCACCTCACCACCTCACCACCTCACCACATCACCACCTCACCACCTCACATCACCACATCACCACCTCGCCACCTCACCACCTCACCACCTCACCACATCATTACCTCACCGCTCACCACCTCACCACCTCACCACCTCACTACCTCACCACCTCACCACTTCACCACCTCACCACCTCACTACCTCACCACCTCACCACCTCACCACCTCACTACCTCACCACCTCACTACCTCACTACCTCACTACCTCACTACCTCACCACCTCACCACCTCACCACCTCACCACCTCACCACCTCACTACCTCACCACCTCACCACCTCACTACCTCACTACCTCACCACCTCACCACCTCACCACCTCACCACCTCACCACCTCACCACCTCACTACCTCACCACCTCACCACCCCACCACTCACCACCTCACCAACTCACCACCTCACCACCTCACCACCTCACCACTTCACCACCTCACCACCTCACCACCTCACCACCTCACCACCTCACTACCTCACTACCTCACCACCTCACCACCTCACCACTTCACCACCTCACCACCTCACCACCTCACCACCTCACCACCTCACCACCTCACCACCTCACCGCCTCACCACCTCACTACCTCACTACCTCACTACCTCACCACCTCACCACCTCACCACTTCACCACTTCACCACCTCACCACCTCACCACCTCACTACCTCACTACCTCACCACCTCACCACCTCACCACTCACGCCTGCCGGACCGGATCAATGGTGTGCAGCAGGGGCGGGGTAGACGCAGGGCGCCCTGATAACGCCTATCTCTGAGACACGGTTATGTGTGACTGCTGCGGTGTGGACTCGTTTTATGGCCCTGGGCGCGGTGCCGTCAAAGGTAACTGAACTATCAATCTGAAGAGGGCTGAATCCGCCAATCTGTGCCGCTGTTCAGATATAGTTTGAACTCGGAGTACGTCAGTCTCTGTCGCGGCTCAGATACAGTGGACAGAAGTTACCTTGGCCTGCTATCTGTTTACGGCTATCTTTATGCCGTGGCTCGTTTTCTCTGTTACCCGGAAGCTGCCCGGGTGTGACGTCCGATAGACATCGATCGTCTCTACACCTGGCGACCTCGGACAGTCACCTCAGTGTTTCTACTCGCAGGATCTCGAGTTATTTAGCGAGTCTCTGAACAGGTGTGCGGCGGGTCAGGGCCGGGCCGCCCGCGCGTGGGAGGGTCCGGCACAGGCACGCACCTGTGACTGCCAGTCGCCGAGTTTAGGGCAAGTGGCGATCTGCTGACCTGCCGTGACCTGAGCTGGTTCGACAGAAGGGAGTGATGAATAGGGGTGTCATAGCCGACACGTCAGCTGGTCAGGGAGGGGGGGGGGGCGATCGGACCGCTCATACATGACGTGCTGTGCTGTGGCTGTGCTGGGTACACCGTCCGGTCCGTCCGGTGGGCTCGTGGTGTCCACCGGGAGGAGCCGAGGCTTGGTTAGACCAGGCGTGCATTTAGCGCAGATGACTGCTGACGGCTGTAGTGGTGGTCGCTGCTGTGCTGCTCTGAGCGTCTGCCACCATACGGATGTGTTCAGAGCGAGTGCGGCCAGCAGCCAGCAGTGAGCGGGCGGCGGCCGCACGACCTTGTCGGTCTTTGTATGGCTGACTGGGCGGGCGGCCCACGCCGCGGCGGCGGGCAGCTCTCACAGCCGCCGCCACCGCCACCGCCGCCGCCGCCGTCAATATCTCTCAGCTGAGTCATCAATACGTCATCAGCGGCGGATGACGCTGCGTCATTGCCGGCGTCACCGGTGGCGGCGGCTGCGTCATCGGGCCTGATTCAGGCTCGGCTCGGCTGGTCGTGACTGGAGTGTAGCGGCGGCCCGACTGGTGGTCAGCCGTAGGCGAATGTGGCGCAGATCGTGCCGCCCGGTCCGGCCATATGCCGGGGCTCTGTCCGCTGCTGTGTCCGTCACGTCACGGCACGTCACGCCACGGCACGCCGGGGCTGTCTGGAGCGAGACGGCTGATCGGCAGCCGACGGCTGTGACGACTGCGACGGTGGCGGGAACAGACCGGATTGGTATCTAGCTTTACAATGGCTAACGTTTGCCTAGGCTTCCGCCCCCTGCCTGCTGTCGACTACCTAGTGCGGTTGTCTGTTGCAGCTCTGTGGTATGGCTCTCTGACGGCACTGTCCGGAAGGTTTGTCTGGTGTGGCTCTCTAACGGCACTGTCCCGAAGGTTGGTCTGGTATGGCTGTCTGGTGTGGCTCTGTCCGGAAGGTTGGTCTGGTATGGCTGTCTGGTGTGGCTGTCTGGCGCATTTGCAGCGGTTGTCTGTGGCTGTCTGGCCCGGTTATGTGATGCGGCTGACTGCCTCTGCTGTCTGGTACGGGCGAGGGTTGTCTGCTCACGCCCGGCGAAATCCGACCAAACGGCCTCGCTTGGCCTGCGGTTTCCGCCCGTGTCGGCGGCGAAACTGTCGCCATCGGCCGGCTGTCGCTATGTTGGCGGCGCGCTGGAAAGTCGCGCCGCCGCCCGGCCCCGGCGCGTGATCCGAATTCGGCAACAGCATCTGGCGGCGTTATTTCGGTGACCAGCGGCGCCACTGGACGGCGGCGGCGGGACGGGGCGGAACCGGATGAAACAAAAAGCAGTGGCAAAACACCTGCAATCATCAATCACATTAGTGCGTGACAAAAATACCATACCTACGTCATGTATTCTCCAATCTTTTCGTATTTTAGTGGTGTTCTTTTTCTTGAAAGTTTCTTGAAAGCGCCATGGTTGGAAGTGGAACAGATGTTTTTAAGCCATATTTGTGGTTGACTGAGGGCGGCGTTGCCGCTGTACTGGTGGTTAGTCCACGTGGTGTTGACCTTGGCTGACGGCGTCGGTCGGGGCGTGACAGACCGGCGGCGGCACGGGGTCGCCGCCCGGCCAGCCACGCTTCCTGTGTCCGATAGCCGGGGAGGAGCGCCCCGCCACGCCACGCAGACAGCTGCGGCTGGAGAAAGCGGACCGGATGGACACGGTGCCGGCGGCGGCGGCGGCGGCGGCGGGCACGCGTCGGCGGTCAGCCGACTCATTAGATCGGGGCGGATCCGCCGCCGCTGCTGTCGGAATCGCCCTCCGTCTACCGCTTACCGCCCCCACAGCCTGAAGACCAGATATTACCGCCCACTGCCGGATGCCCACAGTCCACAGTCCACAGTCCATCGCCCACAGTCCACCGCCTGCCGACCACAGCCCACAGCCCATATAACACAGCCCACCGCCCACAGCCCACAGCCTACAGCCCACAGTCTACAGCCCACCGCATACAGCCCACATCCCACAGCTTACCGCCCACAGTCCACCGCCTGCCGACCACAGCCCACAGCCCACATCCCACAGCCCACATCACACATCCCACCGCCCACAGCCTACAGCCCACAGCCCACAACCTGCAGCCCACAGCCCACAGCCCACATCACACATCCCACCGCCCACAGCCTACAGCCCACAGCCCACAGCCTGCAGCCCATAGCCCACAGCCCACAGCCCACAGCCTACAACCCACATCACACATCCCACCGCCCACAGCCCACAGCCCACATCCCACAGCCCACATCCCACAGCCCACAGCCTGCAGCCCACAGCCCACAGCCCACAGCCCACATCCCACAGCCCACAGCCCACAGCCTGCCGCTTACCGCCCCACAGCCTGAAGACCAGAGATTACCGCCTACAGCCCACAGCCCACAGTCCACTGCCTGCCGACCACAGCCCACAGCCCACAGCCCACAGCCCACAGTCTGCCGCTTACCTCTTACCACCCACCGCCCGCAGCCTTCGCTGGTCGGCTGTCGTCTGCCTTTCTCAGCACAACCAGTGCAGCGGTCAGCAGCGCGACTCACGACTCACGACTCACGACTCACGACTCAGCGCCGGCACGGTTCAGTCGCGTCGCCGTCAGCTGGCGTGATGGCTGTGCGGTAAACGCGCCACTGTTGACGGGGAAGGTATCTACTGGTCTGGTAGTGTTCAGTACACCGTCCGTCAGATCTGTCTGAGGCGGGGTGTGGGAGGCCTCTCATGGGGGACTGAGAGGGATGTAGCGCCGCGGTAGGCCTCTCATGACGGGACTGTGAGGGATGTAGCGCCGCGGCAGGCCTCTTATGACGGGACTGAGAGGGATGTAGCGCCGCGGCAGGCCTCTCATGAGGGACTGAGGGATGTAGCGCCGCGGCAGGCCTCTCATGACGGGACTGAGAAGGATGTAGCGCCGCGGCAGGCCTCTCATGACGGGACTGAGAGGGATGTAGCGCCGCGGCAGGTCTCTCATGACGGGACTGAGAGGGATGTAGCGCCGCGGCAGGCCTCTCATGACGGGACTGAGAAGGATGTAGCGCCGCGGCAGGCCTCTCATGACGGGACTGAGAGGGATGTAGCGCCGCGGCAGGCCTCTCATGACGGGACTGAGAAGGATGTAGCGCCGCGGCAGGCCTCTCATGAGGGACTGAGAGGGATGTAGCGCCGCGGCAGGTCTCTCATGACGGGACTGAGAGGGATGTAGCGCCGCGGCAGGCCTCTCATGACGGGACTGAGAGGGATGTAGCGCCGCGGCAGGTCTCTCATGACGGGACTGAGAGGGATGTAGCGCCGCGGCAGGCCTCTCATGACGGGACTGAGAAGGATGTAGCGCCGCGGCAGGCCTCTCATGACGGGACTGAGAGGGATGTAGCGCCGCGGCAGGCCTCTCATGACGGGACTGAGAGGGATGTAGGGGCCTTACAACCTCTCATGACAAGCAGTCTGAGGAGTGTCCCACCATTTTACCATTTTCATATAGTGTACGTGTCAGTGACTGCCCTGAACTAGGGTAGATTGGACGGGCGCTTGGTATCCGCACTGCGCTGAAGCGCCACCCCCCCCCCCCCCCAAAGGAAACAAAAACAGCGGACACACGGAGTGTGAGGAGTGTAGCGCCCCTTTGGCCTCTCATGACGGGACTGTGGGGACTGAGGAGGGTACCATGCGCCGTCCGCCACTGGAGCGGACGCTGTAGACTGTCGAGTCGGAGGTTATGGCCGCCGCGACCTGCGCCGTCCGCCACTGGAGCGGACGCTGTAGACTGTCGAGTCGGAGGTTATGGCCCGCCGCGACCTGCGCCGTCCGCCACTGGAGCGGACGCTGTAGACTGTCGAGTCGGAGGTTATGGCCGCCGCGACCTGCGCCGTCCGCCACTGGAGCGGACGCTGTAGACTGTCGAGTCGGAGGTTATGGCCGCCGCGACCTGCGCCGTCCACCATGGAGCGGACGCTGTAGACTGTCGAGTCGGAGGTTATGGCCGCCGCGACCTGCGCCGTCCACCACTGGAGCGGACGCTGTAGACTGTCGAGTCGGAGGTTATGGCCGCCGCGACCTGCGCCGTCCGCCACTGGAGCGGACGCTGTAGACTGTCGAGTCGGAGGTTATGGCCGCCGCGACCTGCGCCGTCCGCCACTGGAGCGGACGCTGTAGACTGTCGAGTCGGAGGTTATGGCCGCCGCGACCTGCGCCGTCCGCCACTGGAGCGGACGCTATAGACTGTCGAGTCGGAGGTTATGGCCCGCCGCGACCAAGGCTGTAACTGGAGCGGAGCGCCCTATGGTCGTCAGTGGGGGTGCAGCAGTGGAACCACCACCACCGGCTGCAGTGGAGCCACCACCACCGGCAGCAGTGGAGCCACCACCACCCGGCTGCAGTGGAGCCACCACCACCGGCAGCAGTGGAGCCACCACCACCACCGGCTGCAGTGGAGCCACCACCACCCGGCTGCAGTGGAGCCACCACCACCGGCAGCAGTGGAGCCACCACCACCCGGCTGCAGTGGAGCCACCACCACCCGGCAGCAGTGGAGCCACCACCACCACCCGGCTGCAGTGGAGCCACCACCACCACTGGCAGCAGTGGAGCTGTGGTACGTGGTGGCACAGACGTTGAGGGCTGGTTCTCGTCTGGCTTGGTGTGGTTTAACTGTGGATGGCTATATATGGCTATATACTATATACGGATGGCTATATACGGTATTGATCACTTGACAGTACAACGCTGGAGACATGCCACTTGACAGCACTGGTGTCGGCTAGAGTGGCGGTGAGTTATAAGACCGCGGAATACTGGCTGATATCCCTCTGGCTGTCATGAGAGAGATACGTTAGCCTGTATGTTGGAACTGAACAGCTGAGACGGTATAGCGCCTGCGGTCGACTGTTTCTGAATACCAGGGCTGAGTTTTGACCTCCAATGTCCTTCGATGTGTTTCGATATGACGGCCCGGCCAACGGAAGCCGACAGGAGCTACCGCAGCAGTGGACGTTTTTCCGCCCCGCTGCCCACCAGCCATCCACCACCACGTTCACCACCACCACGTACACCACCACGGCCACCACCACGTCCACCACCACCATCCTGACCGCCGCCGCAGGCCGGCCGCCACAGACGGTCCAGCAGTGAAAGTCCCCGCCCGCCGCCCCGCCCGAGACCGTCGAGAAATCAGTTCGGTGCCAGCCTGGCTCCGGATAGCTTGGTTGATGGTGTCCCGTTGCAGATGTGTTGTCCGGATAGCTTGGTTGATGGTGTCCCGTTGCAGATGTGTTGTCCGGATAGCTTGGTTGATGATGTCCCGTTGCAGATGTGTTGTCCGGATAGCTTGGTTGATGGTGTCCCGTTGCAGATGTGTTGTCTGGATAGCTTGGTTGATGGTGTCCCGTTGCAGATGTGTTGTCCGGATAGCTTGGTTGATGGTGTCCCGTTGCAGATGTGTTGTCCGGATAGCTTGGTTGATGGTGTCCCGTTGCAGATGTGTTGTTCTGTTGGCAATGTTGTGCACATGATGCGGTGGTACGATCGAATGGCGTTTGAGTGATTTTCGACAGGGATTGGTAACTCGCACGCGTTTCGAGGAAGTGGCCCACTTTCTGAAGATCGTAAAGGAGAAAGACTGGCAGAATAAAGAGCTTAACGCGTCCGGTATCCTTCTATAAAAGCTGACTATGGGCTGGCGCTCCACGCCCATCTGGCCGAGTGAAACCTTCTCCCGGCAGTCATCCACTCCGAACACGAGTCTGTGGGCTGACCTGCGCTGTTCACATACCTACCTCTGACACCCGAGTCTGCTGGACATCCACTCCGAACACGAGTCTGTGGGCTGACCCGCGCTGTTCACATACCCACCTCTGACACCCGAGTCTGCTGGACAGCTGACGCTGCAACCTGCGCCGGATTCCTGCGCCACCGCACCTGACGCCGCTGCCGGCTTGACTCTCTGCCTCTCTGTGTCTCTCTGTGTATCTGTGCCTCTCTGTGTCTCTCTGCCTCTCTGTGCCTCTCTGTGTCTCTCTGTGTCTCTCTGCGTCTCTGTGTGGATTGTCCTCACACCTCTCCCTGTCTCCGCGTCCGTGTCTCTCTGCGTCTCTGTGCGAGTTATCTCGCACCTCTCCCTGTCTCCGCGTCCGTGTCTCTCTGCGTCTCTGTGCGGGTTATCTCGCACCTCTCCCTGTCTCCGCGTCCGTGTCTCTCTGCGTCTCTGTGCGGGTTATCTCGCACCTCTCCCTGTCTCCGCGTCCCTGTCTCTCTGCGTCTCTGTGCGGGCTATCCTCACACCTCTCCCTGTCTCCGCGTCCGTGTCTCTCTGCGTCTCTGTGCGGGCTATCCTCACACCTCTCCCTGTCTCCGCGTCCGTGTCTCTCTGCGTCTCTGTGCGGGCTATCCTCACACCTCTCCCTGTCTCCGCGTCCGTGTCTCTCTGCGTCTCTGTGCGGGCTATCCTCACACCTCTCCCTGTCTCCGCGTCCGTGTCTCTCTGCGTCTCTGTGCGGGTTATCTCGCACCTCTCCCTGTCTCCGCGTCCGTGTCTCTCTGCGTCTCTGTGCGGGTTATCTCGCACCTCTCCCTGTCTCCGCGTCCGTGTCTCTCTGCGTCTCTGTGCGGGTTATCTCGCACCTCTCCCTGTCTCCGCGTCCGTGTCTCTCTGCGTCTCTGTGCGGGCTATCCTCACACCTCTCCCTGTCTCCGCGTCCGTGTCTCTCTGCGTCTCTGTGCGGGTTATCTCGCACCTCTCCCTGTCTCCGCGTCCGTGTCTCTCTGCGTCTCTGTGCGGGCTATCCTCACACCTCTCCCTGTCTCCGCGTCCGTGTCTCTCTGCGTCTCTGTGCGGGTTATCTCGCACCTCTCCCTGTCTCCGCGTCCGTGTCTCTCTGCGTCTCTGTGCGGGTTATCTCGCACCTCTCCCTGTCTCCGCGTCCGTGTCTCTCTGCGTCTCTGTGCGGGTTATCTCGCACCTCTCCCTGTCTCCGCGTCCCTGTCTCTCTGCGTCTCTGTGCGGGCTATCCTCACACCTCTCCCTGTCTCCGCGTCCGTGTCTCTCTGCGTCTCTGTGCGGGCTATCCTCACACCTCTCCCTGTCTCCGCGTCCCTGTCTCTCTGCGTCTCTGTGCGGGCTATCCTCACACCTCTCACTGTCTCCGCGTCCGTGTCTCTCTGCGTCTCTGTGCGGGCTATCCTCACACCTCTCCCTGTCTCCGCGTCCCTGTCTCTCTGCGTCTCTGTGCGGGCTATCCTCACACCTCTCCCTGTCTCCGCGTCCGTGTCTCTCTGCGTCTCTGTGCGGGTTATCTCGCACCTCTCCCTGTCTCCGCGTCCCTGTCTCTCTGCGTCTCTGTGCGGGCTATCCTCACACCTCTCCCTGTCTCCGCGTCCGTGTCTCTCTGCGTCTCTGTGCGGGCTATCCTCACACCTCTCCCTGTCTCCGCGTCCGTGTCTCTCTGCGTCTCTGTGCGGGTTATCCTCACACCTCTCCCTGTCTCCGCGTCCGTGTCTCTCTGCGTCTCTGTGCGGGCTATCCTCACACCTCTCCCTGTCTCCGCGTCCGTGTCTCTCTGCGTCTCTGTGCGGGCTATCCTCACACCTCTCCCTGTCTCCGCGTCCGTGTCTCTCTGCGTCTCTGTGCGGGCTATCCTCACACCTCTCCCTGTCTCCGCGTCCGTGTCTCTCTGCGTCTCTGTGCGGGCTATCCTCACACCTCTCCCTGTCTCCGCGTCCGTGTCTCTCTGCGTCTCTGTGCGGGCTATCCTCACACCTCTCCCTGTCTCCGCGTCCGTGTCTCTCTGCGTCTCTGTGCGGGCTATCCTCACACCTCTCCCTGTCTCCGCGTCCGTGTCTCTCTGCGTCTCTGTGCGGGCTATCCTCACACCTCTCCCTGTCTCCGCGTCCGTGTCTCTCTGCGTCTCTGTGCGGGCTATCCTCACACCTCTCCCTGTCTCCGCGTCCGTGTCTCTCTGCGTCTCTGTGCGGGCTATCCTCACACCTCTCCCTGTCTCCGCGTCCCTGTCTCTCTGCGTCTCTGTGCGGGCTATCCTCACACCTCTCCCTGTCTCCGCGTCCCTGTCTCTCTGCGTCTCTGTGCGGGCTATCCTCACACCTCTCCCTGTCTCCGCGTCCGTGTCTCTCTGCGTCTCTGTGCGGGTTATCTCGCACCTCTCCCTGTCTCCGCGTCCCTGTCTCTCTGCGTCTCTGTGCGGGCTATCCTCACACCTCTCCCTGTCTCCGCGTCCGTGTCTCTCTGCGTCTCTGTGCGGGCTATCCTCACACCTCTCCCTGTCTCCGCGTCCGTGTCTCTCTGCGTCTCTGTGCGGGCTATCCTCACACCTCTCCCTGTCTCCGCGTCCGTGTCTCTCTGCGTCTCTGTGCGGGCTATCCTCACACCTCTCCCTGTCTCCGCGTCCCTGTCTCTCTGCGTCTCTGTGCGGGCTATCCTCACACCTCTCCCTGTCTCCGCGTCCCTGTCTCTCTGCGTCTCTGTGCGGGCTATCCTCACACCTCTCCCTGTCTCCGCGTCCGTGTCTCTCTGCGTCTCTGTGCGGGTTATCTCGCACCTCTCCCTGTCTCCGCGTCCCTGTCTCTCTGCGTCTCTGTGCGGGCTATCCTCACACCTCTCCCTGTCTCCGCGTCCCTGTCTCTCTGCGTCTCTGTGCGGGCTATCCTCACACCTCTCCCTGTCTCCGCGTCCGTGTATCTCTGCGTCTCTGTGCGGGTTATCTCGCACCTCTCCCTGTCTCCGCGTCCGTGTCTCTCTGCGTCTCTGTGCGGGCTATCCTCGCACCTCTCCCTGTCTCCGCGTCCGTGTCTCTCTGCGTCTCTGTGCGGGCTATCCTCACACCTCTCCCTGTCTCCGCGTCCCTGTCTCTCTGCGTCTCTGTGCGGGTTATCTCGCACCTCTCCCTGTCTCCGCGTCCGTGTCTCTCTGCGTCTCTGTGTGGATTGTCCTCACACCTCTCCCTGTCTCCGCGTCCGTGTCTCTCTGCGTCTCTGTGCGGGCTATCTCGCACCTCTCCCTGTCTCCGCGTCCGTGTCTCTCTGCGTCTCTGTGCGGGCTATCCTCACACCTCTCCCTGTCTCCGCGTCCGTGTCTCTCTGCGTCTCTGTGCGGGCTATCCTCACACCTCTCCCTGTCTCCGCGTCCGTGTCTCTCTGCGTCTCTGTGCGGGCTATCCTCACACCTCTCCCTGTCTCCGCGTCCCTGTCTCTCTGCGTCTCTGTGCGGGCTATCCTCACACCTCTCCCTGTCTCCGCGTCCCTGTCTCTCTGCGTCTCTGTGCGGGCTATCCTCACACCTCTCCCTGTCTCCGCGTCCGTGTCTCTCTGCGTCTCTGTGCGGGTTATCTCGCACCTCTCCCTGTCTCCGCGTCCCTGTCTCTCTGCGTCTCTGTGCGGGCTATCCTCACACCTCTCCCTGTCTCCGCGTCCCTGTCTCTCTGCGTCTCTGTGCGGGCTATCCTCACACCTCTCCCTGTCTCCGCGTCCGTGTATCTCTGCGTCTCTGTGCGGGTTATCTCGCACCTCTCCCTGTCTCCGCGTCCGTGTCTCTCTGCGTCTCTGTGCGGGCTATCCTCGCACCTCTCCCTGTCTCCGCGTCCGTGTCTCTCTGCGTCTCTGTGCGGGCTATCCTCACACCTCTCCCTGTCTCCGCGTCCCTGTCTCTCTGCGTCTCTGTGCGGGTTATCTCGCACCTCTCCCTGTCTCCGCGTCCGTGTCTCTCTGCGTCTCTGTGTGGATTGTCCTCACACCTCTCCCTGTCTCCGCGTCCGTGTCTCTCTGCGTCTCTGTGCGGGCTATCTCGCACCTCTCCCTGTCTCCGCGTCCGTGTCTCTCTGCGTCTCTGTGCGGGCTATCCTCACACCTCTCCCTGTCTCCGCGTCCGTGTCTCTCTGCGTCTCTGTGCGGGCTATCCTCGCACCTCTCCCTGTCTCCGCGTCCGTGTCTCTCTGCGTCTCTGTGCGGGCTATCCTCACACCTCTCCCTGTCTCCGCGTCCGTGTCTCTCTGCGTCTCTGTGCGGGTTATATCGCACCTTTCGGAGCCGCGGCGCCGATAAGTCGATGGTCACGCCGTGTCCGTTTTTGCTCTGCCGTCGGTAAGTGGGTGTTTTTCTCTGCGGTCCATTGTGTGGTGCTGCGTGGGGCGCTCCGCCGCCTGTCCAGGTCCAGATGCCGGGCAAAAAGCCGGTACTGTGGTGCAAAACAGCTGATTAGGCGATCAATCAGCTGATAGCGACGTGCTGAATGTCAGGTAGCAGATCGCTCAGCCAACGGCGATGTACTGGGGGAGTGTGAGTTGGAAGATCCCTCAGGTGATGTGCCGAGTGGGAGGTGGCATATCACTCGCCTGATGGTGACTTGCTGGGTGTGAGGTTGAGGCAGGTTCGAAGTCGCACGGCATCCCGATGACCCCAGACGCACGGGTGGAGTTTCCTATTCAAATGGTGGGGCAACTGCCCCACCAACTTTGTGTTTTGCCCCACCAACTTTTGTCAGATTTGAAGGTTCCCTGGCGTTGAAATTACTTTTTTTTCACCTGCACCATTGACAACAACCAGCCTATATGATATTTTGCCCCACCAACTTTTTCTGAAAAGCTCCACCCATGCCCAGACGGAAGTTAAAGTCTCGACGAGATATTCATTGCCTCACTGGGTCGATGCGTGTGTCGTCGAGCATCTCGTGTTTGCTGTGCATTGTAATGTATGTGTTATGTTCAGCTGCTGACCGTGTGTGTATTATGTGTGTTACAGGCGAAACAGCGTGCCTCGGTCCGATGGCTGGTGGCCAAGGCATATAATAACCAGGTGCCGAGCAACCTGAGGGAACCGTACTACCGCGACCAGACTGATGTGAGTATACACTGAACAGTACACGGTACACAGTACACGGTACACGGTACACGGTACACGGTACACGGTACACGGTACATGATACATGGTACACGGTACAACTCACCACAGATGGGAAACGAATCGGCCGAAACCTGCTGCGAAATATCGCACGACGCTAGTTGGGCTATTGGAATGGCTCACCTATGACAACATAGGGAACCTCCCAGTTCATCAGGTGGATCACCTATACCATAGGGAACCTCCCAGTTCATTAGGTGGATCACCTATGACAACATAGGGAACCTCCCAGTTCATCAGGTGGATCACCTATACCATAGGGAACCTCCCAGTTCATCAGGTGGATCACCTATGACAACATAGGGAACCTCCCAGTTCATCAGGTGGCTCACCCATGACAACATAGGGAACCTCCCAGTTCATCAGGTGGATCACCTATGACAACATAGGGATTAGGGAACCTACCAGTTCATCAGGTGGATCACCTATGACAACATAGGGAACCTCCCAGTTCATCAGGTGGATCACCTATGACAACATAGGGAACCTCCCAGTTCATCAGGTGGATCACCTATGACAACATAGGGAACCTCCCAGTTCATCAGGTGGATCACCCATGACAACATAGGGAACCTCCCAGTTCATCAGGTGGATCACCTATGACAACATAGGGAACCTCCCAGTTCATCAGGTGGATCACCTATGACAACATAGGGAACCTCCCAGTTCATCAGGTGAATCACCTATGACAACATAGGGAACCTCCCAGTTCATCAGGTGGATCACCTATGACAACATAGGGAACCTCCCAGTTCATCAGGTGAATCACCTATGACAACATAGGGAACCTCCCAGTTCATCAGGTGGATCACCTATGACAACATAGGGATTAGGGAACCTACCAGTTCATCAGGTGGATCACCTATGACAACATAGGGAACCTCCCAGTTCATCAGGTGGATCACCCATGACAACATAGGGAACCTCCCAGTTCATCAGGTGGATCACCTATGACAACATAGGGATTAGGGAACCTACCAGTTCATCAGGTGGATCACCTATGACAACATAGGGAACCTCCCAGTTCATCAGGTGGATCACCTATGACAACATAGGGAACCTCCCAGTTCATCAGGTGGATCACCTATGACAACATAGGGAACCTCCCAGTTCATCAGGTGAATCACCTATGACAACATAGGGAACCTCCCAGTTCATCAGGTGGATCACCTATGACAACATAGGGATTAGGGAACCTACCAGTTCATCAGGTGGATCACCTATGACAACATAGGGAACCTCCCAGTTCATCAGGTGGATCACCCATGACAACATAGGGAACCTCCCAGTTCATCAGGTGGATCACCTATGACAACATAGGGATTAGGGAACCTACCAGTTCATCAGGTGGATCACCTATGACAACATAGGGAACCTCCCAGTTCATCAGGTGGATCACCTATGACAACATAGGGAACCTCCCAGTCCATCAGGTGGATCACCTATGACAACATAGGGAACCTCCCAGTTCATCAGGTGGATCACCTATGACAACATAGGGAACCTCCCAGTTCATCAGGTGGATCACCTATGCCAACATAGGGAACCTCCCAGTTCATCAGGTGGATCACCTATGACAACATAGGGAACCTCCCAGTCCATCAGGTGGCTCACCCATGACAACATAGGGAACCTCCCAGTTCATCAGGTGGATCACCTATGACAACATAGGGAACCTCCCAGTCCATCAGGTGGCTCACCCATGACAACATAGGGAACCTCCCAGTTCATCAGGTGGATCACCTATACCATAGGGAACCTCCCAGTTCATTAGGTGGATCACCTATGACAACATAGGGAACCTCCCAGTTCATCAGGTGGATCACCTTTACCATAGGGAACCTCCCAGTCCATCAGGTGGCTCACCTATACCATAGGGAACCTCCCAGTTCATTAGGTGGATCACCTATGACAAGATAGGGAACCTCCCAGTTCATCAGGTGGCTCGCATATGACAACATGGGAACCTCCCAGTTCATCAGGTTCGTGCCCGTTCATTTAATGAATTCTAAGCTTCCCCATGTTGTCCCGCGTTTTCGTCGTTCTGCCAATGGTCGGATCTTCTATAGCAGTGTGGAAGGCACAGTCACGTACGCTATGCACTACTCACACACACACACACACACAAGTCCTTATAAGGAGTCTGCCGGAACCAGGACTGCCCAGCTCACTGAGGTGTGTGCGGTGGTTGGTGCGTTGTTCAGGGGCATATTTCGACAGTCTCTCGACGCCTGGAACAATTACAACCGATGTAACTGAAACCAAATGAGCTTTGTAGCGAGCGTTCTGCGAGCTCTGAGACAGGTCAACGTTGCCTCATGCGTTGCTCTGAGACAGGTCAACGTGTCCCGGGCGTGACGGGTTTGCGGAGGGGACAGCGCCGTGTCACGGCGGCGTCGTGTGTGTGTATGCCGGTGTTTTTGTTCGTCGTTCTTCATGTCGTTCGTCATGGAGCGGGTGGTGCCGGCGGACATTGGGCGGGCCCAGTGTTTTGTCAGAGGTTCTTCGTGCATGTTTTTACGGCGTCTCGGGCACGGACGCAGTAAAAGACGGTGTGATGCCATCAATTTCCCTGACCAAAGGTACAGTTGTGACATTGTGGCATGTACGCATCTGGCTTTCAACGCATCCTTCCCGCACCCGTCCAGTGACCGAGTGTTCTGTGCAAAAGAATACAAGCTATGTTTCGCTCGATGCAAATGATTCTCGTGGATATTTTACATACCTAAACCCATCCCGTCATTTTTCACTCGAAAATACTTGAGTCTGTTCGTGGCAGACATGTCATTATATTTATTCGTTATTCAAATCATCATCATCGCAAAATGTGTGCCATTTACCCATTAAACGGCTGTACCTAGTGTGAGCGTGTGGCTCCGCCCGCGTGCTGTCCATTCTGCCTCAGCAGCGCTGTCCTGTGTTGTGCCCGTGTATCTCCGCTGTGTCAAGCTGCGGTGGCTGACTCAGCCACCGCCGCCCTCCCACCCTCCTGACCTGCCTCCGCCTCTGCCCTCCTGACCTGCCTCCGACTCTGCCCTCCTGACCTGCCTCCGACTCTGCCCTCTCGCCCTCCTGACCTGCCTCCGCCTCTGCCCTCCCGCCCTCCTGACCTGCCTCCGCCCCCGCCCCCGCCCTCCCGCCCTCCTGACCTTCCTCCGACTCTGCCCTCCTGACCTGCCTCCGCCCCCGCCCTCCCGCCCTCCTGACCTGCCTCCGCCCCCGCCCCCGCCCCCGCCCTCCCGCCCTCCTGACCTTCCTCTGACTCTGCCCTCCTGACCTGCCTCTGTTTCTGCCCTCCCACCCTCCTGCCCTCCCGCCCAACTGACCTGCCTCCGCCTCTGCCCTCCTGACCTGCCTCCACCTCTGCCCTCCCGCCCTCCTGACCTTCATCCGCCTCTGGCCTCCCGCCCTCCTGACCTGCCTCCGCCTCTGCCCTCCCGCCCTCCTGACCTGCCTCCGCCTCTGCCCTCCCGCCCTCCTGACCCGCCTTCGCCCTCCCGCCCTCCTGACCTGCCTCCGCCTCTGCCCTCCCGCCCTCCTGACCTTCCTCCGCCTCTGCCCTCCCGCCCTCCTGATCTGCCTCCGCCTCTGCCCTCCCGCCCTCCTGATCTGCCTCCGTCTCTGCCCTCCCGCCCTCCTGACCTGCCTCCGCCCCCGCCCCCGCCCCCGCCCTCCCGCCCTCCCGCCCTCCCGCCCTCCTGACCTTCCTCCGACTCTGCCCTCCTGACCTGCCTCCGCCCCCGCCCTCCCGCCCTCCTGACCTGCCTCCGCCCCCGCCCTCCCGCCCTCCTGACCTGCCTCCGCCCCCGCCCCCGCCCTCCCGCCCTCCTGACCTTCCTCTGACTCTGCCCTCCTGACCTGCCTCTGTCTCTGCCCTCCCACCCTCCTGCCCTCCCGCCCAACTGACCCGCCTCCGCCTCTGCCCTCCTGACCTGCCTCCACCTCTGCCCTCCCGCCCTCCTGACCTTCCTCCGCCTCTGGCCTCCCGCCCTCCTGACCTGCCTCCGCCTCTGCCCTCCCGCCCTCCTGACCTGCCTCCGCCTCTGCCCTCCCGCCCTCCTGACCTGCCTCCGCCTTCGCCCTCCCGCCCTCCTGACCTGCCTCCGCCTCTGCCCTCCCGCCCTCCTGACTTGCCTCCGCCTCTGCCCTCCTGATCTGCCGCCGCCTCTGCCCCCTGACCTGCCTCCGCCTTCGCCCTCCCGCCCTCCTGACCTGCCTCTGCCTCTGCCCTCCCACCCTCCTGATCTGCCTCCGTCTCTGCTCTCCCGCCCTCCTGACCTGCCTCCGCCTCTGACCATGGCTGTATGACGAAGTCTGCGTGATGGAAAGAGTGAGAGAAATCGCCCTCGTGCTGCACTGCGAGCTCCTCCTCCCTCTCCCTCCCTGTCCGTGTGGGGAAAGTTACGCTGCCGTCTATGATGACTGCTGTCCGGCGCTCCGCCCCGGCCCCGGGCTGTGTGTGGGTCGACGATAGGCTGCTGTCAGATGGCCATATTAGTACAGCAGCCGGCGACACGTGAGAGGAGGAGCGCTGGTGCTGTGTGCGTGAGCCGCCTCGTTATAGTGGCCGGGCGGGGGTCAGACTGGGTTTCCGGTGACCGGTGAGAGGAGGAGCGCTGGTGCTGTGTGCGTGAGCCGCCTCGTTATAGTGGCCGGGCGGGGTCAGACTGGGTTTCCGGCGACCGGTGAGAGGAGGAGCGCTGGTGCTGTGTGCGTGAGCCGCCTCGTTCTAGTGGCCGGGCGGGGTCAGACTGGGTTTCCGGTGACCGGTGAGAGGAGGAGCGCTGGTGCTGTGTGCGTGAGCCGCCTCGTTCTAGTGGCCGGGCGGGGTCAGACTGGGTTTCCGGTGACCGGTGAGAGGAGGAGCGCTGGTGCTGTGTGCGTGAGCCGCCTCGTTCTAGTGGCCGGGCGGGGTCAGACTGGGTTTCCGGTGACCGGTGAGAGGAGGAGCGCTGGTGCTGTGTGCGTGAGCCGCCTCGTTCTAGTGGCCGGGCGGGGTCAGACTGGGTTTCCGGTGACCGGTGAGAGGAGGAGCGTTGGTGCTGTGTGCGTGAGCCGCCTCGTTCTAGTGGCCGGGCGGGGTCAGACTGGGTTTCCGGCGACGCGTGAGAGGAGGAGCGTTGGTGCTGTGTGCGTGAGCCGCCTCGTTCTAGTGGCCGGGCGGGGTCAGACTGGGTTTCCGGTGACCGGTGAGAGGAGGAGCGTTGGTGCTGTGTGCGTGAGCCGCCTCGTTCTAGTGGCCGGGCGGGGTCAGACTGGGTTTCCGGTGACCGGTGAGAGGAGGAGCGTTGGTGCTGTGTGCGTGAGCCGCCTCGTTCTAGTGGCCGGGCGGGGCAGACTGGGTTTCCGGTGACCGGTGAGAGGAGGAGCGCTGGTGCTGTGTGCGTGAGCCGCCTCGTTCTAGTGGCCGGGCGGGGTCAGACTGGGTTTCCGGCGACCGGTGCATTACATGGGAGCGTTACTGCGTCACGGAACTTACTGCCACGGCGGCACGTTACGTTACGCTGTGGCGTTGCTGTGTCAAGGCGGTGGCGCATTACTTGGTAATGCTACTCTGTCACGTTATGTCACGTCCCGTCACGTCACTGTGTCACGTTGGCACGTTAGCTGGGGATGTTACTGTATCATGTCACGTACCGTCACGCTACTGTGTCACGGTGGCACGCTACCCAGTAACCGTTACTGTGTTAAGTTACTTTCCGTCACGTCACGTACCGTCACGTTACTGTGTCACGGTGGCACGTTACCCAGTAACCGTTACTGTGTTAGTTACTTACCGCCACGTCACGTACCGTCACGTTACTGCGTCACAGCGGCGGAAGCGAAGGCTCAGCTGATGACGTCAGCACTCTGGTTGCGGGGAAACGCCGAGTAGTTTTGGCCGTTTTTCTGTGTTGAGTCGTAAATGTGGCGACGGGAGGCGAGTAAAAAAGCAGAGCGGAGGCTTTGTCGATTAGCTGGGTGGCCGGCGCTGTATCGCGCCTCTCACGGGCGACACACTGTTACAAACTGGCTAATGTGTCCTCCGCCAGCCGGACGTGGTTGTGGTGTTTTGCAACAGACGTGGGTACGGTGGTGTAGACCCTGTTCGCTCCGTGTCAGCGTGTTTTGTAAGCCGAGACGTGTGACGTCACGCCAGCTGACGGGCCGTTCGATGTGTCTGTCAGCTGACGAGAGGATCTGCGGAAATTGCGCAGCAGAGACAGTTTCTTCGTTTCAAAGTAATACAATTCTTCTGAAAATCTGATTATTTCAGTTATCATGTTTTATTATCTTTTCAAGACCATTTCGTTGTGAAACATTCACAAATTTGATGCATTTTCTTGATTTGTTGGCTGTTTGAACAGTTTGTAGATTTAAGTTGCGCTTTCTCTGCTGACTGGCCAACAATCTTGGCAGCAGCAACACTGCAGCCGGCGCATGCCGTCACACATTTGGCGGCGTGAAATGGTCAGTTAACGTGACGTAAGCAAAACGTTGTGCTGCGATCGGTGCTGACAAAGCGTGCTGACGCAGAACGAACGGGGCAATAATGCGCTGCGTGTGTACTAATATCGCCCGGACGGCCGCCGCCGCCGCCACCGCCGCCGCCGCCGCCGCCGCCGCCGCCGCCGCCGCCGCCGCCGCCGCCGCCGCCGCCGCCGCCGCCGCCGCCGCCGCCGCCGCCGCCGCCGCCGCCGCCGCCGCTTCTCTCTGTGGTTCGATGATAACCACCGGCCTTTCACTGGGCCGGCTGTGGCGTCCAGCGCGCTGCTGGTGGTGGTGTAACTCACAGCTAAGTGGTGTAACTGACAGACAGCTAAGTGTAACTGCACTGTGTAACTGCCGGCTGATCGGCCGGCGGCGGCGGCGGCGGCGGCGGCGGCGGCGGCGTCAGGCGATCAGCTGCTGCGTGCGGCGGGATATAAACTGATCAGTCATAGCACGCCAGTATTGCTGATGACGCCAGCGGGTGGCGCGTGTGAAGTGTTAGAGCCGCGTAGAGGTGCAGTTGTGCTAGTGGGACGAGCTGGGATGGCCTGTGTTCAGGCAGCTGTGGCCAGCTGGGAGGTTTTGTAGGCGTTTTAGAGGTGCAGACAAGTGCAGAGGTGCAGAGAGAAGGCATATCTCTGCCTGGGGTAGGTTGCGGTGAGATGAAGTATGTTGCTCATCATCTCTGTAGCACGACTGCCGTGGTGTGTGTTTCTGCGGTGTGAGGTGGGATGTGTGCTTCTGTGTGTGATGGACTAAGGTGGAGCGTGTTGAGCTCCATCTTAGCCCATCCAGAAGCGGGCTGCCGAGTGCCGTGTTGAGCTCCATCTTTTGGCAGGGGCGGTCGGCGGGGAGAGGGCAGAACTTGTGAGCGGCAGCGCGGCGCTGGCCGACACCTGAACTTCACTGTAGCCAATCAGATGGTGATGGCACCGGGCCGAAACACAATGGACTTAAAGGGAATGTTTCACCTTTCTGAAAGTTGTCAAATTTACGCTGGTCGTAGTCGAAAATATGAAGTAAGTGCTGCTGAAAACGATGGCGATATTTTTCACTCGAAAAGTCACTTAACTTTATACAAATTAAGTTTGTTTAAATTTGGGCTGATGACGTCATTATTGAGCTATAGACTGCCGCTGATTGGCTGACAAAGTGGTTATTGGCTGAAAAGGTGGCTGTCAGCCAATCAGCGGCTGCACCAGCCTGGGTGCATTTTGCAAATGGTAAATTAAATTGCTTAAAAACTGTTAAGTTTTGGGAAAAATGACCTTAGTAATCTAGACATTTCAATAACGGCCCAAGTTAATGGCTATCTCAGTTTAAAACTAATACAAAGGTGAAACATTCCCTTTAAATATAATTAATATGCGTGAAAGTGGTGATTTCACGATTGTCATACCGCTGTAAAAAGCCATTAAACGTGACTGGGGCGCAAATTGACCATGCAGTCGTCGCGCCCTTAAGCCCCAACAAACAAACAAAACGTGACTGGACTGCCTCATGGGAATGCAAATCTCCGAGTGTGCCGGTCTGAGAACTCTGTGAGAGTGTGTGTCTGGGTTACTCGTGCGTCCTTCTCGTCGTGGTATTGACACATCGCAGTCATATGTGGTGACGTCATCCGGCGACATTGTCGCAGGGCACTGGCCGTCAACATCCGACCTTGGTGTGCAGGCAGGAAGGGCGGGGTTGGCAGTGTTTCGCTATGCAACTTCGCCCGTAGAGCCGGTGTCAGTACTGGCACAGTCTAACTGTCTGAGTGCGCGCCACTGGGTGGATAATTGTATCAGTCCCCGCTTCTTCTCCCTTTTGATGTTGTTGTGTTCACAGCAGCACTGGACAACAGCAGCAGCGGCACTGAGCAACAGCAGCAGCAGCACTGGGCAGCAGCAGCAGCGGCACTGGGCAACAGCAGCGGCGGCACTGGGCAACAACAGCAGCGGCGGCACTGGGCAACAACAGCAGCGGCGGCGGCACTGGGCAACTGCCGCTGCTGCTGCTGCACTGTCTGTCAGTGTAATGCGCCTGTTTGTTTGGGGCTGGCTGACTGCAGTGTGAGCTGGGTGACGCGGGTGACCTGGGGTTCTCTCGTCAGTCGTCAGCGTCCGTCAGCATCCGTCTGCATCCGTCTGCCAGCCGTCAGCGTATGTCAGCGTCCGTCAGCGTATGTCAGCCGTCAGCGTCCGTCAGCGTATGTCAGCGTCCGTCTGCCGTCTGCCAGCCGTCAGCGTCCGTCAGCGGTGTTATGACTCATGCTGGGCTGCTGGGCCGTCCGTCAGCGTCCGTCAGCGTCCGTCAGCGGTGTTATCATGACTCATGCTGGGCTGCTGGGCCGTCCGTCAGCGTCCGTCAGCGTCCGTCAGCGGTGTTATCATGACTCATGCTGGGCTGCTGGGCCGTCCGTCAGCGTCCGTCAGCGTCCGTCAGCGTCCGTCAGCGTCCGTCAGCGGTGTTATCATGACTCATGCTGGGCTGCTGGGCCGTCCGTCAGCGTCCGTCAGCGTCCGTCAGCGTCCGTCAGCGGTGTTATCATGACTCATGCTGGGCTGCTGGGCCGTGTGTCGGTGCCCAGAAGACGGCAGCAGACTACTTGGTAGATTTCACCGCGCTAGCCAAGTGTCTATGTAGTCGTGCGGCCTGGACGGTGGACCCACTGTGTGTGCGCAAGAGATAGTCGTGGAGACCGTGCGCTTCACTGCCATCTACAAGCTGTTACTGTCTCCGAGTTTGCCTCTGGGATAGTAATGTCCGTGAGTTCTGTGTGTCCCCCTAATGCTGCGTCTGCGTCTAAGAGTGGCCGCATGTCAGTATCTGAGCTTCACTATGCCTCTGGAAGTGTATGTGTTTCTGCGTCTGAGTTTCCTCTGCGCCGGAGAGTGAGTGACCCCGTGGCCTTCCTTCCGACAGGGCGGTGAGCGTCTCAAGCCTCAGATCGTGCACGCGCTGGCCAACGCCGAGCTGTACTGCTCCTGCCTGGCCAACATCTACGCCGACCCGAACTACCACAACCTCTCCCACTGGGGCATCATCCAGGCCCTGGCCAGGAAGGGCGTGTACGTGGCCGAGCCGAGCGATGTGGCCCTCACCGAGACGGTGCTCATTCAGACGGGACCCATCAAAATGGTGAGTCGGGGGACGGGATGGGGCCCATCGAAATGGTGTGTGGGGTCGTGGGACCCATCCAAACCAGGTAAGCCTTTCCAAAGAAGTTGGTGAGGCAAAATGTCATTTTGGTCGGTTGTTTTGCTTGGTTCAGGTGAAAAATGGCCATCTTCACGTCGGGAAACCTACAATATATGACAACAGTTGGTGTGACAAATATATCGTTGGTGGGCAGTGACCCCACCATTTGAATAGGAGACTCCGACCGTGATCAATATGGATGAATGTGTGGCGGGTCTAGTGATCAATGAGAAGGCTTGTTTGGACTGGAGGCAGCCTTGAAATTTGGGCCATTTTCTGGACTTTTTGGGTCCAACGAAGTTTGCTCTCTTCATATTTGTTCAGGAAATTTGCTCTCTTTTCGCCTGATCTTACTGACATTGTAGTTAAAATATAATTCAATTTTCCTCACTAGGATTTAATATCTATTACAAATCAGGATTTTTTACTTTCCAAGTAAAATAATTAAAACAAAAATGAAAATCTTAACTTGCCTGACAATACAATTTTACTCTCTACCTATGGATTTTTACTCTCCGGTACCAGGTCATCAAATGAAAAGTCCAACACTGACTGGAGGGGAGGGTGGCTTGTGGTGTGAACCCTGACGGTGTATAGGTTCACGTGTGGGTGTCACTGTGTAGGTTGGTCGGTGTTCTGTCTTGTTTTTTTTTCTCGCGAGGTCAGATAACGTCCTATGTATTATGGTAATGTGATACAGTGAATTGACCAAATATTAACTCAGCCTTGACCTGCTCTTTTCGATGTCATGTCTGGACGAAAGTCAATGTGTTGTCTCGGGTGTGCCGACCTGTTCTTTTCGATGTCATGTCTGGACGAAAGTCAATGTGTTGTCTCGAGTGTGCCAGTTTTGATTTGCATGGACTGGAGGGGTGACCGAAGTCTGAAGCATTTGTCATATCTGTACAATCTAATTATGCTAGGAGCTGTGCTTTGGTATAATTTTTACACAGTGAAAACCACCGGCAGCTGGTGCTGAACCTATGAACATTGAACACTGTTCTTCGGTGCCTTTTTGAATGGCGAAACCGGCGACAGTTGGTGTTTCGTGTTGACACTATTTCAAATGGTCCGTTGCCAGCTTGTCAGCGGTCGTGTTTGTTCGGTGTTTGTTCGGTGTTTGTTCGGTGTTTGTTCGGTGTTTGTTCGGCGTTTGTCGTGTAACTGGCTATCTGACTGTGGCCGGCTGTCGTGGCGTGTTTGCGTTTCTCTGTGAGTGTTTGAGTTTCTGTGCCGGCGGTTTCAGTGGTGTATCGATTTCTCGAGCGCCTGGTGTGATTGCGGCATCCCTCGCACCTGTGGGCCGCACCGCGTGCTGCTCTGTGGTGTGAGGCAGGACAAGAGACTACTCAGTGGCGCCTACTGGACAGTTTATGTGGTCTGGGAGGGGTGGAGCAGGGTGCGTACCGGCACGTCCGTACCACCACCACCATCTTCCCCGTGATCATCGTCCCGATACTCTGCGGCGTGTGTTATGTTCTGCGGTGTGTTTTGTTCCCCTGCGGAGCTTTTGATTGGCCAACACCGCCCCTGGCTGATCTGCGGTGATCCCAGGGACAGAGGCCGGTCCGCCTGTATCCGGTTGTATCCGGTTGTATCCGGTTGTATCCGCCTGGTGCGGCTGGCGGCGGGTCTCTGTGATGATCGCCTCAGGCCTCTGGTGCTTCCTGTGCAGGCCGCGCCAGCCGGCCGCCAGCTGACTGTCCTGCGTCCCCCCCCCCCCCCCCCCTCCTGGCCCTCTCAGAAACCCGCCGTAGGCTGGGCAGTGGGCAGTTGCCAGGGCTGTATAATAGCAGTGGCTGAAGACGGCTGACTTCCCTGACGTCCGGCATAGCATAATGGGCTGGCTTATGTCCGGACCACGGACCGCCGACATTCCAAAGTGTGGGTAATGTAGGCTGGACGGCGGTGGCTGAAGACGGCTGACTTTCCTGACGGCCGGCATAGCGTAATGGTCTGGCCTATGTCCGGACCACGGACCGCCGACATTCCATAGTGTGGGTAATATATGCTGGACTGCGGCGGCTGAAGGCAGGCTGCGGCTCCAGTTCCCGGATGCCTGCATGGATGAGGATGAGTGGTCTTATCTGGACGTGCCAATGGCCAGCGATGGAATGAGGGCATTATCGACGATGATGTTCGAAATGTGGGCGAAATTGCTTCGGGAAGTCGTCTAGAGAAGTCACACTGGGTACTGAACACTTGCTGGTTTTGGCGGAGCAACAAAAGAAACACCGTGGTGACAAACGGTTTGTCATGCGCTCTTGGCTGGCACGCTGGGGTGATTTCTGGCGAAACTGTGCCCGTCACCTGGCCCGGTCCTTGCCTGGCCGAGCTTTCTCGTCCGCGCGTCACACCTGGCCGCGTGTGACGTTTCACGCGGTGTGACGTCACCCTGCTGAGTCAGCTGGCCGGCGGCCGATCAGCTGACTGCGGCCGCCGCCAGCCAGCCCACGCGCTTCCGGCGTCGGAGCCGACTGCGTGGTCGGTCGGCCTCGACCCCCCCCCCCCCCCCTCCGTCTCTGTTCCTCTGTCCTCTGTCTCAGTTCTGCCTCGCTCCACTCTGTTCTCTTACAAAGATGTCGATTCCGTCCCCCCTCACTTCTGCGTTCTCTATGCGTTTCAGTTATGCCCCCCCTCTGTTATCTGTGTTTTTTCCCGCCCGTCCCCCACTCTCTGCCCTCTCCAAATCTCTCTGTCTCGGTTCTGCCGGCGGCCGGCCCTGCTTCTCCGTCTCAGCTGTATCCACCGTCTGTCTCCCTGTGTCCAGTCTTCCGGCGTCGGTCCTCCCCTGCCCATCCTTATGTCGAGCGGCGCCTCTGTCCCCTGTCATTACACCGATGTGTATTACCCCGGTCAGTACAGTCATCCCCGGTCACCACAGCGCCGTGCTCAGGGTCACTGGCGGCGGTACTGATCTCTGAGATCTGGCTCACCGCCCCCCCCCCCCCCCCGTGGACGCTCAGGTGATTCATCACTGCCAAGGTGACTGCGGCGGGGGGGGAGGGATGGGGGACAGTGACACAAACTTGATGCAGTGTTTCGGGAAGTTATGCGTCTGTGAAAAGCAACAACGGTGATGCATTTATGACGGAAGTTTCTGAGAAAGTTTCCGAAAAAAAATATTCCAGTGAATAGTTTTATATTTCTTTTCCCGCAACTTGATCACCCAGCTACTTGTCGCTGTATTTTGTACACTGAGTGTATTGCCAGCTTTCTTCCTATCGTACATTGTCTATAGGATTTGTTTGTCGTGGTGTTCGTGTTTCGGCCTCGTCACCGTGCATGCCAGCGTCTCTGTGTGTGTCATCTGTGTGACGGTGAGCGGCCCGGTCCGTCTGTACTGTCTGTGACTGCGGTCATACAGTGACTCACTGCAGCCGAATGGTATCACACACGGTAACGGGAGGAGGCCGGCATGGCAGTCACACACGGTACCGGGAGGCCGGCATGACAGCCACACACGGTACCGGGCGGCCGGCATGACAGTCACACGCGGTACCGAGAGGCCGTGGGAGGCCGGCGTGACAGTCACACACGGTACCAGGAGGCCGGCATGACAGCCACACACGGTACCGGGAGGCCGGCATGACAGTCACACGCGGTACCGAGAGGCCGTGGGAGGCCGGCATGACAGCCACACACGGTACCGGGAGGCCGGCATGACAGTCACACACGGTACCGGGAGGCCGGCATGACAGCCACACACGGTACCGGGAGGCCGGCATGGCAGCCACACACGGTACCGGGAGGCCGGCATGGCAGCCACACACGGTACCGGGAGGCCGGCATGACAGTCACACGCGGTACCGGGAGGGCGGCATGACAGTCATACACGGTACCGGGAGGCCGGCATGACAGTCACACACGGTACCGGGAGGCCGGCATGACAGTCACACACGGTACCGGGAGGCCGGCATGACAGCCACACACGGTACCGGGAGGCCGGCATGACAGTCATACACGGTACCGGGAGGCCGGCATGACAGTCACACACGGTACCGGGAGGCCGCGGGAGGCCGGCATGACAGTGGCACACGATACCGGGAGGCCGGCATGACAGCCACACACGGTACCGGGAGGCCGGCATGACAGTCACACGGTACCGGGAGGCCGGCATGACAGTCACACACGGTACCGGGAGGCCGGCATGACAGTCATACACGGTACCGGGAGGCCGCGGGAGGCCGGCATGACAGTCACACACGGTACCGGGAGGCCGCGGGAGGCCGACATGACAGTGACACACGGTACCGGGAGGCCGCGGGAGGCCGGCATGACAGTCACACACGGTACCGGGAGGCCGCGGGAGGCCGACATGACAGTGACACACGGTACCGGGAGGCCGCGGGAGGCCGGTATGACAGTCACACACGGTACCGGGAGGCCGCGGGAGGCCGACATGACAGTGACAGACACACGGCAGCTGGCCGGCACACTGGCACTGCTGCTGGCGGCTACAGCGATAGTGCCCTGCTGTCTGCCACACGGATAGCCTGGTGCGCTGTTAGGTTTTATTTGCAAGTTGCTTTGGTACTGCATGGGTGACATCAATCAACTGTAGTCTGTATGCAATAATATTGTCTGTAATTGGGCCACTTTTGCCCGCTGATGATACATTGAATAAACTAACTAAAGTAACGTTGTTAGCCTGTTACACATTTCAAAGAAAAGCATCTAGCTAGTCCTAACGCCAGCAAAATCATTAATGCAAAACTCCGAGTTAGGGGTTTCCGAAAGTTTCGGATGACATTCGTCACTTCTATTGCCTGCATTTTCTCGTAGTTTCTCGTCATAGACCACAAGTTTCCGAAAGATCGCGGCACAATGTCGTCACGGCAGTCCGATATGTTGGTGGCGGGTCGCCCCGTCTGCACTGCTGTCTGCCGCTCTGCCAGGTGACCGTCCGACTAAGGGGCGGCAGTAGACGGGTGGTCCGGTCTGCGGCCGCCCTCTCCCGGGCTCTGCCAGGTGACCGTCCGACTCAGGGGCGGCAGTAGACGGGTGGTCCGGTCTGCGGCCGCCCTCTCCCGGGCTCTGCCAGGTGACCGTCCGACTCAGGGGCGGCAGTAGACGGGTGGTCCGGTCTGCGGCCGCCCTCTCCCGGGCTCTGCCAGGTGACCGTCCGACTCAGGGGCGGCAGTAGACGGGTGGTCCGGTCTGCGGCCGCCCTCTCTCCCGGGCTCTGCCAGGTGACCGTCCGACTCGGGGGCGGCAGTAGACGGGTGGTCCGGTCTGAGGCCGCCCTCTCTCCCGGGCTCTGCCAGATGACCGTCCGACTCGGGGGCGGCAGTAGACGGGTGGTCCGGTCTGAGGCCGCCCTCTCTCCCGGGCTCTGCCAGGTGACCGTCCGACTCGGGGGCGGCAGTAGACGGGTGGTCCGGTCTGAGGCCGCCCTCTCTCCCGGGCTCTGCCAGGTGACCGTCCGACTCGGGGGCGGCAGTAGACGGGTGGTCCGGTCTGAGGCCGCCCTCTCTCCCGGGCTCTGCTGGACCGTCCGACTCGGGGGCGGCAGTAGACTGGTGGTCCGGTCTGCGGCCGCCCTCTCTCCCGGGCTCTGCCAGGTGACGGTCCAACTCGGGGGCGGCAGTAGACGAATGGCCGGGTCTGAGGCCGCTCTCTCTCCCGGGCTCTGCTGCTGCGCTGCGGTGGGGGCGGTGCCCTGCCCTGAGAGAGTTCTCAGCCAACGCCCTGCTAACAGCCGGCCGACGTCCGCTGCTGCTGCTCTGCAAGGCTATCAACCACCATCAGACGGCGGCAGAGGCGGCGCAGTAGAGGCAGAGGCGGCGCAGTGGCGGCGGAGGCGGCGCACTAGCGGCAGAGGCGGCGCACTAGCGGCATAGACGGCGCTGTTCTCCATACGTCGTATGCACTCAGAAACTGCGCGCCGGTGTTGAGAACGTTGGCGGCGCTTGCGCGCTGTTGTTGAGAACATTTGCACGGTGCACGCTTGTGTGAACTCAGACTGAGACCAGGCTGTGCGAGCTGCCGATTGGATCGCTGTCTGTTACGCCTGCCCGGGCAGTGTTTTTCCAGTCCACATCGCCGGCCACCGCCCAGCTGAACGGCATCGCTGAGTTCTGAGTTCGCTCGGCGTTTCGGATTGCTTCTGAGAGTGATAGGAGTCTGAGAGAGCGTTAGGTGGCGTGATGGCGTCTGTTTCTCTACTCAAGATCAGTGTGGTCACTGTCCAGCTGGCGCGGAGGTGTACCAAGCTGCGACGCCTCGGCCTCCGGTGTTGGGTTTCCCTTCACTGTCCGGCCACACACCCAGTCAGCAGCCTCTCATACACTATGAATTGGTGGTGCATTTTCTTAAATTGCGTCATTGTAGTTGCGGGGGTACAGTCAGAGACATGAACACGCTTTTCGTGACAGGTATCAAATGACTCCCACAGACTACGTCTCTATAAACACTTACAAATTACCTTAACAAGCCGTGCGTGCGTGCGTGTAGGTTACACGCGTATGACAGTGGCTCTGTCTGTGTACCCGACCAGCTGTGTGTGTGTGCGTGTGCGACAGTGGCTATGTCTGTGTTCCCGCCCAGCTGTGTGCGTGTGCGTGTGACAGTGGCTCTGTCTCTGTGTACCCGCCCAGCTGTGCGGCTGACTGCTCGGGCTCAGTTAGGGCGGGGTACGGGTGCCCAGTTTCCATATGGCGCGCGTGGGTGAGTACAAGGAAACGCGCATATCACTGCGGCTGCCGACGCCGGGCTGGCTCCGTATTTGGACTGCACCAACCCCGCGCCGTTCTGGTGCGAGCGTGGCGAGTGGTGCTCCATGTCTGACGTCAGCCGACGCAGCCTGCAGCCGGCCCGCGCCTCGGTGACGCCGACGCAGCCTGCGGCCGGCCCGCGCCTCTCTGCTCTGATCAGTCAGTCAGCGGGGCTGCCGCTGCTGACAGGCAAGGTCAGGCCGGACCGCTGAGTTTACGGCGCCTCGTAAATAGTCGCGTTGACATTGGAAGTCGAGCGTTCATTGCGGCCTTCATTGGGGCCCGGCGCGGTGCCTCAAGCGGTGCAGTGTGGGCTGTAATGGGTTGAGGTCACTTGCAGTATGAACATTGCTGCCGTCGGGCAAATCGTGTACCAGATAATTACATCGATCACATAGTCCGCCGGGCTGTAAAACGTGTCCAGACAGAATGCTAACGAGATGCATCGGTGTATCAGGCCAGGACCCTTCAGACGTATCCCGTATCAGCTGATGCTGCGGTGAAGGCTCTGTGCGGTTTCCATGGGACCCTTCAGACGTATCCCGTATCAGCTGATGCTGCGGTGAAGGCTCTGTGCGGTTTCCATGGGACCCTTCAGACGTATCCCGTATCAGCTGATGCTGCGGTGAAGGCTCTGTGCGGTTTCCATGGGACCCTTCAGACGTATCCCGTATCAGCTGATGCTGCGGTGAAGGCTCTGTGCGGTTTCCATGGGACCCTTCAGACGTATCCCGTATCAGCTGATGCTGCGGTGAAGGCTGATGATCAGCTGATGTGCGGTTTCAATGCATGCATAGACGTAACCACCTTCCGAAAGTAGGAGGGGACAGAGGCACTTTGAAGTCGATTCTTTCCATGCAACGCCCATAGGCGTAATGTTGAAATCCGACAATGTTACTGTGGACTGATCCCCAGTGACCCCAGTGGTGGTTACGCGCTTGGATGGATGCGGTGCGGAGGAGAGAAGTCGTGCGCCTTATGAATAGCGGCTGTAAAAACGGGCGGGCTTAACGAGCGGTGCACGCGGCGTGCCGGCGAGTCGGCGTGTCGCGGGCGTGCTGGCAACCAAGGGCGGCGCCACCTTCCGACAGTGTGGGGGGGGGGGGGGGGAGGCACTTTTATGTCGATTTTTTCCATGCAACGCCCATAGACGTAATGTTAAATCCGAAAATGTTGGGGGGGGGACGCGTCCCCCCCCCCCTCGCCTCCACCACCCAGGCTGGCAACATCTGTGTGTGTGTGTATCCGGAAGTCAGGCTTGGCAACAACACGGCCTGCGCGTGCCATGTGCGGCGCGTGGTGTGTCGGTGGTGATGGGTGGGGTCCCGCCGCCACTCTACCGGCGGACCCACGCAGCGTCGGTTGACTCAGCGCTAAAGTTAGCCGCCGGCCGTGTTGCCGTGTTGGAGGCAGCTGTGTCATCATCGTACACCGCCGGGTGGTCCGCCTGGCCTCCCCTGCCTCCCCTGCCTCCCCTGACACCCCCTGTGGCGCCCCCTGACGCCCCGCGGCTGGCGCTGACCGGACGCACCTGGCCACCCTGTTCTCCTCTCCTCTGCCTCTGCCGCGCTTCCTCCGCACTTCTCAGAGGTACCGTCCCTCTGCCCCGCCCCCCCCCCCCCTGTCGGGCCACACCCTGATGTTCAGGGGGACTCAGCGGTACCGTCCCTCCGTCCCCCCTGTCGGGCCACACCCTGACGTTCAGGGGGAACTCGGCGGTACCGTCCCTCCGTCCCCCCTGTCGGGCCACACCCTGACGTTCAAGGGGAACTCAGCGGTACCGTCCCTCCGTCCCCCCTGTCGGGCCACACCCTGACGTTGAGGAGAACTCAGCGGTACCGTCCCTCCGTCTCTGTCGGGGCCACACCCTGACGTTCAGGGGGAACTCAGCGGTACCGTCCCTCCGTCTCTGTCGTAGCCACACCCTGATGTTGTGACGTACTCAGTTGGTGCATTGGCCCCTCCTGCGGCACCACTCTGGTGACGACAGTGACAGTGAAGGCGGCACCTCAGCCGGTCACGGCACAGAGCTGGTGCCGCGGGCAGGTGGTGGGATGACTGGCGTTGCTGGCTCGCGGTAAAAGGCGAAGAGGAAGAGATAGAGTGATACGGTGGAGAGGAAGACAGCGATGAGGATAAACCTCGTGGTGAACTGGTCCAAGGGATGACCTCGTGGTGAACTGGTCTGAGGGATATACATACAACTGCACACTGTGGTGGGCTTATCGGCAGTGTTACCGGGCTGCCTGTGAGACGCTGTAGTCTGTGGCGGAACTTGGGAATGTACCAGATAGAGATGCAGCTGCATGGTGTTAACGTCTCATGACCCAGCATTGACGGGGCAGTTTACAAGTTTGAAGTCATGCGTCGGGCGGCGGGGTGGCGAAACAGGTATGTATCGCCACCTGCTATCTTGGGGGGATGTTGGACGACGTCAGCACATCACGAGCGACGTCAGCACATCACGAGCGACGTCAGCACATCACGAACGACGTCATCACATCACGATCGACGTCATCACATCACGAACGGCGTCAGCACATCACGAGCGACGTCAGCACATCACGAGTGACGTCACCACATCACCAGCGCTTCCCAGGAACACTGCAGAGATGACGTCACACAACAGCTCCGATTACAAATGTGCCACAAATGTAAACCTGAATACAACACAAGCCTGAAGAAACATCTGAAATTGTAAATTAGGTTAAAATTGAAACAGGTGCACAATCTGTATAGTAAACAATTTTTCTTTAAAAGGTGTAAGGAAGCCGGTGTGTGTGCCAGACTTGTAACCGACTCAGAGTTGGGCATGAATCGACTCATGAGTCGGACATGTTTTGGATGAGTCATGAGTCGAGTCGATTCAATTAAAAAACACTTGGGTCAAGAGTCGATTCAATTTGTTTGAAACAGCACTTGAGTCAAGAGTCGAGTCAGTTCCTCGGCCATTGAGTCAGACTTGAGTCGACAAAAACAAATTGAGTTGTTACAAGTCTGGTGTGTACACATTGGCGCTGTTCTAACCGTGAAAACAACATAATCGTTCTGTTACTCTGGATTTATGTCAAACCAATTAGTTCATCCTCGGCTTTGTTGGTTTCTTGATAATTTATTAAAGACTATTCATAACAGATGCAACGCTTGTTACAGGTGACCCATTTATGGTCGCTGCTCACAAGTCCTATGCTCACAAGTGAGCAAGTCACGGCCTCAGTGGGCGAACACCGTATTCCTCGTAATACAACCCTGTCCGACATTCTGCGAATAACTGAGTCTGGGCAGAGGTGGGCGCAGCGGCAGTCGAGCGCTGCCCAGCACACGTTCCTCCCTCTCCCCCGCCACTCTCCCCGCCCTCTGGCTCCTGGGCGCTAGGTATGCTGCCACCTGATTCCTCGGCAGGAAAATGTGAAGCAAAACAAACTCGTGAATCGGGAACGCTGACCCAGCAGCGGTAAATTGAGGGCAACCCTTGCGAAAACTTCGTTAGACCACATATCCGACGGATGCGATAGTTGACTAGAACGATCAGCCTCCTCTCCACGTTTGTTTCTCTGTTTGCCTCTGCTTATCTCTGCCTGTGAGGCGACCTGGCTGGGCGGTATCAGTGAGGTATCAGTGAGGTATCGGTGAGTCGTCGTATCAGTGAGGTAATAGCGGCAGGACGTCGGCCACCTGGCCCCGGCCGGCACCGGCTGGAAACGGCCGGAAACGGCCGGAAACGGCCCGCCACAGCCGCGGCACGGGAGACGTGGCCGGGCTGGGAGCGGCGGAGACGCGCCAGTCCCTGCTGAGGGGGCACTGCTTCAGGCAGAAACGAGGTAGTTGCTGGTTACAGCGGATAGTAGTCCCATTCAGCGGTGATGGCCAATACAAATGTTAAAACAACGGGATTTCATTTGTGTAGAAGTTGTGTTTTTGTTGGTTTATCTGCAACACGTTGTTCGGTGTCGGCTCGCCCTGTGACATGTGGTCAAGGGAAGCATGTGGTCATGCCACCCAGTTCACACGGTTCACACGGCTTACAAGGTTTACTGCTGCACTGCTCCCAGGCCGGCTATGTGCTCTGTGGGTGCGTCTGCTGGTTTTGTGAGCCCTGCTCTGCGTCGTGCTGTGTTGTGATGTGCTGTGATGTGCTGTGATGTGATGTGATGTGCTGTGTTGTGCTGTGCTGCGCTGTGATGTGTTGTGCTGTGCTGTGATGTGCGGCTCTGTCGGTCAGCTGTCCTGAGCGGGCAGCCCTGAGTCTTGTGGTCACCGCTGGGCTACCACCGGACCACAGGCGGACCACAGGCGGACCACAGGCCGCACGTTCTGTTCTGTTTGCCCGATCGATGTTATGAAGCCCCGTCAGCGGGGCCGCCGAGGTCCCCGGCGGTGGCTGGGGCGTGGGGGTCGCCGCCGTGGCTGTGGCTCGAGCAGGGTTCACCCGCCCCCGCCCGCCGCTCGGGTCTCGGGTCTCGACACAGACAAGTCATCCATCAGCTCAGGGAAAGTGCGCCACACGCGGCATGACCCACGAACGGGTGGACGGATGGACGGACGGATGAACGGACGGACGGACGTGTGAACGGATGGATAGCCAGCTGGACGGCTTTTACGGAAGAGACTGGATAGACGAACGGATGGATTTCTACGGACCGGACCGGACGGACGTGTGAACGGAAACGATCCCGGAGTACCGGTCCGGCAGCGGTCGGGTTGTTTTGTGTTCCTCAGCTGTACCTGCCCCACTGCCACTGCCAGTGTCGTCTGCGTCAGTGTCGGCCGTAGCCACACAGCTCTGGAATGACCATTAGCCGTTGGTAAAGATGGAGACTTGTGTGGCTGGATTCCCCGAGTGGCTGGAGACCGCCGATGTGTTGCCCGGCGCGAGGCAGGGTTCCTCGGCTGTCCGGGGATCGGCTCGCCTCGGTCGGTGGTGCCTCGATGTGTGGCCACGCTGCGGAGACGCTGTGTGGTGTGTGGACACGGTGCACGATGTGCAGTGGACGCTGTGAACTATATGTGGACGCTGTGAACGCTATGTGGATCCGCCGCCGCCGCCGTCGCCGCCATCGCCGCCATCGCCGCCATCGCCGCCATCGCCGCCATCGCCGCCATCGCCGCCATCGCCGCCATCGCCGCCATCGCCGCCGCCGCCGCCGCCGCCGCCGTCACCCGTCGCATGTCGTCACTTCGTCACTTTCCCTGGCGACTGTGCCGTGCGGCCGTGACGCTGCGGTGCTGGCGGTCCCGAGCGGCCCGTGGCCCGGGGGCGGCGGGCCGACTCCCACGCGGTCTGCTGGGTCTGATGGATGGTGAAGTGGAGAGGCGCCGGACCCACCCCGCCCCGCCCCTCCCGCCCGCCCGCCCGCCCGCCCGTCTGCATATGTATGGCCGGGCGTCTCCGTCAGCTGGCGACGACAGGGGTGTGGCGGGCTGAGATGGTGTCTCTGCCACTGGTCAGGTGTGTCGGTGTCAGTGTCTGTGTCACTGGCCAGGTGTGTCTGTGGCAGGTTCGGTGTCACTGGTCAGGTGTGTCTGCGTCATTGTGAAGTGTCGGTGTCAGGGTCAGGTGTGCCTGCGTCATTATGAAGTGTCGGTGGCGGTATCGGTGTCGCGGTATCGGTATCGAGGGAGTTGGGTCCGACTGTGTCTATGGCAAAGCAGAGGAATCTGTCTGTGTCTATGTCACCTGTTACAGACAGGGGAGGGTCGCTGTGCCGAGCTGGTGTCTCATGTGTCAGTGTCAGTGTCAGTGTCAGTGTCAGTGTCGGTGTCAGTGTCAGTGTCAGTGTCAGTGTCAGTGTCAGTGTCGGTGTCGGTGTCGGTGTCGGTGTCGGTGTCATGGGCAGGCCAGCCGTGCCTGTGACCGGCAGGGCAGATGGGTGTATGTCTGTGTCTGGCAGGTGTGTCCGTGTCGTTGTCGGTGTCAGCTGGCAGAGGACATGGCTCTGTCGGCGCGGTTGTCCCGGGGTGATGAGTGTCTGTCTGTGTATGTCCCGGGCTCCGGAGAGACTGGCCGGTCGGCGGGGCAGGACACCGTGCGCCGCCGTGTGCCGCCGTGTCCCAGACGGTGTCCACTGTCCAGGGCGGACGTTATGTTTATACGTGAGTCATTGAGTGGTCACACCGCGCGCGCCGCCGCCTGTGTGGCGGAGTGCGACAGCGCCGCCGGTGTCACCACCGCCAATGTGAGCGCGCGGCCGGCCTGGCCTGGCGCGGCCGCCAGCCACTCGACCTTGGCTGCAGTAGCGCTCCGTGTTGCCATGCTTGACTCACGTCCTGGGCGGCGGCCAACGTCCTGTCCACGGCCACACGGAGTTGGCTTATGGCCACGCCTGGTCGCATGGCCACGCCAAATCTGCGACCGCCAACGTCCTGATCACGGCCACACGGCGACCCCAACTCTCCAGCAGCCAACGTCCTAATTACGGCCACACGGCGACCCCAACTCTCCAGCAGCCAACGTTCTGCTCATGGCTACACGGCGACCCCAAATCTCCAGCAGCCAACGTCCTAATTACGGCCACACGGCGACCCCAACTCTTCAGCAGCCAACGTCCTGCTCACGGCTACATGGCGACCCCAACTCTCCAGCAGCCAACGTCCTAATTACGGCCACACGGCGACACCAACTCTCCAGCAGCCAACGTCCTGCTCACGGCTACACGGCGACACCAACTCTCCAGCAGCCAACGTCCTGCTCATGGCTACACGGCGACACCAACTCTCCAGCAGCCAACGTCCTGCTCATGGCTACACGGCGACACCAACTCTCCAGCAGCCAACGTCCTAATTACGGCCACACGGCGACACCAACTCTCCAGCAGCCAACGTCCTGCTCACGGCTACACGGCGACACCAACTCTCCAGCAGCCAACGTCCTGCTCACGGCTACACGGCGACCCCAACTCTCCAGCAGCCAACGTCCTGCTCACGGCTACACGGCGACCCCAACTCTCCAGCAGCCAACGTCCTGCTCACGGCCACACGGCGACCCCAACTCTCCAACAGCCAACGTCCTGCTCATGGCCACACGGTGACACCAACTCTCCAGCAGCCAACGTCCTAATTACGGCCACATTGTGACACCAACTCTCCAGCAGCCAACGTCCTAATTACGGCCACATGGTGACCCCAACTCTCCAGCAGCCAACGTCCTGCTCACGGCCACATGGTGACCCCAACTCTCCAGCAGCCAGCGTCCTAATTACAGCCACACGGCGACACCAACTCTCCAGCAGCCAACGTCCTAATTACGGCCACACGGCGACACCAACTCTCCAGCAGCCAACGTCCTAATTACGGCTACATGGCGACACCAACTCTCCAGCAGCCAACGTCCTAATTACGGCTACACGGCGACACCAACTCTCCAGCAGCCAACGTCCTGCTCACGGCCACACGGCGACCCCAACTCTCCAGCAGCCAACGTCCTAATTACGGCCACACGGCGACACCAACTCTCCAGCAGCCAACGTCCTAATTACGGCTACACGGCGACACCAACTCTCCAGCAGCCAACGTCCTGCTCACGGCCACACGGCGACCCCAACTCTCCAGCAGCCAACGTCCTAATTACGGCCACACGGCGACACCAACTCTCCAGCAGCCAACGTCCTAATTACGGCCACACGGCAACACCAACTCTCCAGCAGCCAACGTCCTAATTACGGCCACACGGCGACACCAACTCTCCAGCAACCAACGTCCTAATTACGGCCACACGGCGACCCCAACTCTCCAGCAGCCAACATCCTAATTACGGCCACACGGCGACACCAACTCTCCAGCAGCCAACGTCCTGCTCACGGCTACATGGCGACCCCAACTCTCCAGCAGCCAACGTCCTAATTACGGCCACATGGTGACCCCAACTCTCCAGCAGCCAACGTCCTAATTACGGCCACACGGTGACACCAACTCTCCAGCAGCCAACGTCCTAATTACGGTCACACGGTGACACCAACTCTCCAGCAGCCAACGTCCTAATTACGGCCACACGGTGACACCAACTCTCCAGCAGCCAACGTCCTAATTACGGCCACACGGCGACCCCAACTCTCCAGCAGCCAACGTCCTAATTACGGCCACACGGCGACACCAACTCTCCAGCAGCCAACGTCCTGCTCACGGCTACATGGCGACCCCAACTCTCCAGCAGCTAACGTCCTAATTACGGCCACATTGTGACACGAACTCTCCAGCAGCCAACGTCCTAATTACGGCCACACGGCGACACCAACTCTCCAGCAGCCAACGTCCTAATTACGGCCACACGGCGACACCAACTCTCCAGCAGCCACGTCCTAATTACGGCCACACGGCGACCCCAACTCTCCAGCAGCCAACGTCCTAATTACGGCCACACGGCGACACCAACTCTCCAGCAGCCAACGTCCTAATTACGGCCACACGGCGACCCCAACTCTCCAGCAGCCAACGTCCTAATTACGGCCACACGGCGACCCCAACTCTCCAGCAGCCAGCGTCCTAATTACGGCCACACGGCGACCCCAACTCTCCAGCAGCCAACGTCCTAATTACGGCCACACGGTGACACCAACTCTCCAGCAGCCAACGTCCTAATTACGGTCACACGGTGACACCAACTCTCCAGCAGCCAACGTCCTAATTACGGCCACACGGTGACACCAACTCTCCAGCAGCCAACGTCCTAATTACGGCCACACGGCGACCCCAACTCTCCAGCAGCCAACGTCCTGCTCACGGCCACACGGCGACCCCAACTCTCCAGCAGCCAGCGTCCTAATTACGGCCACACGGCGACCCCAACTCTCCAGCAGCCAACGTCCTAATTACGGCCACACGGCGACACCAACTCTCCAGCAGCCAACGTCCTAATTACGGCCACACGGCGACACCAACTCTCCAGCAGCCAACGTCCTGCTCACGGCTACACGGCGACCCCAACTCTCCAGCAGCCAACGTCCTGTTCATGGCTACATGACGACCCCAACTCTCCAGCAGCCAACGTCCTGCTCACGGCTACACGGCGACACCAACTCTCCAGCAGCCAGCGTCCTAATTACGGCCACACGGCGACCCCAACTCTCCAGCAGCCAACGTCCTAATTACGGCCACACGGCGACACCAACTCTCCAGCAGCCAACGTCCTGTTCACGGCTACATGGCGACCCCAACTCTCCAGCAGCCAACGTCCTGCTCACGGCTACACGGCGACACCAACTCTCCAGCAGCCAACGTCCTAATTACGGCCACACGGTGACCCCAACTCTCCAGCAGCCAACGTCCTAATTACGGCCACATGGTGACCCCAACTCTCCAGCAGCCAACGTCCTAATTACGGCCACACGGTGACACCAACTCTCCAGCAGCCAACGTCCTAATTACGGTCACACGGTGACACCAACTCTCCAGCAGCCAACGTCCTAATTACGGCCACACGGTGACACCAACTCTCCAGCAGCCAACGTCCTAATTACGGCCACATGGTGACCCCAACTCTCCAGCAGCCAACGTCCTGCTCACGGCTACATGGCGACCCCAACTCTCCAGCAGCCAACGTCCTAATTACGGTCACACGGCGACACCAACTCTCCAGCAGCCAACGTCCTAATTACGGCCACATGGCGACACCAACTCTCCAGCAGCCAACGTCCTAATTACGGCCACACGGTGACACCAACTCTCCAGCAGCCAACGTCCTGCTCACGGCCACACGGCGACACCAACTCTCCAGCAGCCAACGTCCTAATTACGGCCACACGGTGACACCAACTCTCCAGCAGCCAACGTCCTAATTACGGTCACACGGTGACACCAACTCTCCAGCAGCCAACGTCCTAATTACGGCCACACGGTGACACCAACTCTCCAGCAGCCAACGTCCTAATTACGGCCACACGGCCACGCCAAATCTCTTTTCGGGATGATTTAGTATACACATAGGTATATATCGGTAAATGTATGGGCAGTTGTGCCGTGCCGTGCCGTGCCGTGCCGTGCCGTGCCGTGCCGTGCCGTGCCGTGCTGTGCTGTGCTGTCTTGACGTCCTGTACTGTGCTGTACTGTGTCATACTGTACTGTGTTGTGTCTTACCTCGGCGTGCTGTGGCTTGCCGTAGTCTAACTCTCCTCCGTTGCCTGTTTGTTTGCAGAGTGCGCACATGGCGGTGATGGAGGCGATCATGGCGCTGTATATCCGTGAGCTGATCACGGCAGAGCGTGTAGTTGGCGTGGTGCGGCGCTTCACCGCCCTCCAGCCCAGCACCGAGCTGCCGGCCGACCAGGAGGAGGCGCTCCTGCTCTGGATCAACAAGGTCTGCGCCAGACTGCGCGGCCAGATCGCAGCCGAGGTCCGCGAGGTAAGTCCTGGTGGAGGGAGACTGAGAGAGGGGAGGGGAGAGATGGAGAGAGCAGTGGCCGAGGGGTGAGGTGAGGTGAGGTGAGGTGAGGTGAGGTGAGGTGAGGTGAGGTGAGGTGAGGTGAGGTGAGGTGAGGTGAGGTGAGGTGAGGTGAGGTGAGGTGAGGTGAGGCGAGGCGAGGCGAGGCGAGGCGAGGCGAGGCGAGGTGAGGTGAGGTGAGGTGAGGTGAGGTGAGGTGAGGTGAGGTGAGGCGAGGCGAGGTGAGGTGAGGTGAGGTGAGGTGAGGTGAGGTGAGGTGAGGCGAGGTGAGGTGAGGTGAGGTGAGGTGAGGTGAGGGTGAGGTGAGGTGGTCGGCGAGGTGAGTCCTGACCAAGGAAGACAGATAGCGGCGGAGAGAGTGGTGACCGAGAGGTGCGGGAGGGAGGTACGAGTCCTGCTGAGGCGGCCGAAGAATTCCAGCACCAATGGTCCGGGGACTCTCGATAAATAAACACCATGTGAGTCATATAACCATTCAATTGCGCCGCCCTACAACCCCAATCATCATTACAAATAATTCCTTCTGTGTGCTTTTTAACAGGATACTCGAATACATTTGAAGAATGCGAGTCCGAAGGCTCTCGACAAAGAGATACCTTATGTACGCTTCTTTAAACAGAAGGAATTACAAGTTTGTCGCTGTCGTAAGCCAGTATGTCTTTACGTCTGCACGGTGGCTGCTGTGAGCGGTTCGTTCGATCTGTTGCACACCAGTGTGTCGGCGACAGAGGGCGGCTCCCTGCCTCTCACACCGGTGTAGTAAGTGAGCGCTACTGCTGCCGTTACCCAGCGCCCACGCACGCCAGTGTGTCGGCGACAGAGGGCGGCTCCCTGCCTCTCACCGGTGTAGTAAGTGAGCGCTACTGCTGCCGTTACCCAGCGCCCACGCCCACCAGTGTGTCGGCGACAGAGGGCGGCTCCCTGCCTCTCACCGGTGTAGTAAGTGAGCGCTACTGCTGCTGTTACCCAGCGCCCAACCTCCGTCATAACGGCGCCGTCAGCCGCCGTCAGCCGCCGTCAGCCGCCGCCGGGTGACCCCGGGGTCGGCGGGGCGCGGAGGTACCAGAGGCTGGGTCACACTGTGGTGGCGCTGGGTGACCTCCGCCGCTGCTGCTGCTGCGGTGACCGAGACGGGGGTGTAGACTGTAGAGCGGGCGTGCGACGAGGTAGACCAGTCGCTGGATGGAGCTACGGCCGAGGGGTTGGAGGGAGGTACTTTATATACCCCCACAGGCACAGTTCATGTGAAACGAGGGATTACTGATTAGGGTAGGTTTACGTGGTTTCGGTTTGCCTTAGGCCCACTGTTATGACGCTCTGTTAATTTTGTCTGGAGAGGAAGCTCTGGTGTCTAGCAGCATAGGAGGCTCAAAGTGGGCCCCACGGTAGTTGACCGGACATGGTGCGGTGCTGTTATGGGGAGAAGCACCGCCACAACATCGCCACCCTCTCTCACCAGCTGTCTATGGAGGCTATGTGTGGCTGTCGAAAGCTGCTGTCTATGGAGGCTATGTGTGGCTGTCGAAAGCTGCTGTCTATGGAGGCTATGTGTGACTGTCGAAATCTGCTGTCTATGGAGGCTATGTGTGGCTGTCGAAATCTGCTGTCTATGGAGGCTATGTGTGGCTGTCGAAAGCTGCTGTCTATGGAGGCTATGTGTGGCTGTCGAAAGCTGCTGTCTATGGAGGCTATGTGTGGCTGTCGAAAGCTGCTGTCTATGGAGGCTATGTGTGGCTGTCGAAAGCTGCTGTCTATGGAGGCTATGTGTGGCTGTCGAAAGCTGCTGTCTATGGAGGCTATGTGTGGCTGTCGAAAGCTGCTGTCTATGGAGGCTATGTGTGGCTGTCGAAAGCTGCTGTCTATGGAGGCTATGTGTGGCTGTCGAAAGCTGCTGTCTATGGAGGCTATGTGTGGCTGTCGAAAGCTGCTGTCTATGGAGGCTATGTGTGGCTGTCGAAAGCTGCTGTCTATGGAGGCTATGTGTGGCTGTCGAAAGCTGCTGTCTATGGAGGCTATGTGTGGCTGTCGAAAGCTGCTGTCTATGGAGGCTATGTGTGGCTGTCGAAAGCTGCTGTCTATGGAGGCTATGTGTGGCTGTCGAAAGCTGCTGTCTATGAAGGCTATGTGTGGAGAGCGTCGTGTGGCTATCGAAAGCTGCTGTCTATGGAGGCTATGTGTGGAGAGCGTCGTGTGGCTGTCGAAATCTGCTGTCTATGGAGGCTATGTGTGGCTGTCGAAAGCTGCTGTCTATGGAGGCTATGTGTGGCTGTCGAAAGCTGCTGTCTATGGAGGCTATGTGTGACTGTCGAAATCTGCTGTCTATGGAGGCTATGTGTGGCTGTCGAAAGCTGCTGTCTATGAAGGCTATGTGTGGAGAGCGTCGTGTGGCTATCGAAAGCTGCTGTCTATGGAGGCTATGTGTGGAGAGTAGAGACGCAAATTTCAGGACCACGGAGCCGGCGCTGGGCCCAAATTCAGGCCCGGCGTGCCTGAAGCTGTGTCTGAACTCAGGCTTGCCGGGCTCATGCCGGGCTCAGCACAAGTTATCAATTAAAACAAAAAAATAGAAATAAATATTGGCAGAAGTCAGAACATACATGCTTAAAGATCATGATAAATTGAGAAAACAAAATATACAACAGTAAAACACCAGCATAACACATAACAATGTCCTAGTTTACAAATTAAAAGTGATAACTAGTACGACCTAGCAAGGAGTGGACACACCAGTGAAACTTAATAAATCAAACTACAGGGTCAATTCATGATCAATTCATCAGCTCAGTCACTGCAGCAGTGTGAGAGTCGAGTGCAGTCAAACAGAAACAACTACCCCAAATCATATTCCACTGTCATCACTAGTAACTAGGTGGGGTGGCATACAATATTATATTTAGTCATCCCATTGCCCCAGGTCACCCCAAATTATTTTGTATAACAAATAAGTACCTATGGAACAAAACCACCCACGTATATGATAATAATTATTGTTAATACTATTGTAAATACATATTACTGAGAATATTTATTGATACATATTTACTATTTAGTTCCACATGAGAAAGGACATATTCAAGTCATATCATTTGTAGTTTTGGTAGTGAACAAATATTGTATTTTATGCAATTACAATTATAAAGGTGGAAAGACTGCAAAACACAAACAAAAACATTTTGCAAAGAAATCTTAAATGGCCAAGACCTATCACAGAATGCAAACCTGTCTAGTTCCACTTCAACTTCTTATCACAATAGCTCCATAATTTATATATGACCTTGCATAATTACACGTGACACACTCCCCGACAACACATTCAAACCCAATTTCCAAACAATATGTTTTGATGAGTCACATTTGCGACGAATTCGCCAGGACTGGACCGTAAAAGAATCACGTGTGTCAATTAAGCAGTAGATCGATATTCGCGAATGTGTCGCTGACAGATATTCACAACTTCACACCTCAGAATCGCGACGCCTCAGAATTGTGTGAAGACAATTGTTCATGTTCGTATTCGAAAATAAGCTGTAGTATTAAATCTTAACCATTGGTGTCAATTGAAGTTTAAATATTGTTTAAAGAAGTCCATCTGCTGAATCCGCAATATGTTGACATTTTCATTTTGGTGATTTTAAGTAATTATGGTGATAAAGTTAGTCATTTCGGTGACGGGATTAATTGTCTGCGCCGTTTTGAGCTCAACGCTTCACAATTGTCAAATACTTCAGCCGCCATTACGCACAGCAGTGAAGTTGACGTCCGTCAAGCTAGCAGCAGATTCATATTCGCGAATCTGCTGCTGCCAGACAGACATTCGCCGGGCTCGAATATACTGCTACTGGCAGCAGATTCGGCGAATGTCTGTCAGCTGGCAGCATATTCGTGAACAACTTACGCGGCCTTTTTGGCGCGAGCAGCAGATTCAGATATTCGCCGGGCTCGAATATACTGCTACCAGCAGCAGATTCGGCGAATGTCTGTCAGCTGGCAGCATATTCGTGAACAACTTCCGCGGCATTTTTCGCGGATCATCTGAACGCCAACAGCAGATTCGCAACGTGATGTGTTTGAGTTGAGTTGTTCGGTGAAAGATGGGTACCTTCTAGGTAAGTAGGAGGAGGTTAGAGGTGCTACTCACTGACTGCTTCAAGTCAGTAATATGTTGATCAATACCTACTTACCTAGAAGGTACCCATCTCTCACCGAACAACTCAACTCAAACACATCACGTTGCGAATCTGCTGCTGGCGTTCAGATGATGCGCGAAAAATGCCGCGGAAGTTGTTCACGAATATGCTCCCAGCTGACAGACATTCGCCGAATCTGCTGCTGGTAGCAGTATATTCGAGCCCGGCGAATATCTGAATCTGCTGCTCGCGTCTAAGATGCGCCAAGAAGGCCGCGGAAGTTGTTCACGAATATGCTGCCAGCTGACAGACATTCGCCGAATCTGCTGCCAGTAGCAGTATATTCGAGCCCGGCGAATGTCTGTCTGGCAGCAGCAGATTCGCGAATATGAATCTGCTGCTAGCTTGACGGACGTGTGAAGTTGTACCAAGGCAGTTGTACGGCCTTGGCTTTGGCAGTGAAGTAGCTCAAGCTTTGTTTATCTGTGCTCACTGCCCAAGGCTGTATAAATATGTGACAAGGCCGTATAAGAGTGGCTCTGTGTGTGACTGGCTTAGATGTTAGTTATAGATATCTTGGCTTGGATAGTGAGAAAACCGAGGATACTCTGTAATTTAAAACAGGTCGATTATTTTACTTTTATCATTCAAGATATGATTGTCACTCCCAATGTTTTTAGTATGTTTGTCATACTTAAATGTCCAGGAAAACTTGCCTTTTCCCCATTATCCTGTGAAGTATATTTAGTATTTACTAGTCCATGTCAACATTGATCAAATAAGTAAGTAGGTTGTAGTACCTCTAACCTCAACATTGTTTGTAGAAGCTATTACAATTACAACCCAAACATTGCATTGTGTGATGTTGAGTGATAATGCATACTTATTACATACTTTTAAGCTGCTCGTTTGGACTTGCATGATCTATATATCTATCATGCGTCTTATTTTTGTTTTTTTATTTTTGCAAACCACCAAAGATGAAAGAAGTCTACTCACCTTGACCTGTTTGACTTTCCTGTTAGTCTGTTGTTGATTATTTATCTCAAGTTCTGACTTGTGTGGGATTTCTTTACTCCATGGTCCATATATATCCATTATCCATTGGTGTTTCAATGTGGTGTGTGTTAAAATGGTGCAAAATGCACATTGCAAACTATAAATATTCCTGCTAAAAGATTTTAAGTGTAGAATGAAGTATACATGCAGATTCCTAGCTTGAGCTGCCGCGTGCCGGGCCTGGCGGGTGCTGCCACATGTGGCCGGCCTTGATGCCGGTCCCAACTCATGTATGAGCGGTGGCGGTGCTGGGCCGGTTCCTGTTTTTTTGGGGAATTTTTGCATCTCTAGTGGAGAGCGTCGTGTGGCTGTCGAAATCTGCTGTCTATGGAGGCTATGTGTGGCTGTCGAAAGCTGCTGTCTATGGAGGCTATGTGTGACTGTCGAAATCTGCTGTCTATGGAGGCTATGTGTGGCTGTCGAAAGCTGCTGTCTATGGAGGCTATGTGTGACTGTCGAAATCTGCTGTCTATGGAGGCGATGTGTGGCTGTCGAAAGCTGCTGTCTATGGAGGCTATGTGTGACTGTCGAAATCTGCTGTCTATGGAGGCTATGTGTGGCTGTCGAAAGCTGCTGTCTATGAAGGCTATGTGTGGAGAGCGTCGTGTGGCTATCGAAAGCTGCTGTCTATGGAGGCTATGTGTGGAGAGCGTCGTGTGGCTGTCGAAATCTGCTGTCTATGGAGGCTATGTGTGACTGTCGAAAGCTGCTGTCTATGGAGGCTATGTGTGGAGAGCGTCGTGTGGCTGTCAAAATCTGCTGCCTATGGAGGCTATGTGTGGCTGTCGAAAGCTGCTGTCTATGGAGGCTATGTGTGGCTGTCGAAAGCTGCTGTCTATGGAGGCTATGTGTGGCTGTCGAAAGCTGCTGTCTATGAAGGCTATGTGTGGAGAGCGTCGTGTGGCTGTCGAAATCTGCTGTCTATGGAGGCTATGTGTGGCTGTCGAAAGCTGCTGTCTATGGAGGCTATGTGTGGCTGTCGAAAGCTGCTGTCTATGGAGGCTATGTGTGGCTGTCGAAATCTGCTGTCTATGGAGGCTATGTGTGGAGAGCGTCGTGTGGCTGTCAAAATCTGCTGTCTATGGAGGCTATGTGTGGCTGTCGAAAGCTGCTGTCTATGGAGGCTATGTGTGGCTGTCGAAAGCTGCTGTATATGGAGGCTATGTGTGGCTGTCGAAAGCTGCTGTATATGGAGGCTATGTGTGGCTGTCGAAATCTGCTGTCTATGGAGGCTATGTGTGGCTGTCGAAAGCTGCTGTCTATGGAGGCTATGTGTGGCTGTCGAAAGCTGCTGTCTATGGAGGCTATGTGTGGCTGTCGAAAGCTGCTGTATATGGAGGCTATGTGTGGCTGTCGAAAGCTGCTGTCTATGGAGGCTATGTGTGGCTGTCGAAAGCTGCTGTCTATGGAGGCTATGTGTGGCTGTCGAAAGCCGCTGGGACGGATGCTGTTGTTTCTGCTGCGGATGTTTAAAGCTATTGAATCGAACTGACTTCCAAAGCAATCGATATGTCTATTGTGTACGTAATGTGGTGTATTTTACCAACATCTCATATAGGGTCCCTGTAGTGCTTTCTGAATCTGATTGCTTTTAAACACGCTTGTGTGAAATTGTAATGAGTAAATCTGAAAGTAGCCACTCGCGGCGACAGCAGTGATCGAGCTGGCTTCTGGCTGGGTTGTGTTTGGTCATCTGGTTAGTTGTTAGATTACATCGCTCCAGGTATTGCCCAAAGATGTGCTGTGCGTGGGCCAGGCGACCAGCGGGATACCTGAACTACAGCCACCAGGGACACTCCCTTCACTCCCAGGGCCTCCTAGCCACTCCTAGTCTCCTCTCGCTCCTGATACTCTCCTGACGTTGCTATTGATTGCTCCTGATACTCTCCTGACGTTGCCATGCTGTCCTGATGGTGATTGCTCCTGATACTCTCCTGACGTTGCTATGCTGCCATGATGGTCCTGATACTCTCCTGACGTTGCTATGCTTTCCTGATGGTGATCGCTCCTGATACTCTCCTGACGCTGCTATGCTGTCCTGATGGTGATTGCTCCTGATACTCTCCTGACGTTGCTATGCTGTCCTGATGGTGATTGCTCCTGATACTCTCCTGACGTTGCCATGCTGTCCTGATGGTGATTGCTCCTGATACTCTCCTGACGTTGCTATGCTGCCATGATGGTCCTGATACTCTCCTGACGTTGCTATGCTTTCCTGATGGTGATTGCTCCTGATACTCTCCCTGACGTTGCTATGCTGTCCTGATGGTGATTGCTCCTGATACTCTCCTGACGTCGCTATGCTGTCCTGATGGTGATTGCTCCTGATACTCTCCTGACGTTGCTATGCTGTCCTGATGGTGATTGCTCCTGATACTCTCCTGACGTTGCTATGCTGTCATGATGGTGATTGCTCCTGATACTCTCCTGACGTTGCTATGCTGTCCTGATGGTGATTGCTCCTGATACTCTCCTGACGTTGCTATTGATTGCTCCTGATACTCTCCTGACGTTGCCATGCTGTCCTGATGGTGATTGCTCCTGATACTCTCCTGACGTTGCTATGCTGTCGTGATGGTGATTGCTCCTGATACTCTCCTGACGTTGCTATGCTTTCCTGATGGTGATCGCTCCTGATACTCTCCTGACGTTGCTATGCTGTCCTGATGGTGATTGCTCCTGATACTCTCCTGACGTTGCTATGCTGTCATGATGGTCCTGATACTCTCCTGACGTTGCTATGCTTTCCTGATGGTGATCGCTCCTGATACTCTCCTGACGTTGCTATTGATTGCTCCTGATACTCTCCCTGACGTCGCTATGCTGTCCTGATGGTGATTGCTCCTGGTACTTTCCTGACGTTGCTATTGATTGCTCCTGATACTCTCCCTGACGTCGCTATGCTGTCCTGATGGTGATTGCTCCTGATACTCTCCTGACGTTGCTATGCTGTCCTGATGGTGAGTGCTCCTGATACTCTCCTGACGTTGCTATGCTTTCCTGATGGTGATTGCTCCTGATACTCTCCTGACGTTGCTATGCTGTCCTGATGGTGATTGCTCCTGATACTCTCCTGACGTTGCTATGCTTTCCTGATGGTGATTTCTCCTGATACTCTCCTGACGTTGCTATGCTGTCCTGATGGTGATTGCTTGTGATACTCTCCTGACGTTGCTATGCTGTCCTGATGGTGATTGCTCCTGATACTCTCCTGACGTTGCTATGCTGTCCTGATGGTGATTGCTCCTGATACTCTCCTGACGTTGCTATGCTGTCCTGATGGTGATTGCTCCTGATACTCTCCTGACGTTGCTATGCTGTCCTGATGGTGATTGCTCCTGATACTCTCCTGACGTTGCTATGCTGTCCTGATGGTGATTGCTCCTGATACTCTCCTGACGTTGCTATGCTTTCCTGATGGTGATTGCTCCTGATACTCTCCTGACGTTGCTATGCTGTCCTGATGGTGATTGCTCCTGATACTCTCCTGACGTTGCTATGCTTTCCTGATGGTGATTTCTCCTGATACTCTCCTGACGCTGCTATGCTGTCCTGATGGTGATTGCTCCTGATACTCTCCTGACGTTGCTATGCTGTCCTGATGGTGATTGCTCGTGATACTCTCCTGACGTTGCTATGCTGTCCTGATGGTGATTGCTCCTGATACTCTCCTGACGTTGCTATGCTGTCATGATGGTCCTGATACTCTCCTGACGTTGCTATGCTTTCCTGATGGTGATTGCTCCTGATACTCTCCTGACGTTGCTATGCTGTCCTGATGGTGATTGCTCCTGATACTCTCCTGACGTCGCTATGCTGTCCTGATGGTGATTGCTCCTGATACTCTCCTGACGTTGCCATGCTGTCGTTGGCAGGAGGACACGGTGCCGCGGTTCCCGCTGCAGCAGGACATCAGCGACCTGTCGGACGGCACCTGCCTGGCCGGGCTGATCTCGCTGTACTGCCCCGACGAGCTGGGGTGGCCCGAGATCGCCTTCTCCGACCCGCCCCGCATCGCCGACAGTCTCTACAACCTGCAGCTGGTGGAGAAGTTCTGCCGCGAGGCGCTGCCCTACAGTCCTCACTTCCTCACTCTGGAGGACATTCTGTATATGCACAGGTGAGAGGAACACACGGGTGACAGTTGGTTCCTCCCTTGTTCGCCCTGGAGGACGTTCTGTATATGCACTGGTGAGAGGAACACACGGGTGACAGGTGGTTCCTCCCTTGTTCGCCCTGGAGGACGTTCTGTATATGCACAGGTGAGAGGAACACACGGGTGACAGGTGGTTCCTCCCTTGTTCGCCCTGGAGGACGTTCTGAATATGCACAGGTGAGAGGAACACACGGGTGACTGTTGGTTCCTCCCTTGTTCGCCCTGGAGGACGTTCTGTATGCGGATGTTAATGTGAGACGGATCTGGGCCGAGGATAGTTGGAACAGGCAGGCAGTGGGTGGTAGGTTGGACGGACGGAGAGAGAGAAGTGCTCAAACGAGGACATGGCACTGTCGGCTGCCATTATTGTTTTTGTTTGCCATACTGATGCACGTTGGTTAAAGTTTACTGTCTTCAGGCCATTATGCGTCCCAAATGGTGAAACGGTATTTTCACATATTAATACAGGACGATACAACTGTGTGGACGGTCAGCTCAAGGAATTGTGCATCTCTCCAATAGTGAAGCAATATGCCATTCTTTCATGTTTGTATGTTGATTGCACGAATCTATGACAGTTAAGTATACCCTTGGTTGCAAAGAGCCTTGCACACCTTGTAACTCATTCGGAAATTAGATAGGCTTTTCAATCTTCACCAGCAGGCATCATGGTGTGATTTTGCCAACGTGGTAGAGGCAAACAGAATGTTTTCCTGCGAACCGTTTAGTCACGCGTGCTGCGAGTTTCCTGTGTTTTGAACAGGATAGTTGGTCGTCTCTAACTATGCATCGTTTCCTGGATTACGGTGCGGTTTGTATGAGATACAGTAACGCTTGATTGGACGCAACTGTGTTTTGGCTTTTACTAGATAAATACGCAGAAACCACAGAAATTAAATCAAGTGATTATTGACCGAATTCAGAGGCAAATGCCAATCATAACGGCTGATAGAATGGCATGATTGTCTTTTACGGCCTGGCCGATTTGTTCGATTACGGCACTGCTTTTTATGCATAGTTTTCCCGGCGCGGATTTGCCTGCCTGCAGTTCTTGGTGACGGTGACCTCCGCGGCCATTCTGCTTGCCGCCGCCGTGGCGGAGGGCGAGTCGGCCCATAGCCGTGCGTCCTTCTGCATTTGATCCCTATAGATATATACACAGTGTATTCACTCCCTGTGGTGCAGAGACGCGGATTTGTCCGTCTTACCAGCCTGTTCTACTCGCAGCTCGGTCAAACAGAACCTGCTGGTTCTCCTGGCCGATCTGGTCTACCTGTTCACTTACCAGCCTGTTCTACTCGCAGCTCGGTCAAACAGAACCTTCTGGTTCTCCTGACCGACCTGTTCTACCTGTTCACTAACCAGTCTGTTCTACTCGCAGCTCGGTCAAACAGAACCTGCTGGTTCTCCTGGCCGATATATTCTACCTGTTCACTAACCAGTCTGTTCTACTCGCAGCTCGGTCAAACAGAACCTGCTGGTTCTCCTGGCCGACCTGTTCTACCTGTTCGAGATCAGCCCGGCCAAGTGTGTTCGTCAGCCGGGCATGACCAAGGAGCGAGTCCTGGACGTAAGTATCGGCCCGGGCAGCAGTGGGTCGGCTGGGGTCACCGGCTGGACAGAGGGGCAGGGCGGGGGACGGCCTGGGGCAGCAGAGTGGCAGGTCAGGGCGGGACGGCCCGGGGCAGCAGTGGGTCGGCTGGGGTCACCGGCTGGACAGAGGGCCAGGGCGGGGGACGGCCCGGGGCAGCAGTGGGTCGGCTGGGGTCACCGGCTGGACAGAGGGGCAGGGCGGGGGACGGCCCGGGGCGGCAGAGGGTCAGGGCGGGGACGACCCGGGGCAGCAGAGGGGCAGGTCAGGGCGGGGACGGCCCGGGGCAGCAGTGGGTCGGCTGGGGTCGCCGGCTGGACAGAGGGGCAGGGCGGGGGACGGCCCGGGGCAGCAGCGGGTCGGCTGGGGTCACCGGCTGGACAGAGGGCCAGGGCGGGGGACGGCCTGGGGCAGCAGTGGGTCGGCTGGGGTCACCGGCTGGACAGAGGGACAGGTCAGGGTAGGGGACGGCCCGGGGCAGCAGAGGGGCAGGTCGAGTGGGGGGGGGGGGGACGGCCTGGGGCAGCAGTGGGTCGGCTGGGGTCACCGGCTGGACAGAGGGCCAGGGCGGGGGACGGCCTGGGGCAGCAGTGGGTCGGCTGGGGTCACCGGCTGGACAGAGGGCCAGGGCGGGGACGGCCTGGGGCAGCAGCGGGTCGGCTGGGGTCACCGGCTGGACAGAGGGCCAGGGCGGGGGACGGCCTGGGGCAGCAGCGGGTCGGCTGGGGTCACCGGCTGGACAGAGGGCCAGGGCGGGGGACGGCCTGGGGCAGCAGTGGGTCGGCTGGGGTCACCGGCTGGACAGAGGGCCAGGGCGGGGGACGGCCTGGGGCAGCAGTGGGTCGGCTGGGGTCACCGGCTGGACAGAGGGCCAGGGCGGAGGACGGCCTGAGGCAGCAGTGGGTCGGCTGGGGTCACCGGCTGGACAGAGGGGCAGGTCAGGACGGGGCGAGGTGGGGAGTGAACGACAGTTGCGTGATGGAACTATGTCGGACATGTGTTCTCATCGTCGTGATTTTAACTTGCCAGTATTGCTTGTGTTCCCTGAACAATTTCACCGTGACTGCAGTGCGATATTTGCCTCTTGTGGACTTGTCTGTCTGTGTGTGTGTACTGTGTATGTCTGTGTGTGTGTACTGTGTATATCTGTCTGTGTGCGTACTGTGTATGTCTGTGTGTGGGTACTCTGTATGTCTTTGTCTCTCCGTACTGCCTGTCTGTCGGTGAATGACTGCCCGCCAGGCCACACTGTCTGACAGTGCCCTGTGTGGGTGTGTTGTACAGAACACGCGGCGGCAGGAGCCGTACGGCAGCAGTCCGCGCCGCTCCCAGCCGGAGCTGCGACGGGACAGCCTCAGTCAAGCAGGCAGCTTCTCAGGTGAGTCCTGAGACATTTCCTTCGCCGTCCGGCGCCCAGCGGCTCTCTTCTCCCGCTGTCTCTGTCTCCCCGTCCCGCCCCCGCCCCGGCCCCGGCCCCGGGAGCGTCCCCTGCCGGACGGGCGGGGAGCCGGCTGACCCGGCCGTGCCCGGAGGGCATGTCAGAGGTCACAGGGCGGGTCTCGCTTTACTAACCGGTGGCGGCAGTCCGGACTGGCTGGCTGCGGAGTGGATTGGTGGCTAACCGCTGTGAATGTGTCTCACGCCTGCCTCTCCCCCGCTCACACGCCACACGGCCAGACTAACTAACGCCTCTCTGTTACTGGTGGCATGCAGGAGGGCGCTACCCGCACTCAGAGCCATCTGTTGTCTTGCGGAGAAGTAGAGGTTCGCGCTCAGCCGAGAGAGGGAGGCAGCGCTTCAGCATGCTCGAAGGTATGCTAGACACTGGGTGTTTGTTGTATTGTACTGGACAAGTCTTCCTTAACAATGTAAACTATTGTCTTCAATTACCTTATCGAATTACTCTCCTTGCATTTTGTTTTCCGTCATACTGTTTGATCGGTAAATGAACAAAATTTCCCTCTTTAAATGGGTCTTTTATTGGCGAACGGTTTTCCTAGAATCCTGGTATTTGACAGCTTCGTAAAGGACTGTTTTTCGGATCATTCAACGTACTTCACAATCTATCTTTTCCATCTTCATATTGCTTTTCCATTTCCATATCTGGTGGAAGGTTATCATAAGTGTTGACGTTCAAATACATCCTAGTTTGTTTGTGTATTACCTATTTATTTTGATTAAATTCCTGTTCAAAATTGTTGTGCAGGTGAATATAATATGGTGCCGGCGTTAAATTTACAGCTTGGTCTTGTTTGGGATAACTAGCCTGTACATCGCACATTGCGCAACTGTGGATATAACCTGAATGTGCCATATCAACATACTCCTAGCGATACCGTGTGACGGGCCTGGTGTTGGTGATCACCATGTGACGGGCCTGGTGTTGGTGGCCACCGTGTGACGGGCCTGGTGTTGGTGGTCACCGTGTGACGGGCCTGGTGTTGGTGGTCACCGTGTGACGGGCCTGGTGTTGGTGGACACCGTGTGACGGGCCTGGTGTTGGTGGCCACCGTGTGACGGGCCTGGTGTTGGTGGTCACCGTGTGACGGGCCTGGTGTTGGTGGTCACCGTGTGACGGGCCTGGTGTTGGTGGTCGTTGACTGTCCGCACTTTTTATGTACTGTGCAGCGGGGGGCAATATGTCTGTCTGTCCGTCTGTCTGTATGTCTGTATGTCTGCCTGTCTGTCTGCAGGTCTGTTCGCGTCGCGGTCCTAACACTAACCGGGACTAACGCCCCGCCCCTGCCACCGACCGCCCCTGACCCGTGACCCGTGACCCGTGACCCGTGACCTGACCTGACCTGACACCGGACACTGCACCCGCACCCATCACCGGCCGACCCACAACCCACCACTGTCCCGACACCCACCGACCTGGGAGAGACTGGCACACCACCCACCACCACCCACCACCCCATCACGGACCACTGTCCCGACACCCACCGACCTGGGAGAGACTGAGAGAGAGAGAGACGAGACGAGCGGGAGAGGTAGACGAGAGACGAGAGACGAGAGACGACCGACGCTCCATCCCGGTCGTTGACGGACTGGACTGGACAGGACTGGGGACTGGACGGACAGACAGGTCCGGCCTCCCGCCCTGACACCGACACCGACACCGGCACCGACACCGGCACCGGCACCGTACGTAGGTATGGCACCGCGGAGCACACAGCACAGTCTCCCCTTGGTTCGTCACCCTGCCTACCCCGCTGTGGGAGGATCCCCCGATCTCTGGTGGCAGCACAGAGAAGGCTCCTCTGCGGACATCAGTGCCTGGCCGGTATATGACTTCTTGACATTTCCTGTATACTTACAGCTGATCGCTTTGGCATCGGTTGATATTAGGGTTGATCGTTTCTGAGGTCGGTGTATCGAAAGACAACCCTTCTTCATTGAAGTCTATCCACTTCACTCCCTCTAGTGACCCGTTGTGCGCTATTGCCTATTTCTGCTGGCCGTCACGAATCCAAACGCAGACATTCATTCCACCAGGGAAGGGCTTGGTTGTGGCATGGGATGCCAGCGAAGAGTGTTAGTTGCCATGCCATGGTGGTGGGGTGCTCACTAACATTGTGTTCGGTGTGGGATGCCAACAATAACCTGCACGCTGAATGTTTAACGCCGCCGGACCTTGACTGGTGCCACGCCAAGGGATCGGTATAATAGAGCTGCCTACAGCCGTGTAGGGGATACCAAGTAAGACATGACGGCAAAGAGAAGTCGCTTTCATGAACACGGAGTGTTTTCTGAGACATGCAGTTTGTGCGTTACGCAAATCTGACCTGATTGACTAAGAGCGCGATCCAGTGCCCTGTGGCCGGGTGTACCGTGCCGGTGACGGACGCTATACTGAACTAAGAGCGCGGTCCAGTGGCCTGTGGCCGGGTGTACCGTGCCGGTGACGGACGCTATACTGAACTAAGAGCGCGATCCAGTGGCCTGTGGCCGGGTGTACCGTGCCGGTGACGGACGCTGTACTGAACTAAGAGCGCGGTCCAGTGCCCTGCGGCCGGGTGTACCGTGCCGGTGACGGACGCTATACTGAACTAAGAGCGCGGTCCAGTGCCCTGTGGCCGGGTGTACCGTGCCGGTGACGGACGCTATACTGAACTAAGAGCGCGGTCCAGTGGCCTGTGGCCGGGTGTACCGTGCCGGTGACGGACGCTATACTGAACTAAGAGCGCGGTCCAGTGCCCTGTGGCCGGGTGTACCGTGCCGGTGACGGACGCTATACTGAACTAAGAGCGCGGTCCAGTGCCCTGCGGCCGGGTGTACCGTGCCGGTGACGGACGCTATACTGAACTAAGAGCGCGATCCAGTGGCCTGTGGCCGGGTGTACCGTGCCGGTGACGGACGCTGTACTGAACTAAGAGCGCGATCCAGTGGCCTGTGGCCGGGTGTACCGTGCCGGTGACGGACGCTATACTGAACTAAGAGCGCGGTCCAGTGCCCTGTGGCCGGGTGTACCGTGCCGGTGACGGACGCTGTACTGAACTAAGAGCGCGATCCAGTGGCCTGTGGCCGGGTGTACCGTGCCGGTGACGGACGCTATACTGAACTAAGAGCGCGGTCCAGTGCCCTGTGGCCGGGTGTACCGTGCCGGTGACGGACGCTGTACTGAACTAAGAGCGCGATCCAGTGGCCTGTGGCCGGGTGTACCGTGCCGGTGACGGACGCTATACTGAACTAAGAGCGCGGTCCAGTGCCCTGTGGCCGGGTGTACCGTGCCGGTGACGGACGCTATACTGAACTAAGAGCGCGGTCCAGTGCCCTGCGGCCGGGTGTACCGTGCCGGTGACGGACGCTATACTGAACTAAGAGCGCGATCCAGTGCCCTGTGGCCGGGTGTACCGTGCCGGTGACGGACGCTATACTGAACTAAGAGCGCGATCCAGTGCCCTGCGGCCGGGTGTACCGTGCCGGTGACGGACGCTGTACTGAACTAAGAGCGCGGTCCAGTGCCCTGTGGCCGGGTGTACCGTGCCGGTGACGGACGCTATACTGAACTAAGAGCGCGATCCAGTGCGCTGCAGCCGGGGTGTACCGTGCCGGTGACGGACGCTATACTGAACTAAGAGCGCGATCCAGTGCCCTGCGGCCGGGTGTACCGTGCCGGTGACGGACGCTGTACTGAACTAAGAGCGCGGTCCAGCGGCCTGTGGCCGGGTGTACCGTGCCGGTGACGGACGCTGTACTGAACTAAGAGCGCGGTCCAGTGCCCTGCGGCCGGGTGTACCGTGCCGGTGACGGACGCTGTACTGAACTAAGAGCGCGGTCCAGTGCCCTGTGGCCGGGTGTACCGTGCCGGTGACGGACGCTGTACTGAACTAAGAGCGCGGTCCAGTGCCCTGTGGCCGGGTGTACCGTGCCGGTGACGGACGCTGTACTGAACTAAGAGCGCGGTCCAGTGCCCTGTGGCCGGGTGTACCGTGCCGGTGACGGACGCTGTACTGAACTAAGAGCGCGGTCCAGTGCCCTGTGGCCGGGTGTACCGTGCCGGTGACGGACGCTGTACTGAACTAAGAGCGCGGTCCAGTGCCCTGTGGCCGGGTGTACCGTGCCGGTGACGGACGCTGTACTGAACTAAGAGCGCGGTCCAGTGCCCTGCGGCCGGGTGTACCGTGCCGGTGACGGACGCTGTACTGAACTAAGAGCGCGGTCCAGTGCCCTGTGGCCGGGTGTACCGTGCCGGTGACGGACGCTGTACTGAACTAAGAGCGCGATCCAGTGGCCTGTGGCCGGGTGTACCGTGCCGGTGACGGACGCTATACTGAACTAAGAGCGCGGTCCAGTGCGCTGCGGCCGGGGTGTACCGTGCCGGTGACGGACGCTATACTGAACTAAGAGCGCGGTCCAGTGCCCTGCGGCCGGGGTGTACCGTGCCGGTGACGGACGCTATACTGAACTAAGAGCGCGGTCCAGTGCGCTGCGGCCGGGTGTACCGTGCCGGTGACGGACGCTATACTGAACTAAGAGCGCGATCCAGTGGCCTGTGGCCGGGTGTACCGTGCCGGTGACGGACGCTGTACTGAACTAAGAGCGCGGTCCAGTGGCCTGCGGCCGGGGTGTACCGTGCCGGTGACGGACGCTATACTGAACTAAGAGCGCGGTCCAGTGGCCTGCGGCCGGGGTGTACCGTGCCGGTGACGGACGCTATACTGAACTAAGAGCGCGGTCCAGTGGCCTGCGGCCGGGTGTACCGTGCCGGTGACGGACGCTATACAGACGACAGGAGACAGATTACGGCGTGACCTCACCAGCGGGCCTCCTCGGAGAGAGACCACCTGCTGTGTGTGTCGTGGGTGTGTCATGATGTATGTGCGTGTTTCGGTGTATGTGTGTGCGCGTGCGCGTGCGCGTGCGTGCCGTTTGACGAGACAAGGAGGCGGCGCCACCGTTCTTCAGAGTCTGCTGGAGTGTCTTGTGTCGGTGACTGTGCCCAGTTCCGCCTCCCAGTCCGACCACGCCGGACACCCAGCAACTCCTAGGCGCGGGATCGTGTTGGGGCAATCGGTGTGCGGTCCTGAAGGTGTCCTGCGTACCGTCGGAGCAGCGTATCGTCAGGGTTGGACCTGGCAGATGAGCTGTGCTGTGTGTGTGTGTGTGGAGCGGATCGTCAGGGTTGGACCTGGCAGATGAGCTGTGCTGTGTGTGGAGCGGATCGTCAGGGTTGGACCTGGCAGATGAGCTGTGCTGTGTGTGGATGGCGCCTGTGTCATTAGCAGTGCGTGTCGGCTGGATAGTCGGTGCTGAGCGGCGAATTATGCGCTCACTGGATAGCTCGTGTTCGGCGCTGAACTGTAAGCCGGCTGTACAAGTGTTGGATTGAGAGCTGTGAGCTGTGAGCTGTGTGTGTTGGTCCTGTAACGGCGGGCCGTGCCGTAAGGTGGGTGTTGCGCCTGGGCCTCCCTGTACCCGGACTGGTGGTGGCGCTGCTCCCACCCGGCCACCGAGAAGTGTCACTACTGCTCGCGCCCCGGACACCTGCCGTTCGAGCAGCAGTGCTACCACCACCACCTGGCCGCCGACGGTAGGCCAGCCGACAACCGCCGCACGGCACGCGTGTCTCCCCGCCCGCCCGCCCGCCCGCCTCTCCATCGTCTCCCCGCCCGCCCGCCCGCCCGCCCGCCCGCCCGCCCGCCCGCCCGCCCGCCCGCCCGCCTCTCCATCGTCTCACCGCCCGCCCGCCCGCCTCTCCATCGTCTCACCGCCCGCCCGCCCGCCTCTCCATCGTCTCACCGCCCGCCCGCCTCTCCATTGTCTCCCCACCCGCCCGCCCGCCTCTCCATCGTCTCCCCGCCCGCCCGCCCGCCTCTCCATCGTCTCCCCGCCCGCCCGCATCTCCATCGTCTCCCCGCCCGCCCGCCTCTCCATTGTCTCCCCACCCGCCCGCCCGCCTATCCATCGTCTCACCGCCCGCCCGCCGACCTCTCCATCGTCTCACCGCCCGCCCGCCCGCCTCTCCATCGTCTCACCGCCC
>JAXIVJ010000178.1:179232-271732 GCA_036785665.1 Chirona hameri
GGTCAAACACTACGTTAGTGGAGTGTGGGGCGACCACCTAATCAAATGTGTAAAGAACTCCGTCTCTGAAAATTCCCTCACTGTCAACACTGTCAACACTGTCATCACTGTCAACACTGTCAACACTGTCAACACTGTCAACACTGTCAACACTGTCAACATTGTCAACACTGTCAACACTGTCAACACTGTCAACACTGTCAACACTGTCAACACTGTCAACACTGTCAACACTGTCAACATTGTCAACACTGTCAACACTGTCAACACTGTCAACACTGTCAACACTGTCAACACTGTCAACACTGTCAACACTGTCAACACTGTCATCACTGTCAACACTGTCAACACTGTCAACACTGTCATCACTGTCAACACTGTCAACACTGTCAACACTGTCAACACTGTCAACACTGTCAACACTGTCAACACTGTCAACACTGTCAACACTGTCAACACTGTCAACACTGTCAACACTGTCAACACTGTCAACACTGTCAACACTGTCAACACTGTCAACACTGTCAACACTGTCAACACTGTCAACACTGTCAACACTGTCAACACTGTCAACACTGTCAACACTGTCAACACTGTCAACACTGTCAACACTGTCAACACTGTCAACACTGTCAACACTGTCAACACTGTCAACACTGTCAACACTGTCAACACTGTCAACACTGTCAACACTGTCATCACTGTCAACACTGTCAACACTGTCAACATTGTCAACACTGTCAACATTGTCATCACTGTCAACACTGTCAACATGGTCCAGAGGATACATATAACTAAGTTAGTCCGGTCCGATGATCAAATTGTGCAATGGCGTCCCTACAGGCAGGCACGTAGCCAGGATTTCGTCCAGGGGGGGGGGGGCGGCGCCTCGAAAGGGCCCCTTCCCGAGCGTTGAAAGGGCCCCTTCCCAAGCGTTGAAAGCCCCCCCCCCCCCCAAAAAAAAAAAAACACGCATGAAAAGGCATGTTACAAGGCTGGAAAATGCAGTATGGCAGGTATGGCATGGGCCATACCAACGTTTAGGAGCTGGAGTTAGCGAACTGCCACATCAACTTTGGAACCAGCGACACGAATTTGGAATCAGCTATACCAACTTGGAATATTTTTTTTAAGCTCAAGACTGGTAGCTCAGAAGGGTAGCAAGACTGGTACTCTTAAACAAATTGCGCGGCGGAGCGGCGCGAAAATTTTGAGTATTATTCCCTGGGTTTCTTTCCCATCAATGCGTCGCATTGCGTATGGTGCGGACCTCTACAATTGCTATATTGTGCGTTTAAAAGTGCGAGGAAAAAGTGCTAAAGTGAACTATTTTGCCCAATAATATAGGAAAGTAGCAACATAACACATAAATGCGCCGAGAAACTGACAATTGTTTTTCCTAACCCGCATATAATTGAATTTGTAGTTAAATTGCGCCGCGGAGCGGCGCGAAAATTTGGAGTTTTATTCCCTGTACAACTGTATTCTTACTGTTGAAAGGCCCAAGGTCCTTCAGATCGTCTAGGGGCCCCTCTGACCTTTTCTACGCCCTTCCGACCTGTTCCGGGACTCATCTGGGATCCGCGAAGCGAAAAGACATGATGTGGAGTGAGTGATATATATATATATATATATATATATATATATATATATATATATATATATATATATATATATATATAATACAAAGAGGGCTTACTCTACAGGAAAAAATAAAATCGTATCTTTCGGGTATATTGTAGCACCCTGACGAAGGGTGTTACAATATACCCGAAAGCTCCGCTTTTAATATTTGTATTGTGGAGTAAGTCCTCTTTGTATTGAATTTTAATCTGGGATCTCTACGTGCTTTGACCCTTCCGGTCTCACCAGAGACTCCTCTGACCTTCCAAGAAGCCCCTCTTGTGTGTCAAGGGGCCCATTCCGTCTGTTCAGAGGTCCTTCCGACCTGGCCAGGGATTGCACTGGCTGCTTTGTCGCCCTGCCGACATGCTCAGGGGCAGGGGCGGCGGATTGCGGGGCGCAGGGTACCCAAAATCCCCCTCAAATGAAAATCCTGGGGAGGGGAAGGGTCATGTTGCCCCCAGATTGAGCAGGCTAAAATATGGGGGGGGGGGCAGAACTACCCTTTGCCCCCCAGGATTTTCGACTGGGGGGAATTTTGGGTACCCTGCCCCCGCAATCCGCCGCCCCTGCTCAGGGGGCCCTCCGACCTGCCCAAGGGCTCCTCCAGTCTGGCTAGGAACTCATCCGGCATGTTCAAGGGGCCTTCCGACCGGCCCAAGGACCCTTTAGGTCTAGCCAGGGGCCCCTCTGACTTGCACAGGAGCCCCTCCGATCGGCCCAGCGACTCTTCTGGTCGGCCTGCGCTGGCTGCTTTGTCGCCCTGCCGACATGCTCAAGGGGCCCTCCGACCTGCCCTGTAGCCCCTCCGTGCTGGACAGGGGCCACTTCGGCATGTTCAGGGGCCCTTCATACCCGCCCAGGGGTCCTTTCGGTCTGGTCAGGGGCCCCTCCGATCTGCGCAGGGGCCCTTTTAACTTTCCAGGGACCCTCTGGTCTCTCCAGGGGCCCTTTAACCTTCTAAGGGGCCCTTCCGACCTAGCAAGGGACTGCGCTGGCTGCTTTGTCGCCTTGCGACATGCTCCGAGGGCCCTCCGACCTGCCCTGGGGCCCCTCCGTGCTGGCTAGGGGCTCATTCGGCATGTTCAGGGACCCTTCTGACCCACCTAGGGGCCCTTTCGGTCTGGTCAGTGCCCCTCTGACCTGCACAGGGGCCCTCTTAACTTTCCAGGGCCCTCCAACCTGCTCAGGGGCCCTTATGCCCTGGCAAAGGACTGCGCTGGCCGCTTTGTCGCCCTGTCGACATGCTCAGGGGCCTCTCAACCTGCCCAGGTGCCCCTCTGTGCTGGCTAGGGGCCCATTCGACGTGTTCAGGGGGCCCATTCGAAGTGCTCAGGGGGTCCTCTGACCCGCTCAGGGGCCCTTTCGGTCTGGCCAGGGGCCCCTCTGACATGCAAAGGGCTCTTTTGAACGTTCAAGGGGCCCTCTGGTCTTTTACGGGAGAGCCCTGGTGGCCTTAAAGGGCCTCTGAAGTCCTCTAAACTCTCTAAAGACCACGCTTCGTGTAGTAAAGAGCCTATGATACACGAAAACCTGAAAAGGGCCCTCGCGCGCCAAAAAGGGCCCTCCTGGCCTCCAGGGGGGGGGGGGGCGGCCGCCCCCGCCGCCCTCCACTTGGCTACGTGCCTGCCTACAGGTCGCCACAGTTCCAAATTAGTAGGAACAAATCAAAGCGCACGTGTATGTAGGGGAGACCGGGGAACGTTCTGGCACTTTTTTTCTTCTCAAATTGGCCCTGGTGGGCACACTTTCAAGAGTTGGTGATTGATACTTCTCATTACTGTTACATACAGCAATAGCTTCAAATCGTTTATAGGAGTTCAAGTGGTATTTCAGTTTGTTTCGACACCAGTGTCGACAGTGTGGTGATTCTGTCGCCTACGGGGCACATTCTGACACCTAGTGGGGCACATTCTGACCCTGATGGGGCACTTCCTGTTATCACCGAACGGTCATCCGTGACTTCCCTGCAGGGGAGAGAAGCCAGGGTTTCATTCATCGCCATCATCAATAGTGTTGAAAATGAAGGCCAGATACGATCCCAACACTGTATTTTTGCGTTTTTCTTCTTGGTTATCCATGCACAAATAATATGAACCGCATCGTTTTACAAATACCATTATCGTGGTCATCTTTTCCCAGCCTCTGCAAACATAAACACTTTAGGTCGAGGTATCAACAACATGGTATGGAGCACATTTGTATTTTCGAACAGCGCCAGTCAATCAACACATTGTGCGATTTTTGGGGTTCGCTGCCAACAACAACCACGTCTTGGCTAACTGAACAACTTCTGATTCTGAGCAAACCTTTGCTGTCATCAACCCTATTCTGTCTCCGATGACCACTCACACCTCCTTCAGCCCCCCCCCCCTCCCGTTGCGGCCTAAATCCATGTTCGGGGGGATTTACTTCTGGCAATTTGCCAGGCAAAGAACTACGTTAACCGGTTTGTGTGAACCCGGAGCAAAGCAAGGGAATAGGATAGTCTATTTTACGTTAAAGGGAGATAATAACTTTTTCCACAAAAATGGAGTTAGCACCTGAAATCGATAGACGAGGCCAAAATATGATGTAAATTCATCACATTTTGCATATAAACATTCCCACCGAAAGATATTGGCAGTTTCCTACTGATAAGCGATCCACGCTTAGACCTCCGTCATGATTTAGAATGATTAAATTGCGATATTGCTGTGATCACAAAAACATGGCTTCGCCCTGAAACTTGTTCACGCTTCGCCACGTTCCCGGGGTTTTCCCTGCACTGTGCCGACCGTCCAGACGGTAGTGGCTACGGGGGAATAGCTGTATTGATCAAAGATAATTTGAAAGTAAACCCACTTAAATCAGTTGTAGGTGCCAAAAACGACGGCAAAATATAAACGTTTTGGCTACAAGTCAGTAACCCACACGGTCGTCGTTTTAACTTAGGTTGCGTGTATAGGCCTCCTCGACATACCGTAGCCGCCATATCAGCCGACCTCGATTTCCTTGAAACTCAAGCGCAACGTGTGTTCCTTTCGTCCACTGATAATATTGTAATAACTGGCGACCTTAACTGCATGCAACCTACTAGCGTCCGACAATGATATCTGTAAATCGAGATTTAATCCGTTCCTAGACAGCCTGGCCCTGCACCAGCACGTGACTAGTCTCACATACGAGTCTGGATCTCTACTTGATGTGTTCGGATAGTCATATATTAATAAGAGGCATACAATGGCAATAATAAATGAGGTTGCATCTAAGAAACAAATGATGAAAATTGGCGTCCCACATGGTTCAATTTTAGGTCCTCTTTTATTTATTCTCTATATTAATGACATCAGCAATACAACAGAAATAGGCACCTTTTACTTATTTGCTGATGATATACGGCAATTTATATTCAAGCTAGAAATGTTGAAGAGCTGCAAATAAACATGAATGAATGAATTCTAAAAATAACGAGTTGTTCCATGTAAATATATTATCACTAAATGCATCAAGACAAATTACCAAATATATTCAAGATCAGTGACGTGACAAGATCTTGACATGGTATTAAATGATACACCAATCACGATAAACCCATGCATTAAATACTTAGGAGTTCTTGTAGATGAAAATCGTAAATGGAATAGTCATATATATAGTGTAATATGTGTGATACGCCGTAATATATAGGAGTTATCGGAATATCCAAGCTTTATTTATCCTCACAGCAACTTCTATTGCAGTACAATGCATTAATTCCGCCCCATCTAAATTATGGTGCAGTGATCTGGATTCTGGGGTAGTGATTATGACACTAACATTCGATAGTGCGGAAACCTTCGATAGTGCGGGAACGAGCAATTTGTTCGCCCCTGTAGCTCAGTGGGAGAGCGCTGGGCTTCTGACCTTTTGATGGTAGTGGCAGCCCAAGTTCGAGTCAAAGTCAAAGCCTACATTACCAAAGCCTTGCACTCCTCTCAGACGTTACTAGCATACACTGAAAAACAATGAGAACTTTCACTGGTCTTCCTTCGAGAGCCTTACCGACGCTCGACCGGCAGACCACCTCTACCACCGCAGGACCCTCTAAAGGCCAGCATAGAGTCCTCTACATATCGGCAGGGGCCTCTAAAGGCCGGCAGATGGTCATCTGCAGGCCGGCAGGGCCCTCTAACGGCCGGAAGAGGGCCCTCTATAGATTGGCTGGGGCACTCTGCAGAACGACAGGGCCCCTAAAGGCTGGAAGAGGTCCCTCTAAATGCCGGAAGAGGCCCTCTACAGATTGGCAGGGCGATCTACAGATCGGCAGGGCCCGCTAAAGACCGGCAGAGGGCCCTCTCCAGATTGGCTGGGGGAGTCTGCAGATTGACAGGGCCCCTAAAGGCTGGAAAAGGGCCCTCTACAACCGGAAGGGGTCATCTAAATGTCAACAGTGGGCCCTCTGCAGATCGGCAGGCCCTCTGCATGCTGGAAGGGCCCTCCAAAGGCGGTCAGAGGGTTCTCTACAGATCGGCAGGGCCCTATAAAGACCGGCAAAGGGTCCTCTATAGCTTGACTGGGGCAATCTGCAGATCGACAGGGCCCCTAAAGGCTGGAAAAGGGCCCTCTACAGGTCGGTAGGGCCCTATAAATGCCGGAAGAAGCCCTTTACAGATTAGAAGCGCGATCTACAGATCGGTAGCGCCCTCTAAAGACCGGCAGAGGGCCCTCCCCAGATCGGCAGGGACCCTCTACAGATTAGCAGGGCCCTATAAAGGCCGGCAGAGGGCCCTCTACAACCGGAAGGGGCCATCTAAATGTCGACAGGGGGCCCTCTGAAGATAGGCCGGCCCTCTACATGCTGGAAGGGCCCTCTAAAGGCGGACAGAGGGCCTTCTACAGATCAGCAGGGCCCTCTAAAAGCCAGCAGAGGGCCCTCTACAGATTGGCTGGGACACTGCATATCGACAGGGCCTCTAAAACCAGGAAGAGGGCCCTCTACAACCGGAAGGGGCCCTCTAAATGCCGACAGGGGCCCTCTGCAGATCGGTAGGGCCCTTTAAAAGCTGGTAAAGGGCCCTATCCACACTGGCTGGGGCCCCTTTTACGTATTTACATATACATGCCTTTAACAGACAAGAAAGTGTTGTTATTTATTCGTGTTACGATGTTTTCCTCGGTTCGTGGGCGTTCTTTTATGCGACGTAAGGCGTTTTGCGGGCGCCTGACACCATCAAAAACACTGGGGACTTCGGCCCCAGGGGCCCTCGCTCGGTCGCCAGAGGGGCTCCTGGCCTCCAGGGGGGGGGGGGGTATGACCCCCTTGCCCCCCCCCCCCCCCCCTTGCCTACGCCCTTGACTGCGGCACCGGCTAACCGACAGGAATCAGAGGTACTGCGGCACAGGCTAACCGACAGGAATCAGAGGTACTGCGGCACAGTCTAACCGACAGGAATCAGAGGTACTGCGGCACAGTCTAACCGCCAGGAATCAGAGGTACTGCGGCACAGGCTAACCGACAGGAATCAGAGGTACTGCGGGACAGTCTAACCGACAGGAATCAGAGGTACTGCGGCACAGGCTAACCGCCAGGATTCAGAGGTACTGCGGCCCAGTCTAACCGTCAGGAATCAGAGGTACTGCGGCACAGTCTAACCGACAGGAATCAGAGATACTGCGGCACAGTCTAACCGACAGGAATCAGAGGTAATGCGGCACAGGCTAACCGACAGGAATCAGAGGTACTGCGGCACAGTCTAACCGACAGGAATCGGAGGTATTGCGGCACAGTCTAACCGACAGGAATCGGAGGTACTGCGGCACAGGCTAACCGACAGGAATCAGAGAACAGCGGCACAGGCTAACCGACAGGAATCAGAGGTACTGCGGCACAGTCTAACCGACAGGAAACAGAGGTACTGCGGCACAGTCTAACCGACAGGAATCAGAGGTACTGCGACACAGGGTAACCGACAGGAATCAGAGGTACTGCGGCGCAGTCTAACCGACAGGAATCAGAGGTACTGCGGCACAGTCTAACCGCCAGGAATCAGAGGTACTGCGGCACAGGCTAACCGACAGGAATCAGAGGTACTGCGGCACAGTCTAACCGACAGGAATTAGAGGTACTGCGGCACAGTCTAACCAACAGGAATCAGAGGTACTGCGGCACAGTCTAACCGACAGTAATCAGAGTCACTGCGGCACAGTCTAACCGACAGGAATCAGAGGTACTGCGGCGCAGTCTAACCGACAGGAATCAGAGGTATTGCGGCGCAGTCTAACCGACAGGAATCAGAGGTACTGCGACACAGGCTAACCGACAGGAATCAGAGGTACTGCGGCGCAGTCTAACCGACAGGAATCAGAGGTACTGCGGCACAGTCTAACCGACAGGAATCAGAGGTACTGTGGCACAGGCTAACCGACAGGATTCAGAGGTACTGCGGCGCAGTCTAATCGACAGGAATCAGAGGTACTGCGGCGCAGTCTAACCGACAGGAATCAGAGGTACTGCGGCGCAGGCTAACCGACAGGAATCAGAGGTACTGCGGCACAGTCTAACCGACAGGAATCAGAGGTACTGCGGGACAGTCTAACCGACAGGAATCAGAGGTACTGCGGCGCAGTCTAATCGACAGGAATCAGAGGTACTGCGGTACAGGCTAACCGACAGGAATCAGAGGTACTGCGGCGCAGTCTAACCGACAGGAATCAGAGGTACTGCGGCACAGGCTAACCGACAGGAATCAGAGGACAGCTCCGCGACCGAGGAGACCGGCCGGCTTTTGGTTAGACCATGTATTTTAAGCAGCGATAACAAATATGGTGTAATCTCGTCTAATTGCTGAAATAAACAGTTAAATTAACAGCATTGTTTCATATTTATTCTAGCCATAATTCGATGTTATGGACGTTTTAAATACCGCGATCAACAAACCGATGTCGAGAAATAGGCGCTCGCTACTTATTCGGGCCGAATAACACAAACTAGGACAGCAAGTAGACTCATGAGCAGAACCACCTTTGATAACAATCCATTTGAGAAGAAAAAAGTTATATCGGCCTTACACGTTTTAGCGGAAACTTTGGGCGAAACTGCACAGTGCAGGTGCGGGAATTCGGATCAGCCTTTGTATAATGCCGCTTGTTAATTGTACCTATAGGAAATCCTCGGAACACTTTTCCCATTGTTCGTTGTATACGTCAAGCAGTCTGATCCATCGCAGAAATATTGTTAAAATAATCTTACTCGCTTCGAGAACAAATTGTCCAAATGAAAAACAAACAATATAACTATGAAATGCTCGACCATAGCCACGGGCGTCGCCACCTTCTGAAAGTTGGGGGGGGGGGGGGGGGCGGAGACATTTTTAAGTCGATTCTTTCCATGCAACGCCCATAGGCGTAATATTAAAATCTTAAAATGTTTGGTGGGACGTGTCCCTCCCCCCCCCCCCCCCCCCCAGCCTCCGACGCCCATGACCTTAGCACCGACCACCCATAGCTTCGAATCTTATTCCGTGAAGTTAGCGACTTATTTAGAGACCTCAGATTTCTATTAAAAAATGGCATATGTGATGATGTGATCAATTAGACAACGAGGAACACGAATCTGATGTTTGTTTTCTATAGCACGTGTCCTTCAAGGTCAAAATCAAGTTCAAAGGACAGGAAACTGAAAAAGTGCCAGAAGTAACCGCTCGATTTTATAAAAAAAATGTAGTTCAGGGCAAGTTTTTTTAGAGAAGTTTTTTTTACGAAAGTTTTTTTAGAGTCGCACATCGAAAACCAAATTCATCAAGGTCCAACTTCAAGGTCAAAACCGAGTTCAAAGGACGGGTAAAAGAAAAAGAGCCAGAAGTTACCGCTCGAATTTGATTTTCGATGCGCGGAGAACTTACCCTGAGCTACATATTGGTTAAAAAATATCACAATCGAGCGGTAACTTCTGCCACTTTTTCAGCTCCACGTCCTTTGAACTTTATTTTTACTTTGAAGGACACGTGCTATAGAAAAACAAACATCAGATCTATGTTCCTCGTCTAATTGATCACGTCATTTTTTTTTTTTTTATAGAAATCGGAGGTCGTCGCTAAATAAGTCGCTAAATAGGTCGCTAAATAAGTTACTAAATAAGTCGCTAAATAAGTCGCTAAATAAGTCGCTAACTTCACGGACATTTCGAATGCTCCCTGAGTAGGTGCCAAGCGGCGCAAACACTGCCGTTTGGTTTGTCTCACAGTCGCATTGTCGTCGGTTAAGGATGTGGCTCAAAACGCTCTCATGTCAAACGATGTCTCATGTCGGCTTCACATTCAAATAGTTGTAGCAAGTAGCTTCTGAACGTCCGTCTTCTAGCCTATTCTGGATCTGCCTCTGTTCTAAGGACCTCCCCGCCCCGGAGCCGCCTCTGACCCCCCCCCCCCCCCCCCCCCCTCCCCTCCCCTTTCACAGAGTCCGCAACCGCATGAGCACGCGCAAACTCCGCAAGCGGGTCGTGTTCAAGAACGGCGACCTGAACGTGGTGCAGGGCCACCTCTCCAAACGCCGCCGTCGCTACCTGGCCGACATCGTCACCACCCTGGTGGACATCAAGTGGCGCTGGACGCTGCTCATCTTCAGCCTCAGCTTCCTGCTCAGCTGGCTGCTGTTCGCCGTCCTCTGGTGGCTCATCATGGTGGCCCACGGCGACTTCGAGTCGCAGAACATGGCCGATCCCGACTACACGCCGTGCGTCAGCAGTGTGCGGGACTTCACCGGCAGCTTCCTCTACAGCATCGAGACGCAGCACACCATTGGCTACGGCTCGCGCGCCATCACGGAGCAGTGTCCGGAGGCGATCACGCTGCTCTGCGTTCAGAGCATCGTCGGTCTGATGATTCAGGCTCTGATGGTCAGTGTGGTGTTCGCCAAGCTGGCGAGGCCGAAGCAGTGTGCGCAGACGCTGCTGTTCTCGCGCAGTGCGGTCATCTGTCAGCGCGACGGCAGGCTCTGCCTCATGTTCAGGGTCGGCAACATGAGGACGTCCTCCCTGATCGGGGCGTCGGCCCGGGGGCAGATCATCAGGAGGAGAGTGACGCCCGAGGGAGAGACGCTGCAGTTCGACATGGTCGAGCTCAACCTGGGTCAGTGCCGGGTCGACCGTCGGAGAGAGGGAGGGGAAAGGAAAGGGAGGGAAAAGGAGAACTAGGGGAAAGGATATGAGAGGGAAATGAAAGGAGGGGAAAGGAGAGGGAGGGTAAAGGAGAGGGAGGGGAAAGGAGAGGGAGGGGGAAGGAAAGGGAGGGGAAAGGAAAGGGAGGGGAAAGGAAAGGGAGTGGAAAGGAGAGGGAAGGGAAAGAAAAGGGAGGGAGAAGGAATAGGAGGGGAAAGGAGAAGGAAGGGAAGGAGAGGGAGGGGAAAGGAGAGGGAGAGGAAAGGAAAGTGAGTGAAAAGGAGAGGGAGGGGAAAGAAAAGGGAGGGAGAAGGAATAGGAGGGGAAAGGAGAAGGAAGGGAAGGAGAGGGAGAGGAAAGGAGAGGGAGAGAAAAGGAGAGGGAGGGGAAAGTAGAGGGAGGGGAAAGGAGAGGTAGGAGAAAGGAGAGGGAGGGGAAATGAGAGGGGGCAAAGGAGAGGGCGGGGAAAGAAGAGGGAGGGAGAAGGAACGTGAGGGGAAAGGAGAGGGAGGGGAAATCAAAGGGAAGGGAAAGGAAAGGTAGGGGAAAGGAAAGGGAGGGGAAAGAAAAAGGAGGGGAAATGAAAGGGAGGAGAAAGGAGAGGGAGGGGAAAGGAGAGGGAGCGAAAGGAGAGGGAGGGAAAGGAGAGGGAATGAGAAGGAAAGGGAGGGAAAGGGGAGGGAGGGCAGGGGAAAGGAAAGTGAGGGGAATTGAGAAGGAGGAGAAATGACAGGGAGTGGAAAGGAGAGGGAGGGAAAGGAGAGGGAAGGGAAAGGAAAGGGAGGGGAAAGGAAAGTGAGTGGAAAGGAGAGGGAGGGGAAAGAAAAGGGAGGGAGAAGGAATAGGAGGGGAAAGGAGAAGGAAGGGAAGGAGAGGGAGAGAAAAGGAGAGGGAGAGGAAAGGAGAGGGAGGGGAAAGTAGAGGAAGGGGAAAGGAGAGGTAGGGGAAAGGAGAGGGAGGGGAAATGAGAGGGGGCAAAGGAGAGGGAGGGGAAAGAAGAGGGAGGGAGAAGGAACGGGAGGGGAAAGGAGAGGGAGGGGAAATAAAAGGGAAGGGAAACGAAAGGTAGGGGAAAGGAAAGGGAGGGGAAAGAAAAAGGAGGGCAAATGAAAGGGAGGAGAAAGGAGAGGGAGGGGAAAGGAGAGGGAGGGAAAGGAGAGGGAAAGAGAAGGAAAGGGAGGGAAAGGGGAGGAAGGGCAGGGGAAAGGAAAGTGAGGGGAATTGAGAAGGAGGAGAAATGACAGGGAGTGGAAAGGAGAGGGAGGGGAAATTAGAGTGAGGGGAAGGGAAAGGGAGGGAAAAATAAAGGGAGGGGAAAGGAAGGGAGGGGAAATTAGAGGGAGGGAAGTGAGAGGGAGGGAAGGGAAAGAGAGGGAGGAGGAAGGTGAGGGGAAAGGAGAGGGAGGGGAAAGGAAAGGGAGGGGAATTGATAGGGAGGGACAGGAGAGGGAGGGAGAAGGAAATGGAGGGGAAAGGAGAGGGAGGGGGAAATGAGAAGGTGAGGAAGGGAGAGGGAGGAGAAAGGGAGAGGGAGGGGAAAGGGAGAGGGAGGGGAAAGGGAGGGGAAAGGAAAGTAGGGGAAGTGAGAGGGAGAGGAAAGGAGAGGAAAGGATGGTTAAGGTCGGGTCAGAGGCCAGATCAGGTCTGGAAAGGTCGTGGTCGGGGTCCGGTGAGGGTCAGGTCAGGTCGGGGTCGGGTCGGGTCGGGGTCGGGTCGGGGTCGGGTCGGGGTCGGGTCAGGGTCGGGGTCGGGGTCGGGGTCGGGGGTCGGGGTTGGGGTCGGGGTCGGGGTCGGGTCGGGTCGGGTCGGGGTCGGGTCGGGGTCGGGTTCGGGTCGGGTTCGGGTCGGGTGAGGGTCAGGTCGGGTGAGGGTCAGGTCAGGTCTGGGAGGGCCGGGTCTGGGTCTGGTCGGGGTCTGGGTCGGGTCTGGGTCGGGTCTGGGTCGGGTCTGGGTCGGGTCTGGGTCGGGTCTGGGTCGGGTCTGGGTCGGGTCGAGTCGGGTCGGGGTCGGGTCGGGTCGGGGTCGGGGTCGGGTCGGGTCTGGTCTGGTCTGGTCTGGTCTGGTCTGGTCTGGTCTGGTCTGGTCTGGTCTGGTCTGGTCTGGTCTGGTCTGGTCTGGTCTGGGTCGGGTCGGGTCTGGGTTGGGTCTGGGTCGGGTCTGGGTCGGGTCTGGGTCGGGTCTGGGTCGGGTCTGGGTCGGGTCTGGGTCGGGTCTGGGTCGGGTCTGGGTCGGGTCGGGGTCGGAGTCGGGTCAGAGGCCAGATCGGGTCGGGGAGGGGAGGGGGTCGAGAGGCGCCGCGCCGCCGCTGCCGCAGACGGCGCGGGACCTAAGCGCAGAGCGGATCGGTGGACTGGCTGCGGAACAAGCCGACAATTTGTAATGTTTTGTCGATTTCAGAGCGAGTTAGCGAAACCTATAGGAAAGTCAGCAATGCGATTTGAGTTGTCTTTCATCGCAAGAACATGATTTTCCCGAGAAGTTCCCCAAACGTATTCAACCCGCAAATCGCAAAATAATCCTTCATTGCATAACAAGTCAGTCGTGACCATTTCCGTAGCTTGCTCATCACCTCCTCCCCTTCCGTCGCCATACACCAGTGACGTCATCTGCCCTCTCCCTCACCACAGGCCCTGACGACGGCCAGAACAGCATCTTCTTCATCTGGCCGCTGAACGTGGTGCACACTATCGACGAGCGCTCGCCGCTCTACCAAATGTCCGCCGAGGATCTGCTGCACCGGGAGCGGTTCGAGATCGTGGTCATCCTGGAGGGGACCACCGAGTCCACGGCGATGACGACTCAGGCGCGCAGCAGCTACATCCCCAGCGAGATCCTCTGGGGACACCGGTGAGGAGAGGGGGAGGACCGGGGAGGACAGGGGAGGACAGGGGCGCAGCAGCAACATCTCCAGCGAGATCCTCTGGGGACACCGATGAGGAGAGGGGGAGGACAGGGGAGGACAGGGAGGACAGGGAGGACAGGGGGGACAGGGGAGGACAGGGGAGGACAGGGGAGGACAGGGGAGGACAGGGGAGGACAGGGGCGGAGCAGCTACATCCCCAGCGAGATCCGCTGGGGACACCGGTGACTAGGAGTGGGGAGGCCCGTTGGGACACCGGATGACAGATGACACCGGGAAGGACAGATGACAGAGGAGGACAGATGAGGACAGAGGATGACAGATGACACCGGGAAGGACAGATGACAGAGGAGGACAGAGGAGGACAGAGGATGACAGATGACACCGGGAAGGAGAGATGACAGAGGAGGACAGATGAGGACAGAGGAGGACAGAGGATGACAGATGACACCGGGAAGGACAGATGACAGAGGAGGACAGAGGAGGACAGAGGATGACAGATGACACCGGGAAGGACAGATGACAGAGGAGGACAGAGGATGACAGATGACACCGGGAAGGACAGATGACAGAGGAGGACAGAGGAGGACAGAGTATGACAGATGACACCGGGAAGGACAGATAACACCGGGAAGGACATAAGACAGAGGACAGAGGAAGACAGATGACACCGTGAAAGACAGATGACAGGGGAGGACAGAGAACAGATGACACCGGGAAGGACAAATGACAGAGGACGACATATTAGGACAGGGGAGGACAGCGAAGGACAAGGAAGGACAGGAAATAAGAGATGACAAGTGAGAAGTGAGGACAGTGGAGGACATGGGAGGACAGAGGAGGACAGGAGAGGATGTGGTAGGACAGGGGAGGATGGAAGAGGTATTCTGGATACAACAATGAGGACAGGTGCCCTTCAGGCTTCTACACATCAGGACAGAGTTGAGATTCTCTCGGTCGAAGCGGATGTTTTCTGCTGCTGACAACGAATCACATTATTGTAAGATGATAAGTGAGACCAAGACAATTCACTTGACCCACATGATTAACTGAAATTCGAAAACGTGTTTCTATTGTTTCCTCGAATTACTCCGGTTGAAGATATTGTATCGCCCCCATCTCGCATGACTAGTTTCCTGTTTCGTCCCTTGTAATCGTCTGCCACGCTTTCGGGTCAGTACTCGAACGTCCGAGACCACCGCTGCGGGAGTGCGGGAGGTGTGCTGTAATTTGAGCCTCCTGTTATCGCCGCCGTGCGCACACCCGTGTCCACAAGTACCTATCTATCCCCGGCAAATCACAAGTGGGTGTTTGTCCAGAGCGTCCGATATATACCTGTCGATAGGGCGGCGGGCTGCGGCGCCGCGCGCCGCGGGCTGCTGTCTCGGGGGCTGTTTAGATAGATAGGTCTGTTTACTCGGACGGAGAATTGCCACCTCCTACTGAGGCGGTGACGCGAGGGCGGTTTTTCTGCAGCGGATTGCGAAATATGTAGTCACCGCTGGGTGTTTGTCACGAGTGCAGAATGACTCTGCGCAGTATACATTGCTCAACCATTCACGAATACACTGGCGGATCAAGGAAAAGCCAAAAGGCAAACCCGGCCACACTGCCAACCAAAACAAGGCACCTCATTGTCATAGTCATCTCATACCGCTGGAATCTTGTCCCTTCCGCACCAACCCACCACCCTACCATACCAACTCATTGCCCCCCCCCCCCTCCTCCCCTCTCCGCCGCAGGTTTGAGCCGATCATCGACTTTAAGCGCGACACGGGCAAGTACGAGGTGGACTACGGCCGGTTCAACAGCACGTACCAGGTGGACACGCCGCTGTGCAGCGCCGCGGAACTGGACCAGTTCAGGAGACTGCAGGCCACAACAGTCCAAGGTGAACCATAGCACCGCAGGCCATAACGGTCAAAGCCGTGGGCATAGCGGGTCTTAACCCGCGCCCCGGTGGGACTCTGAGACAACTTCGCCCTGGGGGGGGGGGGGGAAATGACCCCCTTCTAACTCGAAAACTAAACGGGCTAGAAAGACACGGAAAAACGTTCGAAAGCTCTCGACAAGAAGATTCGAAGTTACTTCGGGTATTTTATTTGGCTCAGCCCTCAGGTTAATATTGAGATCACCAGCGGTCATCAAAGGTCAGATTTTCCAGTTTTAGGACTTCGCTTCGAACACCCCCAAATATCTCGGGAACTATGATAGCTAGGAAAAAATGAAGAAGAAAAACGAAAACTCTTGAAAAATGCAATCCCACTTGGTGTCCTCAAATTATATCTCAGGTCAAGGTCATTTGGTGACCCGGGTGGGCCATGTTGTATATGGGGCGACCCGACTCGACGAGACAAACAGTGGCGTCATTCGCACGTCCCTATCTTTATTACATCAAGAGTTATTTGCAAAAATGTGCTGGTGACCTCATATGACCTCATCTGACCTTGCAGAGGTCACTGAGGAACAATTGCACCTGGGTCATCATGAATGAGCTAAAACAACATGATGCTGAAAGAATTGACCTGATCCAATGCATATTCTCTGAATAGGAAGCATTTGTAGGTATTTGCCCATTGACTTAGAATGGGGAGGTCACGGATACACGAATTGTAGATAATTATGACCTTATGCAATCCTGGAACTTCAAAATGTCTCGGACACAAAACTATGGCTTTGGCACGACCACAAACATTTTTTGAGGTAAGGTCACTTGACGTGACCTGGTGACCTAATCTGAGATCAAAACTTTCACACAATGTGGGCAATTGATGCCCGAATAGCTGTACTAAATTTGGCGGCGCGCAGCGCCGCCGTTTTCTCGCTATTCCCGAAAAACCCCAGGGGGAGGGGGAGGGGGACCGGTGTCACCATTTAAATTACCCCCACACACCAGGGCGTGTTAAACTACGCTTATATGGTGAGCAGAGAGGAACACATCTGGCACTCTGTTGTCACAAGGCAAGTTTAGTGCCCACATCTTTGAGTGGGAAGTCCAACACCCGTTAGACTCTCCACACCACACCTGTGAGTGGAAAGTCCAACACCCGTTAGACTCTCCACACCACACCTGTGAGTGGAAAGTCTAACACCCGTTAGACTCTCCACACCACACCTGTGAGTGGAAAGTCTAACACCCGTTAGACTCTCCACACCACACCTGTGAGTGGAAAGTCTAACACTTGTTAGACTCTCCACACCACACCTGTGAGTGGAAAGTCTAACACTTGTTAGACTCTCCACACCACACCTGTGAGTGGAAAGTCTAACACTTGTTAGACTCTCCACACCACACCTGTGAGTGGAAAGTCTAACACTTGTTAGACTCTCCACACCACACCTGTGAGTGGAAAGTCTAACACTTGTTAGACTCTCCACACCACACCTGTGAGTGGAAAGTCCAACACCCGTTAGACTCTCCACACCACACCTGTGAGTGGAAAGTCCAACACCCGTTAGACTCTCCACACCACACCTGTGAGTGGAAAGTCTAACACTTGTTACTCTCCACACCACACCTGTGGGCTGTGACTAGGAAGTCAAACGAGAGTGCGACTTTCATGAGATCATAAACGCCGAGACAGACGGACTGTACCAAGGCTGCACTGCCCCGCCATTCGCCGCGAACTCGGAACACGGGTCCCTGCGGCAAACAGGCTGTATGTAACGTACGGTCGTGACGGTAAATACTCGCCGCGGCAAATCTGATGCAATACTCTGGAGCTGGCGGTAAACGGAATACTGCGACAGGCACCGGCCGATTACCGTGGTAACTGGATACCATCCGCACATGCAACGCTTCCCCCAGCGCCGCCCGACCAGCGGAGTCCCCGTAATGTGAAATCGTCAGTCACCGGCGCCGCCCAGCCGGTGGTAAGAGCCTTACAGATATAAAGCAGACCCTTTCCAATCAGTACGTCATTCCGCTTCCACTGTTGAGGGGAACGCGATATGGGAAACGAGGAGCGTCTCGCAAGTTTCGGAGCGTCAGACTCCTCCGATTGCGGTGGAAGTACATCAAAATCACCCTATGCGGTAATTTGCACCAATTACAAATATGCCGTGCTGTCCCCTCCCGGTGCTCACGGTCCTAGCGCCCTATAGGGTGGGACGGATTGTAACCACAGCTAAAGTTATGACGGTCCGGTGTGGGGAGGATGGCAGGTGAAGACAGCTCGTGACACCGTTGACACCGTGTCTTCAGGTGACGGAGACGTGGTGGAGAACCGCGCCAGGACGTCCAACGCCGGCTTTAACAACTTCGACATCCTGCGGCTGAGGGCGATGCAAAACCCGGATGCGGAGCCGGGGACAGATGTGGAGACAGGGAATCAGGCCCAGCAGTGATATACAGACAGACATACAGAGACAGCCAGACAGACAGAGACAGAGACATATGCAGATAGACAGATACAGATGCAGATAGACAGATACAGATGCAGATAGACAGAGACAGATGCAGATAGATAGACAGAAACAGATGCAGATATACAGAGACAGATGCAGATAGACAGAGACAGATGCAGATAGACAGAGACAGATGCAGATAGACAGAGACAGATGCAGATAGACAGAGACAGATGCAGATAGACAGAGACAGATGCAGATAGACAGAGACAGATGCAGATAGACAGAGACAGATGCAGATAGACAGAGACAGATGCAGATAGACAGAGACAGATGCAGATAGACAGAGACAGATGCAGATAGACAGAAACAGATGCAGATAGACAGAGACAGATGCAGATAGACAGAGACAGATGCAGATAGACAGATACAGATGCAGATAGACAGAGACAGATGCAGATAGACAGAGACAGATGCAGATAGACAGAGACAGATGCAGATAGACAGAGACAGATGCAGATAGACAGAGACAGATGCAGATAGACAGAGACAGAGACAGAGACAGAGACAGAGACAGATACAGAGACAGAGACAGAGACAGAGACAGAGACAGAGACAGAGACAGAGACAGAGACAGAGACAGAGACAGAGACAAAGACAGACAGGTGGGAGCCTTACAAACGAGCCTAGCAGTGATGCACAGACACACGACAGATAGGCGAGCAGACGGGCAGGTGGAGAGGCACACATGCATATCACATTGTCGCATGCAGTTAGCCAAGGGGATACGGGAGAAGACACTGTAGTATGATGGGAGACTAACCGACCGACAGACAGACGGACAGACAGTATACAGATATGCGGGCACAGCCAGCCAGAGGCGATCGTCGGCATTACAGATCGTGGCGAGACGGGACCAGAGGCGGAGACTGAGAGCAGGACGAGGGAAGATATGAAGAGGTTCTCGCTGCGCGGCTGTGCAGTTCTGAAGGCTGCCATACTGCGTTAGTTAGTTAGACATCCACGCATTGTCGATGAATCCGCCTGGTGCTTTACAAGTGTACAGTTGTATGCGTGCGTCCACACTGGCCTTTTCTAAAGAGCTGCGAGTGTCATTGCAGAAGGGTGGTTAGGTGTCTGAGAAGAGGCGATACGCTCAAGATGAATATTGTCTGTAACTAGGATTATGTTGATGTCTTCCAGACTTCCCTATCGTACACGCCTTGGACCTAGCTGTGCTCCTGATACATGTTATTCCACCAGGCGTTATAGCCGCGGTGCCGCACTAGGGAACATGGTCGAGGCGTCTGGCCTTTCACGTGATTTGTTCAGTTGGAATGCCCCCGCCCGGGACGGGGAAGGTGGGTGTCTGGTCAAGAATGCACTGTTTGGACAACAGCTTGAGATGTAAACGAAACAAGAATGCTGTCCGCAATCGAACTTGATTATTTTGACCAACTGCCTTCTACTTCTGTTGTCAAGGCACCATTCTTCACTGAAGAAATGAAGATGAGTTAGATTGAGTGTCTTGTAAAACAGCGTAACAACACCGTAATAAATGTGTGCCTTCGAATTGTTTAAGATTGTCTGGACTCACAGATGACGTGCGATGTAAACCACCACGCTGAATACATGAATAATGACCCGAAGCATTGTTGATATGTGAGTGGACACTGGACACTGGACAGGCACCACCCTTCCGCATAACATTGTGTACTGATACATGGGCGAGTGTCCCCGTCCCCCATAACCGATACACGCCGGCACACCCCGCTCTAGAAACAGCCTCTCCGCTGCCCGCGACTGCCAACCATCTTCCGCATTCCATCACATTCCATTCCACATTCCATAATCACAAAACACCAGCTGAACACACCCGAACCGAAAGAAAAACACAGCTGAGCGCATTAGTTCTAGTATATTAATCACGGGGCACTGAACGGCAGATGCGCGACCGCGCGGGCGCGCGGGACGAGAAAATCAACTGGTCAGTGGAACAGAACGCCGGTCACGCCGGCTGCGACAAGAAATGAGTGTCATGTGCGACACGGGACGCCACGTGATCGCCACGTACGCTGCACGTGTTGATACCACGTGAGCGCCATGAAAGGCCACGTGAACACCACGTGAACACCACGTGATCGCCACGGGACGGCATGTGATCACGTCTCAACACCACGTGGTGATACCACGTGGCTATTCCACACGTGTTAGCACGTCGGGTGGGGCGGACTTCACATGGGGCGCCCGCGGCCGCGGCCGGCCGGCGGGCCGCCGTCTCCGGACCGCGGGTTCTTGATCGTCTCGTCGACAGAGAGGACCAGACAGGCGGCCTCGCTGGCGGCGGTCAGTGCGTTCACACGCACGATGGCCGGCTCCCAGACGCAGGCGGCCAGGTTATCGGCCACGTCCTCGTGCTCGATGTCCACACCGTACCACAGGCCGTCCTCTGGGGGAGGGGAGGGGTGTCAACTCCTCTGGCACGAACCACCACTGGACCGGGCTGGACCTAGCCCCAACATCGAACTCGGCTCACTAGTCCAGGAATAATGGTATGACGTAAGTTCACGTTAGCGGATGCTACGACATTCACCTCTCCCAAGACACCCACGGCACCCCTGCTATGACATTCGCCTGAAATCCAGCCACCAGTGGTCCACACTCTCCCCGCCTCCGTCCCCGCTGCCCGCTGCACTCTGCACTCACCCTTGGTGTGTGTGTCTCAGCTTGTTCACTCTGCACTCACCCTTGGTGTGTGTGTGTCTCAGCTTGTTCACTCTGTACTCACCCTTGGCGTGTGTGTCTCAGCTTGTTCACTCTGCACTCACCCTTGGCGTGTGTGTGCCTCAGCTTGTTCACTCTGCACTCACCCTTGGCGTGTGTGCCTCAGCTTGTTCACTCTGCACTCACCCTTGGCGTGTGTGTCTCAGCTTGTTCACTCTGCACTCACCCTTGGCGTGTGTGTCTCAGCTTGTTCACTCTGCACTCACCCTTGGTGTGTGTGTCTCAGCTTGTTCACTCTGCACTCACCCTTGGCGTGTGTGTGTCTCAGCTTGTTCACTCTGCACTCACCCTTGGTGTGTGTGTGTGTCTCAGCTTGTTCACTCTGCACTCACCCTTGGCGTGTGTGTGCCTCAGCTTGTTCACTCTGCACTCACCCTTGGTGTGTGTGTGTCTCAGCTTGTTCACTCTGCACTCACCCTTGGTGTGTGTGTGTGTCTCAGCTTGTTCACTCTGCACTCACCCTTGGTGTGTGTGTCTCAGCTTGTTCACTCTGCACTCACCCTTGGTGTGTGTGTGTGTCTCAGCTTGTTCACTCTGCACTCACCCTTGGCGTGTGTGTGTCTCAGCTTGTTCACTCTGCACTCACCCTTGGCGTGTGTGTGTGTGTCTCAGCTTGTTCACTCTGCACTCACCCTTGGTGTGTGTGTGTGTGTGTGCCTCAGCTTGTCCACTCTGCACTCACCCTTGGTGTGTGTGTGTCTCAGCTTGTTCACTCTGTACTCACCCTTGGCATGTGTGTCTCAGCTTGTTCACTCTGCACTCACCCTTGGCGTGTGTGTGCCTCAGCTTGTTCACTCTGCACTCACCCTTGGCGTGTGTGTCTCAGCTTGTTCACTCTGCACTCACCCTTGGTGTGTGTGTGTCTCAGCTTGTTCACTCTGCACTCACCCTTGGCGTGTGTGTGCCTCAGCTTGTTCACTCTGCACTCACCCTTGGCGTGTGTGTCTCAGCTTGTTCACTCTGCACTCACCCTTGGTGTGTGTGTGTCTCAGCTTGTTCACTCTGCACTCACCCTTGGTGTGTGTGTGTCTCAGCTTGTTCACTCTGCACTCACCCTTGGCGTGTGTGTGCCTCAGCTTGTTCACTCTGCACTCACCCTTGGCGTGTGTGTGCCTCAGCTTGTTCACTCTGCACTCACCCTTGGTGTGTGTGTCTCAGCTTGTTCACTCTGCACTCACCCTTGGCGTGTGTGTGTCTCAGCTTGTTCACTCTGCACTCACCCTTGGCGTGTGTGTGCCTCAGCTTGTTCACTCTGCACTCACCCTTGGCGTGTGTGTGCCTCAGCTTGTTCACTCTGCACTCACCCTTGGTGTGTGTGTCTCAGCTTGTTCACTCTGCACTCACCCTTGGCGTGTGTGTCTCAGCTTGTTCACTCTGCACTCACCCTTGGTGTGTGTGTGTCTCAGCTTGTTCACTCTGCACTCACCCTTGGCGTGTGTGTGCCTCAGCTTGTTCACTCTGCACTCACCCTTGGTGTGTGTGTGTCTCAGCTTGTTCACTCTGAACTCACCCTTGGCATGTGTGTGCCTCAGCTTGTCCACTCTGCACTCACCCTTGGCGTGTGTGTGCCTCAGCTTGTCCACTCTGCACTCACCCTTGGTGTGTGTGTGTCTCAGCTTGTTCACTCTGCACTCACCCTTGGCGTGTGTGTGTGTCTCAGCTTGTTCACTCTGCACTCACCCTTGGTGTGTGTGTGTCTCAGCTTGTTCACTCTGCACTCACCCTTGGTGTGTGTGTGTCTCAGCTTGTTCACTCTGCACTCACCCTTGGCGTGTGTGTGTCTCAGCTTGTTCACTCTGCACTCACCCTTGGCGTGTGTGTGTGTCTCAGCTTGTTCACTCTGCACTCACCCTTGGTGTGTGTGTGTGTGTCTCAGCTTGTCCACTCTGCACTCACCCTTGGTGTGTGTGTGTGCCTCAGCTTGTTCACTCTGCACTCACCCTTGGCGTGTGTGTGTCTCAGCTTGTCCACTCTGCACTCACCCTTGGCGTGTGTGTGTCTCAGCTTGTCCACTCTGCACTCACCCTTGGCGTGTGTGTGTCTCAGCTTGTCCACTCTGCACTCACCCTTGGTGTGTGTGTGTCTCAGCTTGTCCACTCTGCACTCACCCTTGGTGTGTGTGTGTGTCTCAGCTTGTCCACTCTGCACTCACCCTTGGCGTGTGTGTGTCTCAGCTTGTTGAGGATGTTGGTAGAGTCGAAGCCGGCGTTGTCGCACAGCTGGCGCGGGATTATCTCCAGCGCGCGCGCCAGGCAGTCCATCAGCAGCTGCTCCTTCCCGGCCACGGTACGCGCGTGCTGCCGCAGGTACCGAGACAGCTCCATCTCGATCGCACCGCCGCCTGGTGGCAGGCAGAGGAAACTACACTCAGACACGGCACGTCGGGGCCGGCGGCGAATACAATAATGCAATATGCTCCGATGGAAAATCCGACGACAATTATAAGTCTACGGAAGCTTTGAGTTCAGTGAGATAAAACAAATATAATCGCATAATCGCATAATAACAGGAGCAAAACCCACAGCGTTAGTCAATCATCACTGAAAAGTGTTTCTTTAAATCTTCACTGAAAAACATTTACACTTATCTTATTTGGACATTATATATAAATAAGATCGTAATCGTAATATCTATTACAATACAATATTTTATTATTATGTATTAGCTATTAATTCGACTTTATATCTTATTTATTTACATTTATCTCAACCTTTTTAAAGATAAAGCGAACGATACAAGATGACGGCTAGTTCATACATCTATAAATGGGCATAGGATTCGCCTCAGATGACGACTGCGCCGCTCTACGTACCGGCGACGACGCTGTCGTTTTTGATGGCGCGTCGGACGATCATAATAGCGTCATGAAGAGAACGCTCCGTCTCCTCCAGGAACTGTTCAGAGCCGCCGCGCAGGATCAGGGTGCAGGTCTTGGCCTTCGGGCACTCACTGAAGAAGTTATACCTGAGAAAGGGGACAGGGTCAGAGTACAGGTCTTGGCCTGCGGGCACTCACTGAAGAAGTTATACCTGAGAAAGGGGACAGGGTCAGAGTACAGGTCTTGGCCTGCGGGCACTCACTGAAGAAGTTATACCTGAGAAAGGGGACAGGGTCAGGGTCAGGGTGCAGGTCTTGGCCTGCGGGCACTCACTGAAGAAGTTATACCTGAGAAAGGGGACAGGGTCAGGGTGCAGGTCTTGGCCTTCAGGCACTCACTGAAGAAGCTATACCTGAGGGCGGGGGTAGGGTCAGGGTGCAGGTCTTGGCCTTAGGGCATTCACTGAAGAAGTTATACCTGAGTGGCAGGGGGATAATCAGGGACGGGGCAGCGAGGTCCGAGACAAATTAGTCGGCTGGTATCACAGCGGTGTCGGCAGAATATACTACCACTGGATACCCTCTTCAACACACACAGGACACTACACACATTGATAAGCAACATTCCCTTCCAAAAGCGACCTCTTCTCTCTCCAAGCACCTGTTTCCCAACCTCACTGTTCAGTGTTGTTCAGTATTCACCATTGTTCACATCACAACATCATCCCAACTGTAACGTCACGCACACCTCGGTCCTCATCAGAACACCCACCTCTCATCTCGCACCCTCACCCTCATTTCTCACTCTCACCCTCATTTCTCACTCTCACCCTCATTTCTCACTTCTCACTTCTCACTCTCTCACTCTCACTTCTCACTCTCTCTCCCCCTCACTATCACCTCTCACCCTCAATCTCACTCTCTCACCCTCAATCTCACTCTCTCACCCCTCTCTCTCACTCTCACTCTCACTCTCACTCTCACTCTCACCCTCACCCTCACTCTCACTCTCACTCTCACTCTCACTCTCACTCTCACTCTCACTCTCACTCTCACTCTCACTCTCACTCTCACTCTCACTCTCATCTCTGTCACCCACCTCTCTCCGCCGACCTGGCGCTCCTTGAAGCTGCCGCACTGGCCCAGCACCTTGTCGCCCAGGTCGTGCGCCGTGGTGACGATGCTGCCGCCGCAGGCCTTCATCGTGCGCTTCAGGTCGTCCTCGGACACGCGGCCCGCGCAGAACATGTCCCGGTCGGCGAAATACTGCGTGGCCACGTCACCGATCGGCAGGCGCGACAGCACCACCTGGTGGCCAGAGCGGGCAACAGTCAGAACGGGTAGCTCTTTATTCGATATTAAGTGTTAGCAGTTGTACGATTTGCGAATGAAACACGAACTGATCTTGTACTATTTGCTTAGTTGTCTAACTTGTTAAAGATGGCTACACAGGACGGTATAAACGGTGGCATCCTTCCAATAACTGAGCCCAGTGACGCGATAATTCTCCCCAGCCACCCCCAGCCGCACCGGATCTCCCCAGCCGCACCGCCGCTTCATCGCCGTCCTTCTGTACTGCTCTGTCTCTCTGTCTGGTCTGTCTGTCTGTGTGTGTCTGTGTGTGTCTGTGTGTGTCTGTGTGTGTCTGTGTGTGTGTCTGTGTGTGTGTCTGTGTGTGTGTCTGTGTGTGTGTCTGTGTGTGTCTGTCTGTGTCTGTCTGTGTCTGTCTGTCTATCTGTCTATCTGTCTATCTGTCTATCTGTCTGTCTGTCCTCCCCTGCCATCCGTCTCCTGCGCCGGTCTGCCCGTCACCGTCTCACCTTGGCGCCGGACTTGTGGATGCGCTCCAGCTTGTCGTACAGGATGTCCCATTCGGCGTCCACCACGCGCTGGTACTCCTGTCGGCCGGCACACAAACCGGTCAAACGGGTGTCACATAACAAGCGAGCAGGTGTCCGTCGTGAATCTGTGTTCGCATCACATACGGAAAGGCTGTGGCGATAACCAACGCCCGTTAAAACCGTGCCCGCCTACATAAGACACTAACTGCCCACGCAAGTCGCCAGACCGACCTGCAATCGATAATAATGTTAACGGCGCAAAAAGGTTGCTGCTGTAATACAAGTTAAAACACTACATGCCGTCATTCAGGGTAACTTTAGCATACTTTTAGGACATTTTGGTGCCCTGTTTTTCCTAAGGCCACAAGTACAAATATGTCGGATGCAAAATTGGTGGACGGACTGGCGCTATTGCTTGGTGGTTGCAGTGTTGAGATTCTGGTCACTGTTCACTGTTCATTTTTGTTACGTTTCTGAGGTGGCTCAAGTTACTCGGAATTGGCTAACTTTAGCCACTCCGCGTTACCGATCGGTCTCTTGGCGATTGGCAGGCAATTATCAATTATATTTCTGTTCCCATCGACTTCAGCCAGAGAAAACCTTGCAAAAATGCACGCAACACAACACATGAAAGTCAATGTGCTCTGATAAGGGCAAAATGTCAGAATTAGACATATTGTTTCCAGAAACAACTTGGTGTTGGTATCGGTATCGGCAAGTCCTCGTAGGTATCGATATGATATTGATACGACTCAAATTAGTATTAGCGTTATTTAGTATGATTAGTATTAGGAAGCGTTATCGATAAGCGCATGCGGCCCGCGATCCTGCCATTTTCCATTTCCTAAGTTTCGTGCTAAAGGTGTTACGCTTTTAGCTGGTACGATGCGACAATGTGGTATTCTTGGTATTGAACAATACAAATACAAAGTCAAACGGAGTAGACAACGTATTTCCGACCAACCGATCAGCCGGTCGTCATGGCATCATACAATCAACCGGTCACCATGGCGACGCTTTACCCCCCCCCCCCCCCCAGATCGGCAGGATTGACAGCCATATGCGAGCGGGGGCCCCTACCTGACTGGCCCCCATTCCAAATTTTGTGGCGACGCTCCTGGCTAAAGTTACTCTGGTGCCAACTTTAGGCACCCCTCCCCACCTTTAGCCGCGGCTAGTCAAGGGGAACACATCAATGTTGTACAACTGAGTACTCATTAGCGGTCGACGCTCTATGGGTTGCATCCAAATACTTAATGTCATGGGGTAAACCAGGAATTCTTGGTTAGGACTTACGGGTACCATCAAATTAGTTTTTTTTAGAAATTGTAATGGTAACTTTAAAAAACAAAACTTACTATTTATAATTTGTAAATAAGCTTTGCCCAGCCTAAACCTGTCCCTAAGAACTTGTAAATTACAGCCAGCTTAAACCTGTCCCTAAGAACTTGTAAATTACAGAAGTGAGGTTCATATTCTTCTTTTTGAAACAGAGCGTGCACAATATTAACTTGAACTACGATCTTCCATTTGGCTAAAGTTACCCTGAATGACGGTACGTGTTTCGGTCGTCAACGCTTCGTCATTCCCTAAAAAGCTATTAAATTAACACACCATGATTTGCACAGACTTGACTCCGTACCGCTCGGCGCGCTCCCCGGACAAGTCAAATGACCTCGGCTCAGCCGCACCCCCAGCACACGCATCTCTCACCGGGACACGTACGATGTGACGTCATCACCAGTGCGTATGACGTCACGCCACCCCAACTGACCTGGACGTTGTCGAGCCGAATCTCGGCGTTGTCTCGCTCGGCCTTGAGCTCAAGTTCGATCTGCAGCATGGCGATCTTGGGGTTCTTGTAGGACTTGGGTTGCATCTCGAACCCGGCGTAGGAGAATGTCTTCTTGAACGCGACGCCGGCCACCAGCTCAGAGGCCTATGGGGCGGGAGGGGGGTCACGGGACGATCACAACACGCAGCGGTATGCTGAATTGGGCATTTAGGCGCCTCAATTACTGCCAATCCTATACAAATACAGCGGTTACGGGCACCGTAATTAATTCAGCAGTACCAGCTGCGGGAAAGCGGAGTCAAACCGAACAGCAGCTGCCTGAGCCCACACTCCTCCAGTGGCCATCTCTCTCACCCTGAACCTCCTGCGCAAGTCCACAGCCCTCCTCTCCATCGCCTCTCACCCTTCTAACCCCGCCCCCTCTCACCCTTCTAACCCCTCCCCTCCCACCCTTCTAACCCCTCCCCTCCCACTCTCACCCTTCCCCTCCCACTCTCACCCTTCTAACCCCTCCCCCTCTAACCCTTCTAACCCCGCCCCTCCCACTCTCACCCTTCTAACCCCTCCCACTCACCCTTCTAACCCCTCCCCTCCCACTCACCCTTCTAACCCCTCCCCTTCCCCTCACCCTTCTAACCCCTCCCCTCCCCCTCTCACCCTTCTAACCCCTCCACTCCCACTCCACCCTTCTAACCCCTCCCTCCGACTCTCACCCTTCTAACCCCTCCCCTCCCACTCTCACCCTTCTAACCCCTCCCCTCCCCCTCTCACCCTTCTAACCCCTCCCCCTCTCACCCTTCTAACCCCTCCCCTCCCACTTTCACCCTTCTAACCCCTCCCCTCCCACTCTCACCCTTCTAACCCCTCCCCTCCCACTCTCACCCTTCTAACCCCTCCCCTCCCACTCTCACCCTTCTAACCCCTCCCCTCCCACTCTCACCCTTCTAACCCCTCCCCTCCCACTCTCACCCTTCTAACCCCTCCCCCTCTAACCCCGCCCCTCACACTCTCACCCTTCTAACCCCTCCCACTCTAGCCCTTCTAACCCCGCCCCTCCCACTATCACCCTTCTAACCCCGCCCCTCCCACTCTCACCCTTCTAACCCCTCCCCCTCTAGCCCCGCCCCTCCCACTCTCACCCTTCTAACCCCGCCCCTCCCACTCTCACCTTTCTAACCCCGCCCCCTCTCACCCTTCTAGGCCCTCCCACTCTAACCCTTCTAACCCCACCCCTCCCAGTCTCACCCTTCTAACCCCGCCCCCTCTCACCCTTCTAACCCCGCCCACTCTAACCCTTCAAACCCCGCCCCTCCCAGTCTCACCCTTCTAACCTCCGCCCCTCCCACTGTCACCCTTCTAACCCTGCCCCTCACACCCTTCTAGCCCCGCCCTTCCCACTGTCACCCTTCTAACCCCGTCCCCTCTCACCCTTCTAACCCAGCCCCCTCCTACCCTTCTAGCCCCGCCCCTCCCACTCTCACCTTTCTAACCCCACCCACCTCCCACTCTAACTCTTCTAACCCCGCCCCCTCCCAGTCTCACCCTTCTAACCCCGCCCCTCCGTCCCATCCTTCTAACCCCGCCCCGCCTCTCAGTCTCCCCTACACCCCTACACCCAAGTCCTCCGCCTCACCTGCAGCGCGCCGCCCTGGACCTGCTTGATGCCGATCATGTTGAGCGGCAGCAGGTCGCCCAGCGACAGCACCGCGTCGACGGCCATCTTGGAGAAGAAGTCCTTCTGCTGATGGATCAGCTTCGACATGAGCGCCGTGCTGGCACACTTCCGGAGCAGCTCGTACTTCTCCGCGTCGCCGCTGCTGCCCGACACCTGGTGAGAAGGGGCGGGAGGGGTCAGACGCGTCACACGGGGGGCCAGCGTGGGGGATAGGAGAGGGTCAGACGTGTCACGTGCTGGTCAGACAGAACAGGGGACTCGGGCAAAGGGGCCACAGACCGGAACCGACAGGCCAAAACACAAACACTGGCACATCCAGAGCATGACCTATCGGGCAATGCTATGAGAAACTTGTACTTCTTAAATATGAGTGGGGCCCTCACTCAGTTTCACTCTGGTTACCTAAGCACCAATTAATGTTCGTTTTACACACCATCTCACTTACCAAAATCACCCATTCCATTGCCAATACGCCCACATCACCACATCACCACTCGTCACCGTCACCGTCACCGCCCCTGACCCGGCCTCCGCCCACCCCGACTTCCTACCTTCACGGACACCTCCTCGATGCGTTTGATCATCATCTGGGTGCCCTTGCGGACGGCCCTGATGATGATCTGCGGGTGGACGCCCTCCTCCACATAGGGCTTCACCTGGCGGAGGAACTCGCCGGCCAGCAGCACCACGCTCGTGGTGCCGTCTCCCACCTGCAGACAGACATACATACACGGACACGGACACGGTCACGGTCACGGTCACGGTCACGGTCACGGTCACGGTCACGGTCACGGTCACAGACAAAGTCACGGACACGGTCACGGTCACAGACAAAGTCACGGACACGGTCACATGGTCACACGGTCACGGTCACACGGTCACGGTCACGATCACACGGTCACGGTCACGGTCACGGTCACAGGAACTCACCGGCCAGCAGCACCACGCTCGTGGTGCCGTCTCCCACCTGCAGACAGACATACACGGACACGGACACGGTCACGGTCACGGTCACGGTCACGGTCACGGTCACGGTCACGGTCACGGTCACGGCCACGGCCACACGGCCACATGGTCACACGGCCACATGGTCACATGGTCACATGGTCACACGGTCACGGTCACGGACACGGTCACGGTCACGGGGTGTGTGACATACAGGGCACGGGTCTGCTGACGTTGATAGACAAACACGGAGAACAGCTGTTGTGAACAGGACAGCAAAACACAGCAGGCACCACAAATCACGTACACTGAAAGAACTTAGAAGTCTGAGCAATGTCCTTGCGTCCAAGTGTGCAGTTGATGGTTTTGAACCGCATACAGAAAAGACTACAAGCCTGAGTGATGATGTTGGTCACAGTGGATCCAAAATGCAGCATAGCTTGTTTTATTCCATTAGATCCCTTCGCCATGTTCGGTCCCAGCCATCTACCACCGACACCGCGAGAACACGAGAACACAGCTCCCGGGCACTCCCTCCCCACCCTCTAACCCCGCCCCCTCCACCCACTCACCTCAGCATCCTGGCTGCGAGCGATGTCCACCAGCGTCTTGGCGGCCGGGTGCACCACGTTCAGCAGCTTCATGATGGTGGCGCCGTCGTTGCTGATGGTGGACTTGCCGTTCTCCGTGACGATCAGCTTGTCCATGCCGCGCGGGCCGAGGGTGGTGCGCACGGCGTCCACCACGGCGCAGCAGGCGTTGATGTTGGAGATCAGCTGGGGCTTGCCCTGACTGGTGTCCGTGCCCTCACGGAGGAGGATAATTTGTGGCTGCTGCAGGGGCAGAGGGGGTGTGTGATGCAGGGTCCTAGGATTGCTTTGGAGCTTGGGTGAGGAGTGGAAAATTATGGCAAAAAATAAGCGTAAAGAGTGGAAAATTATGGCTAAAAATAACCATAATGAGCGGAAAATTCAACCAAAAACCATTGTATTCGGTCCAATTACCCGCTCACGAGAATTAGTTATTACCTATGACAATTCTGACCTGTACCGGGGGTACCGGACTCTGGCCCAGTACCCTGTCTTGTCCTATCACCACATCCATCAATCAGTATAGAGTTAAAATTATCCAATACATTTTAGAATAAGGAGTGGAAAATTAAGAGGAAAACTTGGAAAAAGAGTGGAAAAATAGTATCCATAGGGTGTCGTTTTCGACCCAAATTTCCCAATGCCATGCCACTGGTGTGATGTGGCTCCTGTACTTCGGATCATGATGGTGATAGTCGGGGTTAACGACGATGCGATTTCCAGTATGTATCGTCGGCATACTGCGTATTGTAAGGAGTCGAGTGTGGAACATGGTTCACATTCTAGGCAAACTTGGGGATGAAACCAGACTGCTGGCTTTTAGTATTTTGGCTCAGGCGAGTTTACCCAGATACACAATGAATGTAGACATAAACATTGTGTATACACAGTTGCTCCTTGCTATAAAATATACAATTTGGAGGCATTGACTTAAGTTCTGTGTCCATACTTCCCCAAAAGCAATGCATTTTTTGATGGTCTTTATTTTTTCATCACAAACAAAATGTGTCATAGATTAGATGTCAAATCGATCACCAAAATACGGCACCCTCTCCGATTTGCTTCAAACTTTGCATGCATGTCGGTTTATAAGCAAAACCATCTCAGGTGCTTTGATTTGGAAATTGACATGGTGTCACTGAGCTAGAGGTCATTGAACTTTGACCTGACCCCATTACATCCCAAAGTTCAAGAGCTTATAACTTTGCAAGTTGTTGTCCCAGTCTCACGAAACAAAATGCATGTGATAGGCAATGGGACAACTATATTTTGCAAATACAACATTTGATGTCAATGACCTTTGACCTAATTTGACCTTGAACTGAAATCGTACATTTCGAATAGCAAAAATCACGCCACCTCCGATTTCGCTCATTCTTCCATATAACATTGCCCAACATGTCCTCTACAAAATGGGAAAAATTGGTGTGGGCCATTCACAGTTTAGAAGAAAACGGTACTTAAAATCAGTGCTGCCATGTGACCTGACCTGCCCCTAGAGTAGTCATTTCCATTGTTTTAAGAATATGTCGACATGGGTCTCATCTGAAAGGCCATAGACTAACCAATCCATTCATGTTTTCGATTAGGTGGGATGTCAAAAAGGTCATGTGTGACCTTGACATGTGACCTGACTTGACCTGGAACATTGGCTTCTCATAATGTTACAGAATAGCCAATATGGGTATCGTTTGAAAGCTCAACAGCTAACCAATGCATTCGTGACATTTGCAAGCATGTGAGATGTCACACAGGTCATGTGTAACCTTGTCATGTGAACTGACTTGACCTAGGGGGTCCTGGTTTCAGAGATGTTACAACATAGCCAATATGGGTATCATCTGAAACCCAATCGGCTAACCAATGCCTTCAGGATGTTTTCAAGCATGTGGGATGTCACACAGGTCACGTTTGATCTTCATACACGACCTGGCTTGATATGGAGTACTGGTTTCTCATGAGATATTACAACACAATCGATATGGGTATCATTTCATCACATGCTTGAAAACATCACAAATACATTGGTTGGCCGCTGTGCTTTCAAATGATATCCATATTGGCTATGTTGTAACGTCTTATAACAAGACAGTGTCTCAGGTCGAGTCAGGTTACAGATCAAGGTCACTAGTGACCAGCCTTGGAATTTGGGCCATTTTCTGGACTTTTTGGGTCCAAATAATTTTGCTCTCTTGACTTCATATTTGTTCATAAAATTTGCTCTCTTTTCGCCTAATCTTACTGACATTGTAGTTAAAATACCATTCAATTTTCCTCAGAAGGATTTAACCCTCGCCCTATGGGTGGTGGGTGGGTGGGTGTGGGGGTCCTGACAGACCCTCCTGGTTTTTCTTGAATAACTTTTTACACATGCAGTGCATCTTGCTGAAATTTTTGGTAGCTGAGTTTATAACAATTATACGTAGGCTGTAAACAATTAATTGAAATTGGTTGAGTAGTTTGGGAGATAATCATATTTTGATGTCATGTTTGTAAACAAAATGAGATATATTGGAAAAATCGTAGAAAACAGAGTTTTAAAGCAAATTGCAAACGCAATTCACCAAAGATACAAAATGGTAATCTCGGATTTTCATATTTTTTTTTTTCCCCTAAAATACAAAAAAAAGAAGTTTTTTTTTAATCTGCACAAAATCAAAATTTTCAAATATATTAGAAAAACCAGAATATATGTGAGAGAACTGAGTATGGACAATACCCATACCAAATTTAAAAGCAATATCTTCATTTTTGACTGAGTGATCGCTCTCCAAGTGTAAGAAACTGATGACGTCATTTTTTAAAAATAACTTTTGACTTTTTTTGACAAGATACAAACAAATAATTACCTTTTTTTTATTTCTGAGCCAAAACTGGTCTAGGAACATGCCTTTTTATTTACATTATCAATTTCTAATTTTAAGGGTTTCTGAAGAGCAAAATCGCTGTTATAAGTGGTAAATCCAAGGTCATTCACTTGACCTGGAAGGTCATCCGTTGACCTGAAACCTAAAATCGCATACCGTTAGATTCCTCTCATGACAGGCAACATGCTGGTTCTTACCACATTGCTCTAGGTTGCTTGGTTTGGAAGTTAACAGAGGGGAGGGGCCTGTCAGGCCCCTAGGGCGAAGGTGAAAAAAGCTCCTGTAGGGCGAGGGTTAATATCTATTACAAATCAGGATATTTTACTTTCCAAGTAAAATAATTCAAACAAAAATGAAAATCTTAACTTGCCTCACAATACAATTTTACTCTCCACCCATGGATTTTTACTCTCCGGGACCAGGTCATGAAATGCAAATTCTAACACTGCTAGTGACCTGTGACATCTCACATGCTTGCAAACATCACAAATGCATTGGTTAGCTGCTGGGCTTTCAAACAATACCCATATTGGCTATGTTGTAATGTGTTATGAGAAGCCAATGCTCCAGGTCAAGTCAGGTCATGTGTCAAGGTCACACATGACCTATTTTACATCCCACATAATCAAAAACCCATTATGAATGGGTTAGTTAGCATACAGCCTTTCAGATGAGACCCATATCAACACACCTTTAAAACATAATGGAAATCACTTCCCTAGGGTCATGTCAGGTCATGTGACAGCGCCAATTTTAAGTACTGTTTTCTTCTAAACTTGTGAATGGCCCACACCAATTTTTTTCCCAGTTTGTGGAGGACATGTAGGGCAATGTTATATGTAAGGATGAGCAAAATTGGAGGCAGCCTGATTTTTGCTATTCAAATTTTAAGATTTCAGTTTAAGGTCAAATCAGGTCAAAGGTCTTTAACCTTAAATGTCTGATAACAAAATAAAGTTGGGCCCATTGCCTACTGCATGCTTTTTGAGACTGGGACAAAAACTTGCAAGTTATAGGCTCTTGCACTTTGGAATGTAATGGGGTCAGGTCAAAGTTCAATGGCATGTATGTAGTTCAGTGACCCTAAGGTCAAAATGTATTAAAAAAAATGTTCCATGTGATGACTTTACACATAGAGCAACAAGTCCACAAAGTTTCAAGAAAATCAAAGGGAGTGATAGTCAGTTTTTGATTGATTTGACCTGGAATACCCCATAACAAATGAAGTATAATGCATTCAAACTTACCATTTTGAGTTGTGTAGGAGGTACTTGTAAATGAGATCACCACAGTTGTTCCTGTAACAGAAAGCTGATGAGCATTTCTAGAAAATGAGAACCTACAAATCCTTATAGCGAGCATAAGTAATTACCAAGCAGACATGAAGTGCCCATCAGGTTTCTCCTGTGTAGACAGGTGATATCACAGAATTTGCCACTCACTCTGTGCCACTCGCAAAAGTGGGGTATGTCAAAATATTGGTATTATTTTACCTGGAGTCCAACTACAAGTTCATGCATAAATTTTGCACTCTCCAAGGTTTTTTGGTGTGCTGATTCCAAATATGATACTCATTTGTTGGGCAAATCAACCATCAAATTAATATCAACATCAAATCAAAATCAAACAGCAAACATCAAATCAAGTGTGGTGAGGTTAGGTTATGGCTTATTTGCCCACAAATGGGCATCAGATTTGAAATCAGCACACTGAAAAATGCACACTGCAAAATATATGCCTGAACTTTTAGTTGGACTCCAGGTAAAATGTTACCGCATAGGTACCCTTTGTTTCAATTTGATCTCATTAACACCTGGGAATGAGCAAGGACATACAAACTCAGTATAACAATTTCAATTACTTTCAGCAAGTCAAACATGGCGAACCATTTGTAAACTTGAAATAAAAATGTTCCTGTTGAAGAACAATAGAAAATTGTGCAAAGTAATTTCAATTTCTAAGACTTGAAAGTTGAAGAAGAATCACGTGACGGGGCGCGGCTGAACAGAAACACACCAAGCTCTTCACGAACACAGGAATACAACACCCCACAATGTAACAGAATATATTATTTTCTACTTTAAAAAAATAAATCACCCAAAAGATAACACCATTGCAAGCCAACCTCAACGTGTTAGACCACCAGTGAGGTCGCAACTCACAAGGCGGGGCAAAAGATCAATTTGTTCTCGCACGTTCTTCAGGCACGCGCCCGGTGTCATTACTATCTCCGTAACGTGCCCACCCTGTCCCATGACGTCACTGTCTCATGACGTCACGGTCACGATTTCCACCAATGGGGTGGTCGAATCGGTAGCGTTCGAGACCAGCGCGGCCGCCATGTTTGTTTAGTGTCTAGGGCCTTGACCATATATGGGTATGGGCCTCGCTCGGTTGCATGCTTCGCTTTGATATCGCCTAGAGGCTCACCCTTGCAATTTAGGAGAAGATGACCAATAAGCGAGCAGTAGAGGATATTTCAATATATCATTTGGTTTTTAATTCATCCTCCTGTCACCTAAGGTATTCAAATGATAGGACGCGAAAGTAGGCGAATTTAACACTATTTGAATAGGGAGCGTGTGACGTCACGTGCCCGTGACGTCACGCCATTCGCTGCCTACCCTAGACGGGTCTACCTAGAGTCTAGGGCCATGGCACGCGCCCGGCTAATTCCCATGCAGATACAAAAATTGCGATGGAGAGACATTCACTATGGGGAACGATACATGTAAATTATATCGGCCCAAACCACGCTCGAAATGCAACAGTCTGACAATTTATTTTGGACCTAAATACTAGTAAGTCATGATTTATAAGACTGGAGACATATCACGTGTATTATTTTATTTGCTTAAAATTGCATATGCCAACTCTATTTCCAATTGTCGAAGGAACGAGCACGGGCCACCGCTCATCAAAGGCCCATAAGTTTCGAGTTTCGACAGAAAGGATGCGATCAGTGGTGAAGCGAGAGGCCTGTTCACGGGGTCTGCGGCCGCCGCGGCTCCCGCGGACAAGAGGGCGGGGCTTAATCGTCAGCCAATCACGAAAGAGCAGATCCGGGAGGAGAGACTCTCCGCTCTGCGGCTCCTGCGGTTGCTCGGGAGCAGCCGCAAAAGAACTTCGGCATACATGGCGCGCGTCTGACAAAGGTTGCGCACTGTTTTGTTGATATCGCAGCTCGCTGGCGGTTGTTTGACCAAAAATGACAACTCGTAGTGACTCGTAGATATTCATGTAGTTGAGTGGTTTTGAAAAACATTGAAGGTGTTCATGAAATTGCCTATTAGTTGCGAACGCTACACGCGTCATTTATCGGACGCCATCACCGGCCGCAAAAGTGTTCAAAGTTGTTCAAATTAAGCTCCGCCTCCTGTCCGCGGGAGCCGCGGCGGCCGCAGACCCCGTGAACAGGCCTCCGCCTCTGGTTTCAAGTTTAGGGGGGGACTTCTCTCCATTTCGTCAGCGAAAAGTCGTTGAGCGTGGGAGGGGGGGGGGGGGATGGCGTCGGATCGTCAGCGTTCAAAGTCGTTGACCGGGGGAGGGGGTGGCGTCGGGTCTTCACTCTTCAGCGCCCAATTAAAAGTCGTTGAGCGGGGCCCGGGTGGGGCGTCGGGTCGTCAGCGCGAAAAGTCGTTGACCGGGGGAGGGGTAAATCACGTCTTCCCGGAGCACAAATCACAACCTCCCGGAACGTTTTGGGGGGGGGGGCAAAATATACATTTGCCTACCGCTCTTTCGTTTGGAGAGGGGCAATTGCCCGTTTTCCACTAACGTAGATCAGCGGCAGCCACTGGACACGACAAAGGACTGCGCCGTGATCCAAACCAGTACGACTTCAGACACATTTTACCAACGACAAGTAATATTCTATCGGCAAGCGCGAGCCGCGGCGGTTGACGTTGCGGGTACTGCACGTTCGCGCGGCATCGTGACAAGGCAAGACTGCGACTCCCGCCGGCCGCAAACCCCCGCTCGCCCGTTGGCGATCACGTAAACGGGCGGGCAGCCGGGATATGCTGCTAAGTGCTATACGGCGTTTTGCCAACGCTCACGGATGGAGTTTCCTATTCAAATGGTAGGGCCACTGCCCCACCATCTCTTGTCAGATTTTGAGGTCATCCACATTTTGCCCCACCAACATTCTTGGAAAAGCTCCACCCATGCCAACGCCGTATAGCAAATCTCCCCGATTGACCAACGCAACGTGACGAGACAGACACAGTAAACGATTATATGGTTTATTGGTACAAATTGACATAGCACATTGTGAATGATTCTCTTCATTATCCTAATAGAAGAACTCGCGTTAGAATCTTCACATTACTTTTCGCAGCTCGGCGCGCGGTTACGACCAAATCGTCACCCCTTCCATCCGGCGGGCCCGTCTCGATCCACCACCTCCTCGCCGGGGCCCGCGCGCGCCAGCCAGCAGCCGAGAAGTGGTAAGCCCACCGCCTTGTCACCAGTGCTACCGCGCGTGCGAATAAATCGGCTCAGCGCCCAAAACCAGGCGCGCCAGCAGTAAAAATATGGTTAGCCGGATTAGCAGCAGACATTTCAGCTCATATCATAGCGCTCTCTCTCTCTCCTCTCCCTCTCTGGCTCGGGCCCCAGGCGCCGAGCCAGCGGTCACCACCGGGTCACTGTACGACAGCCAAGCCCGGTCCGGCCACTGTATACGACAGCCAAGCCCAGCCGGCGGCCCGGCCATGTTTGTGCTAGCTGTTGGCTGTGCCGCGGCCGGCCGTCCTGCCGTCCAGAGGGGACCACACGGACCACACGACACCCGTCAGCCAAACCAAACAGTAGCAGCACCGACGCACGCGTTCGCACGCGCAGCAATCACGCAAGCGTCCGCTCGCCGCCACGCTCACACCACGCACTCGTGCGCTTTTGGCCACGTTCGCTCGTGCAGACGCGCGCTCACGTACGCTCGTTCACATGCGCACATAAGTGAGTGCATGCGCGAGCGTATGCAAGCACATGCCCACACCCACGAGCACTCGCGCGCACTCAGTCACACACACATACACACACACACTCAGACACACATATACACACACCCACCCACCCACCCACCCACCCACCCACCCACCCACCCACACACACACACACACACACACACACACACACACGCACACGCACACGCACACGCACACGCACACGCACACGCACACGCACACGCACACGCACACGCACACGCACACGCACACGCACACGCACACGCACACTACACACACACTCACACACACACTCACACACACATTCACACACACTCAGACACATATACACACACTCAGACACACATACACACACTCAGACACACATACACACACTCAGACACACATACACACACTCAGACACACATACATACACACAGACACACTCAGACGCGCACGAGGACACGCTTGGCCGCGCTAGCCAGCCGACAGACAGATGCCGCCAGCCTGGCGACTGGCTAACCTACTGTTGCGCCGAGAGCGGACGCGACCCGACAGGCACCAGCGACGCGCTTCAGCCCTCCAGCACGCTCCTACACCCACCCACACTCACTCACACAGGCAGGCAGCGGTCACCGTCCGCCACCACGGCTCCGGCGCAGTCCAACACTCCAGGCGACAGCGCGCGGCGCGGGACAACACCTCCAGCGCGTAACAAACACGTATCAAATCTGCCGGCTCATGCGGGGCTCGACGGCGGCGCGGCTCGCAGAGCGGGGCGGGACGCGCGCGGCGGGGACAGGGCGGCCGCGTCGCACGCGAACGCCGCGCGGGCGTCCAGACGGCGTCCAGACGGCGTCCAGGCGGCGTCCGGACGCCACGCGGGGCGGCGGCGGCGACTCAGAGAAGGCTGCACTGTTTCCTCTTCTTCTTCTGATGCGGCTGCGGACAGAGCACGGCGCGGATCGCCTCGTCGAACACCGTCTTGAGGCCCTTCTGCGTCAGCGCCGAGCACTCGAGGTACTTGACGGCGCTGATCTCCTTGACCATGGCCAGGCCCTGTCGGCGGCGGACAGACACATCAGTCACTGTCCGCGCCACAGACAGACACACACGTCATACAGACAGACACACACGTCAGACAGACAGACACACACGTCAAGACAGACAGACACACACGTCAGACAGACAGACACACACGTCAGACAGACAGACACACACATCAGTCACTGTCCGCGCCACAGACAGACACACACGTCAGACAGACAGACCCACACGTCAGACAGACAGACCCACACGTCAGACAGACAGACCCACACGTCAGACAGACAGACCCACACGTCAGACAGACAGACACACACATCAGTCACTGTCCGCGCCACAGACGGACACACACATCAGTCATCAGTCATATGACAGCTGGGGTGAGGGACCTCATATGACAGCTGGGGTGAGGGACCGGTCAGACATGACTGGCCCCGCCGAGTGTAGGCGGGGACAGTCAGGCAGTCATGGCAGTCATGGCAGTCATGACAGTCATGGCAGTCATGGCAGTCATGGCAGTCATGGCAGTCATGGCAGTCAGACAGTCATGGCAGTCAGGCAGTCAGTCATGACAGTCATGACAGTCATGACAGTCATGGCAGTCAGGCAGTCAGGCAGTCAGGCAGTCAGGCAGTCAGGCAGTCAGGCAGTCAGGCAGTCAGGCAGTCAGGCAGTCAGGCAGTCAGGCAGTCAGGCAGTCAGGCAGTCAGGCAGTCAGGCAGTCAGGCAGTCAGGCAGTCAGGCAGTCAGGCAGTCAGGCAGTCATGGCAGTCATGGCCGTAATGGCAGTCATGGCAGTCATGGCAGTCATGGCAGTCAGGCAGTCAGGCAGTCATGCAGTCATGGCAGTCATGGCAGTCATGGCAGTAATGGCAGTCATGGCAGTCATGGCAGTCATGGCAGTCATGGCAGTCAGTCAGTCATGGCAGTCATGGCAGTCATGGCAGTAATGGCAGTCATGGCAGTCAGTCAGTCATGGCAGTAATGGCAGTCATGGCAGTCATGGCAGTCAGTCAGTAATGGCAGTCATGGCAGTCAGTCAGTAATGGCAGTCATGGCAGTCAGTCAGTCATGGCAGTCATGGCAGTCATGGCAGTCATGGCAGTCATGGCAGTCATGGCAGTAATGGCAGTCATGGCAGTAATGGCAGTCATGGCAGTCATGGCAGTCATGGCAGTCAGTCAGTCAGTCTGTGATCATCATCATCATCACACAGTCGGATGTCAGGAGCTCAGGAGCTCAGCCTGAGCGAGGCTGCATCCACATGGGGTCGGGTGTACCCGGTGTGGTTGCAGCAACATTCGGTGTCCGTCTCACAAGATGAAGGCACATGACCCACATGACCCCGACTTTATCTTCGGAACCCCGCCCATACATGGTTCATCCCGTCGGCAATCGTACTCAATACACAAATAAACACAGCCGCCGTGCCCCGTCCTGGTGACATGACGTCACCACAGACATGACGTCACAGCAGACGCCAATCGACTCGTCTCACATTTGCATCGGGCGACCTTGAACATGAAAAAGGCAAGATTGCAGACAGATACACATTCCCGGCACATACACGAACAATGGCATGAAATGTTGTGAAAATGCACACAGAGGTTGAGCTAAAAAGTGTTTTACTTACACTATCTACGGAAGATAAAACACAATGCCAAAAAATACGAAGGGTACACCAATAAATCAACACATCAACTAATACAGGGAGCATAAAACTGACGCCGACTAAATGGTGATGACGATAACACATGTGCATAAGAAAAACGTCAAGATATCTTTCGACTTACAAATGAATTATACGCAAATTTACGACAGATTCGAAGGCAATAATATACCACTCGCAGTCGCAGGTATAGTGTGCTATCTAGTTCTCTGTAATTCTACCATATACCCGCGGCCACTTCTAAAAGAATTGTGTTGCATGATGAAAAACGCGTAGTCATTTAGTAACTCGTTCAGAAAACTACGAGGCTTGCATACTTGAAACGGTTAGCGCTTGTTTTAAGGTCGCACGGTTATCCTGTGCATTTTCCAAAACGCAAGGTAAAACAACTAAACACGGCGGTAATTAAAATACTTTCGCGTCGCAAAAACACAACAGTTACGACAAGACATCAAAGAACACTGAAAAACACGCCACGAGCGAAAGGCTCACCATTGCGGTGTCCCACCCGCCTCACAGGAAAAACCCATCCAGTGCAAAAGGGTTGTGCAGAAAGTATCCACGAATCGAGTGTCAATGTCGGCATCATCAGAGCATACATATATCGAGCGAGGCTTTCCGAGACGCGTCGGCATGCACGTGCGATGGGTGGCGGCGGTACAGCGGCCGGTGAGGGCTCAGAGGCGAGGCGAGGCGAGACAGAGCGCCAGTGCCGCGGTGCGAGGGCGAAAACGGCAGAGGTCGCCGGCCGAGACCGCCCGACGAGCAGCGGCCGTCTCTCACCGAGCCACGCCGGCCAAAAATAACACCGAGACAACAAACAGAAAACAACGGAGAGAAAACAACAACAACAACTGAGTCTGTCGACGCCAAACTCCGGTGCAGCGGCGGCATGCTCAGTGAGCGACACACAGACGGACGGACTCGGGTAGATACACACCATGCGCTCAGTACCCGTGGCGCCACCTATGTCGTTTCGGCCGGCTACGGTGGCGCCGCCTATAGTAAGCTGCAGACGCGTCGCTTCCGCTTCAGCGGCAGCGGGAAGAGCACGGCGCGGATCGCCTCGTCGAAGACGCTCTTGAGGCCTTTCTGCGTCAGCGCCGAGCACTCGAGGTATTTGGAGGCGCGCACCTCCTTGGCCATGGTGAGACCCTGCAGCAGCGGCGGCGGGCGCTGGGAGAGCAGCAGCAGCAGCAGCAGCAGCGGGGGCGGGGAGCAGGGATTCGGGAGCCACGGACAGCTGACGGGGCGGGGTCCCGAGCGATGCACCACAGGCTCTGTCCGGTTCTATAAGAGCCATTTTAGACACTTCCGTGACAGCGATTTGCATACACCTGTGCTAAGTAGTGTTTCTGACATGATTTGTTGATATGATTTGGCATTTGGTGATTTGGTGAAATTTAACCCTCACCCTACGGGAGAGGGGAGAGGGTTTACGAGAGAGGGGGGGGGGGGGGGGGGGGCTGGCAGCCCCCTGAGGGTTTTCTTGAATAACTTTTTACGCATGTGGCACATCTTGCTGAAATTTTCATTAGCTGAGTTTACAACAATTGTACGTATCCCATAACAATTTGAAGTGTATACGACTTTTAGATCGTCCCCTATGACCTTTTCGTCAAGGTCATGTCAGAACCCAAAGGGCCATTGACCTGACCCCAAAGGTCACGAGTTGACCTGGATGCTCAAAATGGGATGCCTTTGGATTGTCCTTATGACAGGCATCACTCTATCTCTCTCCGTTCGGAAGTTATACTAAGCGCCCTGTATAATCGCTATTTTTGGACGTGGCCGATCTTAGGCCATTCACTTGACCTGGAAGGTCACCCGTTGACCTGAAATCTAAAAATCCCATACTGTTAAGATTCCTCTTATGACAGGCAACATCCTGGTTCTTACCGCATTGCTCCAAGTTGCTTGGTTTGGAAGGTAACAGGGGGGGGGGATGTCAGCCTCCCCCGTAGGGCGAAGATGAAAAAGGTCCCCGTAGGTCGAGGGTTAATGATACCGACTATAACAAAGACCTCTTCAATAATTTTGAGAAAAAAATATAATATATCATAATAATATACCAAATGATTACCTTGAGTGCTGAAAACCGCATTTCATGTTGGGAAACAACACGAAAGTTCTATCGTTTACTAATATGTGAGTGACCGGTAAACACTACTGTGGACCATAGCTCAGCGCCGACCTCAGACGACCTGTCGCCACTCCCTCCCCCTACCCTGAATGCCTTATATCTGTCCCGAGCCACAGCGATTACCAGGCCAACGGCCATCTGGATGTATCAAGTATCATAAGGCCACGCGTAAGACACATCTAGAAACTACGAAGCCACACGTCCGTCAGAAAACGCGTGTAAGGTGCCAACACAGTGACACAGACAAACTGTGACTTTGTGTTTGTCACGCTGAGTTTCCTCGATGTGAACTGGATGTCGGTTCGAACGCGGTGCCCGCCACAGTCCACACGGTCCTCGCCAGCTCGCAAAGTCTCCACACAGGACGGGAGGGCCTGATTTACGGACCAGGACACAGGAGGGAGACACCCTGGCCGAAAAGGTCACACTTGACAAATATTTGACATTTTCACATTCTTAGCAAAAGATTAAGCCGGAAACTGCAGCATTTATCACTCACGAGTTGTCTCAACCCAGCAAACACATCTATAGTGGCATCACAATCCAGCCGCGTCATAGCCAAACAGCCGAGCAAGCGCAGCAGCCGAGCGCAGCATTCGAGCGCAGGAGCCGAGCGCGGCCGACCTTGACAGGCCGCCTGGTTGTCTGTGAGTGAGCTCCGCGCGGCCGAGAGTCCTTGTGCGATAAACGCAACGACACGCAAAAAGGTCGACCTTTGTGCCGCCAGAATCAGCGGCAATAACAGCCGAGCGAACACATAGTGGGACGAACAGAGAGCGGCGGGAGACACGAGGCGGCAGGGAGCGACAGGGAGCGGCAGGGAGCGGCAGGGAGCGGCAGGGAGCGGCAGGGAGCGGCAGGGAGCGGCAGGGAGCGGCAGGGAGCGGCAGGGAGCGAACACAGAGTGGGGCGAACAGAGAGCGGCGGGAGACACGAGGCGGCAGGGAGCGGCAGGGAGCTGCAGGGAGCGGCAGGGAGCGGCAGGGAGCGGCAGGGAGCGGCAGGGAGCGGCAGGGAGCGGCAGGGAGCGGCAGGGAGCGGCAGGGAGCGGCAGGGAGCTGCAGGGAGCGGCAGGGAGCGGCAGGGAGAGGTGGAGTGAAACAGAGAGAGCCACAGGGAGAAACGAGAATGTAAGAGATAAGCGGAGGGAAGCGGAGGGAAGCGGAGGGAAGCGGAGGGAAGCGGAGGGAAGCGGAGAGAAGCGGAGGGAAGCGGAGGGAAGCGGAGGGAAGCGGAGGGAAGCGGAGGGAAGCGGAGGGAAGCGGAGGGAACAGAAGGAGGCAGAGAGAAACATGATGGAGGCAGAGAGAAACAGATGAAACAGAGAGAAACAGATGGAGACATAAGGAGACGACGGGAGCGACGACAGGAAGAACTGAGAGGAAAATTGAAGGCAATAGGACGCACGACACAGGGAAGTAGCGACCGACACAGAAACCTGGCTTCCATAGCGGAGGCAGTCATACCATATCAAGCATACTACACACACTATTACACAATGACAGCACCAACCAGCTAGCTCGAGATGATAAATGATCGCACAGCCGCCCGACTCGTCGCTTGTTTGTCATTAGCGTGACGATCGACATCATTTTCGATAGATTAACGCCTCCGTCATAAGGCCATATCTGTTACGACTGAGCAGACCCGACCCTCACCCGAGAGATGTGCTGTCCAGACAGAGCTACGGGGGCCTAGTTCCGGCTATCACGGCAGCCTGTGTGTGTAAGGGTCTGGTTGTGGCGGGGGGCGGGGGCGGGGGCGGGGCGGGGCGGGGGCGGCACGATAACACGGCCGGCGGCACCAGACTGATAGCCGCCTGTGGAGCCGGCCGGCCGCCGGCCTGTGTATCGCGAGCAAACGCCGCTATCGGCCGCCTGACCACCGCTGACCGATCAGACAGCGCAGCCGCCGGCCGAGGAGCCGGGTCACAGCGAGGGTCAGCCGGGTCACAGCGGGGGTCAGACGGGTCACAGCCGGGTCACAGCCGGGTCACAACCGGGTCACAGCGGGGTCAGACGGGTCACAGCGGGGGTCAGACGGGTCACATCGGGGGTCAGTCGGGTCACAGCGGGGGGGGGGGGGGGGGGGTCAGCGGACAGCCGGCCGCCGGCTGACCGACTCAGTCCCCGGTGCCCGCCACACACAGGGCGGCGTTGAGCCACTGTCGACACTACTGACACTTAGGAGGTCGATCATACTGTCGGCGCAATGCTTATGAATGCATGATGAATGTCAATCGGTTGAGTTTTGAAGGGCAGAGGATTGTCTGACTATTATGCGACACGCGGCTATCTGGAGTTGGTATTTAACCGCGCGGCTATCTGGAGTTGGTATTTAACCGCGCGGCTATCTGGAGTTGGTATTTAACCGCGCGGCTATCTGGAGTTGGTATTTAACCGCGCGGCTATCTGGAGTTGGTATTTAACCGCGCGGCTATCTGGAGTTGGTATTTAACCGCGCGGCTATCTGGAGTTGGTATTTAACCGCGCGGCTATCTGGAGTTGGTATTTAACCGCGCGGTTATCTGGAGTTGGTATTTAACCGCTATCACAGCGGATCTACCAACACAAAACTAGTTGCATTTGGTTAAAGCCTTTATGCTGATTACAATCCGTGTGAGCTTCCTGGACAGTTATCTGGGTCGTTGGCACGTGGCAGCACCTATGATGTCGTGGGCAGTCACGCACGGTAAGGACAGGACCGAGTATCGTAAAAAGTACCGCCACCCCCCGCCTTAACGCTGCACTGCCATCCCCACCTTAACTCCGCACCGCCACCCACCCCCCCCCCCCCCCCCCCCCCACCTTAAAGGGAGTGTGCCTACTCACATCGCTTATTTGGTAGATGTTGTTATGTTGTTGTTGTTATTTGGTAGGGTTATTGACATTGGTCTATAGAACATAATTTTCTGAATTGACCCATGACTTCGTTTCTCCAGATTCGCCCTAGTTGCTGAGATATTCCAAAGACTCCAGGAACTTGCTGGGAGCGAAAAGTTATCGGGTAGACTCCAGAGGGCTTCCGCTACTAGAAGCACTGCAACTATCGATTAAACTGCTAGCATATTGTTAGCGCCGGCCAATAGCAATTCAACAAAACAGCTCGTGCACGCTGACAGCAGCAGCCGAACAGAAACTGGACGGCCATCATGTTTTTCGATGATGGCCGTTTCGATGATGGCCAATAGCCATTTTTTGAAGAAGATATCAATTTAGAACTACGAAACTTGCACCTAATAAAGTTCACAGTGGCAAGAACGTGCTGTGCAAAACTTGTCTTTCTATCTTGCATGATGTGACCGTAATTGTATTGTCTTATGTGCGCCGTTTTACACAACATCACTATAGTGACGATCGTTTTATAGATATCGAAACAAAAAATAAGAAGAAAAATATAAGTGAAAATTCAACTAAAGGGGCTCCAGATGTGAATTTCATCATATACAACAATCAAACCAATAGCTACTTACCGTATGAACAATATTTTTGACATTCCAAAACAGTAGGCACACTCCCCTTTAACGCCGCACCGCCATCCCCACATTAACACCGCACCGTCGCCAGTTGGTCGCCAGTTGGTCGCCAGTTGGTCGCCGCTCGTCACCGCAGCAGCCCCACACAGAACCGCGGGGCGGGCGGGCTGATCCGGCCCATGGACACCCAGAGAGTCAGCAGCCGACACGTCTCTGACCCGGTCATCACGAGACCACCCTGACCATTAACCCCGGAGAGTCAGCAGCCGATACGTCTCTGACCCGGTCACCACGAGACCACCCTGACCATTAACCCCAGAGAGTCAGCAGCCGACACTCTGACCCGGTCATCCCGAGACCACCCTGACCATTAACCCCAGAGAATCAGCAGCCGACGTCTCTGACCCGGTCATCCCGAGACCACCCTGACCAGTAACCCCAGAGTCAGCAGCCGACACGTCTCTGACTCGGTCATCCCGAGACCACCCTGACCATTCACCCCAGAGTCAGCAGCCGACATGTCTCTGACTCGGTCACCCCGAGACCACCCCGACCATTAACCCCAGAGAGTCAGCAGCCGACACGTCTCTGACCCGGTCATCCCGAGACCACCCTGACCATTAACCCCAGAGAGTCAGCAGCCGACACGCTGACTCCGTCATCCCGAGACCACCCTGACCATTAACCCCAGAGAGTCAGCAGCCGACACTCTGACCCGGTCATCCCGAGACTACCCTGACCATTCACCCCAGAGAGTCAGCAGCCGACACTCTGACTCCGTCATCCCGAGACCACCCTGACCATTCACCCCAGTCAGCAGCCGACACGTCTCTGACCCGGTCATCCCGAGACCACCCTGACCATTAACCCCAACAGCCACTGCACCCCACCGGAACCCGCCGTGACGCACTCAACGGTATCACTGCTTCGCCGAGATCAAGGCTACGGCGATGACACGGAGAGAGGACAGATATCGTCAGTAGCTCAGCGCAATGATCTTCGAGACGGCGATCACAGTCTAGCGTCATGCCAGAGAGCAGCGTACGACAGTGCAGCGCCAAGGTGAAGCAAAGTCAATGCCAAGCGCCATACTGCGCCGTACCACACCATCTGCCATACCATACTGCCCCATACTATGCCATACCATACCACACCATACCGTCATACCGTACCATATCACACCATACAGTAATACCATACCATACCAGTAAGGCGCCGTAGATGGCGATGAACGAGCGAGCGCGCAGGAAATGTATGGTGAATTTCAACTCGATCGGGCAAGTAGTTTCTGAGATACAAAAAAAGGTGCGCACCGCACGTGCGCAAGTGCAGAGACACCCACCTTTGACTCGTGGGAAAGTGGAGGCTGAGAGGTCCCGAACCACACACCAAATTTGAACACAATCGGCTCAGCCATTCCTGAGATATAGAATAGGGGTGAGCACGTGCACACGTGCAGAGGCACCCCACCCCTGACTTGTGAAAAAGCAACGGCTGAGAGGTCCCTAACCACACACCAAATTAGAACGCAATCGGTTCAGCTGTTCCCGAGATATAGAATAGGGGTGTGCACGTGCGCACATGCAGAGGCACCCCACCCCTGACTTGTGGAAAATGGGCAGCTGAGGGGTCCCTAACCACACACCAAATTTGCACACAATCGGTTCAGCCGTTGCACAGTTTTTGCGAGAAAACACCTTTCAACACCCCTCACGCGGTACGCGCCACGCGCCACGCGCAGTGGTAGGCACCCACATGAGTCAGCACTGGTCTCAAACAGGGTAGGTTGGATGGGGCTGCTCAGCAAAGAAGTAAGCTTGTCAATCGGACGTGTGGTTGCGGAGATATGAGCTTCTCAAAAGCGTCGCCACGGGTCGGGTCGCTCATATTCAGATTGTTCCCATATACCACGGAAAGACGAGCGCTCGCTCGCCATCACACCATACCACACCATACCGTCATACCATACCATATCACACCATACCATACCATATCACACCATACAGTCATACCATATCACACCATACCGTCATACCATACAGTACCACACCATACCGTCATACCATACCTGCGGGTAGGTGATGGGCGCGAGCTTCTTCTCCTTCAGCTTCTCAATGGTGTCCTTGTCCTCTCTGAGGTCGAGTTTGGTGCCCACCAGGATGATGGGGGTGTTGGGACAGTGGTGCCGCACCTCAGGGTACCACTGTAGCCACACACACACACACACACATACAGTCAAAATAAGTGTTGGATTTTTCATTTCATGACCTGGTCCCGGAAAGTAAAAATCCATACATAGGTGGAGAGTAAAATTGTATTGTCAGGCAAGTTATGATTTTCATTTTTGTTAAAATTATTTTACTGGGAAAGTAAAACATCCTGATTTGTAACAGATATTAAATCCTTGTGAGGAAAATTGAATTATATTTTAACTACAATGTTGGTAAGATCAGGCGAAAAGAGAGCAAATTTCCTGAACAAACATGAAGAGAACAAAAGTCTTTGAACCCAAAAAGTCCAGAAAATTGCCCAAATTCCAAGGCTGGTCAGAATACAGTCAGGTACCACTGTAGCCACACACATACAGTCAGAATACAGTTGACAGTTTCACTACAAAATAACATATTACAAAACTACAAACGTCGCAAATACAAATTACAAATGCATCCATGCAACTCCAGTTTAGTTGTGGTCATTTGCATGAGCAACAACAATGCAGGTCTCACAAGTCGCAGACTCGCATGTGCAAAGGTTAATGATCTTTTGGAGCTCCAACTACAAAGATAAATGCATAAGTTTGACAGGCAGACAGGTTGAACTCCAATGACATGTTTACCCACCATACCCTCACTCTCCTGCACAAGATCCGGTCAATGGGTGAACCAGTCACTGGCTTGCAAATTTCACACGAACCGAGAGCAGCCTGATCGCGTACGAAGTACTCGACAAGACCATTTACTCAGCCTTCCTCGCATCCGCGGGACGGCTGCCGGCAAGCGACAGTTCGCATATCGTGCCGCCGACCGTTACAATGCACTACCGCCCGAATTCTCGACCATGTCGGTATCACAGTTCAAGCATTCTCTTAAACTTCACTTGAGTTCCTCACCTGCCTGACTCGCTCGTCTTCATTCATTCGCCGCGATCTTATATATATATTTTTGTTTCTACTCGTATGGCTTTTATCTTCGTTTTTAAACTGTCCTGTTATTAGCCTTGAACTCTGTATGGTGTGTGTCTTGTGTGAGAGTTTTACCCATATTGTGCCCATGCTCGTATTGTTTTGACTCGGGTTCAAGAATAGCCCCGTTGGCCCTGGCCATGTTCCGGGGACGGACCCATGATGTAATAAATAAATAAATAAATAGTATTAATATGCAACATCAATTTGTTGCATATTAATATTGGCTACACCAGCTTTCCAGCCATTCATAAAAACAACACCCGGCCCTGAACTCTGGGCCCTGGACTCTGGACTCTGGTCCATGGACTCTGGGCCCTGGATTCTGGACCCTGGACTCTGGACTCTGGTCCATGGACTCTGGGCCCTGGACTCTGGGTTCTGGGCCCTGGACTCTGGGTTCTGGGCCCTGGACTCTGGGCCCTGGACTCTGGGTCCTGGACTCTGGGTCCTGGACTCTGGGTCCTGGACTCTGGGTCTTGGACTTGGGTCCTGGACTCTGGGTCCTGGACTCTGGGCCCTGGACTCTAGGCCCTGGAGTCTAGACTCTGGGCCCTGGACACTAGACTCCGGAGGCCAGGGTGGGGGCGGGAGGATGTGGGTAACTCTGCTCTCCGCACTTCTGACCTTGGCGCGGACGTTCTCGAACAAGGCGAGGTTGGGGGTGGGGGTGGGGTTGGGATATGGGAACGACGACGTGACCCCCTGGTTCCGTACCTTGGCGCGGACGTTCTCGAAGGAGGCGGGGTTGGGGGTGGGGGTAGGTGTTGGGATATGGGGACGACGACGTGACCCCCTGGTTCCGTACCTTGGCGCGGACGTTCTCGAAGGAGGCGGGGTTGACCAGTGAGAAGCAGATGAGGAAGACGTCCGTCTGTGGGTAGGACAGCGGCCGCAGCCGGTCGTAGTCCTCTTGACCGGCCGTGTCCCACAGGCCCAGGTTGATCGGCTTCCCGTCCACCATAACGTTGGCCGAGTAGTTGTCGAACCTGCCAACAGTGCGGCGACACCGGCGGTCAGTGAGGGTGGTTGTATGCAAGGGAGGGTGGTTGTATGCAAGGGGAGCACCGCTGGCAGCTGATATTGGACCGCAGGATTGGACCGCAGGATTGGACAGCAGGATTGGACAGCAGGATTGGACAGCAGGATTGGACAGCAGGATTGGCCCAGAGGTGTGGCCAGAGATACTAGCAAATGACAGCCAAAGTGCTTATGAGTGGGCAGGGGGAAACGAAATAGCTACACCTGGGAAAGTAAAATATACAAAGCAAGCTTACAGAAAGGATAATTAACAATAGGAACTGACTTAGGAGCAGGAGTGTTGAGCCAAGGGTGATGAAGATTGAGTAGCAACTAAACGTAGCAATTAGTTCATGTGTGTTCACAAGTTTTTATCAAGGTTGGCTGACTTATCAAGAATATAAAAATATCTTCCTCGAGACAAAACATATTTTACTTCAACCACAAAAAGAAACTGTATCAAGACTATCTAAGCACATTTCCATTGTCAATGAATAGCAACATAACCTCATCTAAACCATAACTACTCAATTATCCATCCTAACTGGCATTTTTACTTATTGAAACATGCACAGTATTTATTGGCGACTTTCCAACACCAACTGGTGGTATCATTTGTTGTCTATAATACAAAACAGATATAATAATGAATATAAACACACCACAAATATTAAGAGTTTAATAAATCGAGTCCATATTGTATCTACCCACACTCATCCACCCGCTGAACACTCAAACAGTGAACTCGGCTGAACTCGGCTGAACTCCGCTGACAATACTCACACAGTGGGGATATACTCCCCGGGGAAGGCATTTGTTGTGTAGCTGATCAACAAACATGTCTTTCCCACAGCTCTGTAAACAGAATATACACAGGCACCATCAGACAAAAACAGCTCATCCTGGCATGTACATACAACAAAACAGGTTGGGGACAGCTGCTTTTTCTGTTTTGTTTATATATGCTCACTAATTTGTTATCACATCATTCTTAACTAACACTGAAATGGACTTTATGTGCATCTGAACAAAATTGGTATCTTCAAACTGAAAATAAAACACTTGGATTCAGCAATAACCCCAAAAAATACACAAGCTTTACAAGAGGCTGATACAACATTTATGCCTTAATCACTACATAAAGCTTGTCTGGCAATAACTGTAAAAAGGTACTGCAAACCAAGCAGCAGCTACTCAAAAGGAAGTACCTATATATAATGGGCATTGTATATTTATCTGGAAGGCATGCACTACTTATAATCATTTGATGATAAACACAGCATAAACATTCAATTTTAATCCCCAAAAGCCCACTTATATATTTGAAGCATTTGATGTGATAGAGACAGCCGCTAGGCAGTGTAGGTAATTGAGATTTATGAAATCATTAAGTAATCAGGCTGATTGCTGATTTCTTTTTAGTCTGAAGTGTTATACTTATAGAAGTTTAAATAGATAACTGTTAATTACTCATGTATAGCAACCAAGAGTATTCTCAAAATTTGGAGTGCAGGGGATGGCAGCCAGGTGGTTGCCCCTCTTCACCACCCACACAGGGCTAATGTTTAAATCCTGCAGATCTAGGGGAGCCTGAGCAGTCCTGAGCGCTGTTCGGATGCACGCTAGTGGCTGCTAGTAGCGCTTTCCTTATCCATGGCAACCAGGCATCAGCCAATGAAAAGCCAGAACGGGAAAACGTCATGATAGGCACTGTGGAGCCTGCAGACTATTTCTGCTAGTGGAAAATCGCAGAAGCAGCGAAAGTGCTAGCGAATATGTTTCAATAACAGCACATGAGACAAATCAAACCGAAATGAAAAGAACACAGATGTGATGTGCCCCTGAAGCAGAGTCTGGAAGTGCTTAATTGTGTGTTTCTGTGATGTAATTGTGGTGTCACCTAGCGAAAAGCACTAGTAGCATGTACCGAACAGCGCTCAGGGGTCCAGGTCCTCCCCCCCCCCCCCCCAGTAGTAACACCCCTGATAGCAACTGTCAATTATTGTTACATGAATAGCTGATGATGGGAACAATTTTGATGAGGAATGCAGAATTAACTGAACCATGTTTTGGATTAGGCAGCACTGCTGGTATACAAATATAAGGAGTTGAAAATATGGATAGGAAAGTGAAACAAGTGACTCAAAAATTACAATTTCATGACGATAAACAGGCACTTTTGGTGGGATAATGGATACATCTAAGCAATTAGGAATGCTGGTGGTAATGTGTATTTTTACTATGTAATGCTGGTGGTAATGTGTATTTTTACTATGATGTCACTAAGGTTATACACAAGGTCATACACATGTGACTAAGGTCAGCATACACCTTCTTGGGTCTCTTAAACAGACCTAAGAAGGGAGGCAAAAAGACTTTGCAGGTAGCCAGATTCATACCTGGAACCCCAGGCTGCTAACCCCAACTATCTCAATCTACTGAATGAGCTATCCAGACCCACAATGGGAAATGTCAGCCTGCCGGCCTGTGCGAGTTTGTATATCACAGGGAGATTTCTGGAAGGGATACTCAAGCTGTACAGGCAGGCGCGTTGCAGTTACCCCAGGTTCGCAATGAGCATGCAAGATGTTACTTTAACTACTGCGCAACCAAGCGGTGGAATTTGGCTCATGCTCATGTTAAAGATACCCACACAGCAGTGTGATGCCGGAAGTGTGCGAGAAATTGGATTTTAACTGATACAGCAACGTGAAATGTGTATGTCCTTTTAAATTTAGGTTTTAGGAGCCTTCCAGTATGCAAAACGTGGCAAGTTTCGACAAGATCTCGGGCAGGGCTGGCACCAACACATCAAAATTGGGGCAGCTTTTGCAAATTTGGGGGCAGGTTTTGAAATTTGGGGACAGCTTTTAAATTTAGGGTCAGCTTGAGATTTTGGGGCAGCTTTTTACTTTATGGGGCGGAAGTAACAATTAACCGATTCACACTAGATCAAATGTGACCGTGATTACAACTGACCGCACCCCCCATAAACAGCTTTTGGCTGAAAAGTGAATCCATGGGCAGGATTTCGGCTGCCCCAATATCTTGTTGATGTTCCTGCCACGCTCGGCATACTGGGGAGCCTTTACATATTTTTATCCTCAACAAATGTATGTAGGTGTATGTGTGCATGTTTGTGTGTATGTGCAGGTGTGTGCATGTCTGTGTGTATTGTAATGACGCTAGACTGGAAGAGCCATGAATTGTGGAAGTCCTAAGAAATAAATGATGATGATGTAGAAAAGAAAAGCAACAGCCTCAATAATGTAGGAGATAACCAGTCAATTGAGAAGGGTGAGTAATCAACTATTTGAGCTAAATTAATAACCCTCCTATTCAACAGGCACTACTGTTACTATGCTAATAAAGAGGAGCATCCTGGTTATGCAAGTGTAAATCAAAGTAGCAATGACAACATTAGAGGAACATCAATGCTGAACCCAGGTAAGCCAAGATTCTCTTACAATATAAATGAAACTGAAAAATAAAAATAATAAACCATAAATGGACACAAAACTTAATTTGTGACATCATAGCAAATTACACTAGGCTTAGTCACACCCCACCACAATTGCCGCGGCCCCACCTTGCATGTAAAATGAACCTCTGACGACATCCCAAGTGCTTACCCGTCTCCGACGACTACACATTTAATCGCTTGCATTGTGACCTAATTTATTTGTTCGAACGGTCAACTTAATATCTCCTTAATCATGAATAATAACCGCACGGCATCACAGTACCCACACAGCCAAAAAGCCAGGCAACACAAAACACAACCACTGCCTTGGCCTCTGCGTTACAATCGCCGCACCTTGCATCCTTAGATAACGACCACTAAAATATGTACACTATAAGTAGAATGTTAAACACACGGCATCTTTCGTTATTGAACTTTGACAAACTATAATAAAGAAATCCATGCAAGCAGAATATGATAAGAAAAAGTTCATTAAAACTCCATCACATAAAAAGGGCAAACCATGTCGAGCAGATACAAAAATGTCGATTTTTGTACTCACCCCTTTCGATTTTGATGAAACTTTTTGGTCGTGCTCGTGTTCTCCCATGCATATAACCACCCAAATTCCAATTTGGTTAAAATATGACCTCATCACCTCAGGTCACTGAGTTATAGGTCAACAAACATTGACCTCAACGAGGTGTACGACAATTTCCAATGCATCATAACTTGAAAAGTGTAAGACTTAGCACATTGCAACCAGTGGCGTACCCAGGCATCACTCCAGGAGGGGACCATTTTTGATCAGGTGGGCATAAGGTACAGGGGCGGATACAGGGGGGGGGGGGGCGGTGGGGGGCAGCCGCCCCCTGCGGGCGGATACAGAGGGGCGGCGGGGGCGGCCACCGCCCCCCCCCCTCCTCCGCGCCCCTCTCTGCGCCCCCCTCCGCGCCGAAGGCGCGGAAGGGCCTCCGCGTAAGCAGACCAAATTCCGCGCCGAAGGCGCAGAAATAGACATGCTTACGGGGTTTGATATCTGACATTTGCTGCACTCAGAACAGGAGCCGCCCTCAGGCTAGGTGCCACCCCTGGCCAGATGCCGCCTTCAGGTCATGTGCCGCCCTCAGGCCAGATGCCGCCCCCTGGTCAGGTGCCACCTTCAAGCCAGGTGCCGCCCTCGTGCCAGGTCCCGTCCTCATGTCACGTACCGAGTTCTGGCGGGGCACCGCCCTCATGGCAGATGCCGCCCTCATGCCAGTTGCCGCCCACTAGACATGTGCCGCTACCTAGCAATGTGCCGCCCTATGGCCAGGCGATGACGCCCCTCCGGCCAGTGACGGCGCCCCTCCGGCCAGTGACGGCGCCCCTCCAGCCAGTGACTGCACCCCTCCAGCCACTGACGGCGCCCCTCCGGCCAGTGACAGTGCCCCACTGACAAATGACGGCGACCCTCCGGCCAGTGACTGCGCCCCTCCAGCCAATGACGGCGCCCATCTGGCCAGTGACGGCGCCCCTCCGGCTAGTGACGGCGCCCATCTGGCCAGTGATGGCACTCCTCCGGCCAGTGACGGCACTCTTGCGGCCAGTGACGACGCCCCATCGGCCAGTTACGGTGCCCCTTCGGCCAGCGAAGGCGCTCCTCCGGCCAGTGGCCGCCGGAGGGAGGTGCGAGGCTCTCTCAGGCCTCGACAATCGCCCTCTCAGACCAGCCTGGGATCCGCTCAGGCATGGCAAGTGTTCTGTCAGGCCAATAAATCATCTGAGGACCCCTCATGCCGCACGAGGGTCCTTCGGACCGACAGGGGGCCCGCTCAAGCAGATCAAGTTCTCCTTCAGGCCGATCGAGGTCCTCTCAAGCCGACCGAGAACCGATCAGGTTGACTGTGGGCCCATCAGGCAGACCAAGTTCCCCTTCGGGCGCCGGAGGATCCCTTCAACACGACCGTGCGCCCCTTACACCCTCGCACCAACCAAAGACCCCTCAGACGGAACATAAAGGCCCACAGGCTGACAAAGAGTCTCCTCAGGATGGCAAAGGGCTCCCTCAGACCTAGGGCCCCTCATACCGAGTGATGGCCGTGCAGCCGACCCTTTGTGAATTTCTACGCACGCCACTGAGTGTCACTGATGGGAGACAAGGAAAACAATAGTTTCTGTGATGCTATTCCTTCAATTGAGGTAAAATGAGTTTATCACTCCAGACGAGGCAGGGGCTGCCCTAAATGACTTTCCCGCTAAAAAAGTTGTATGCTGAGACGGGAAGCTCCTGGACTTACGGTGAACGGTCTATCCTCGTGCTGTCAGCTAAAGCAGAGCGCATATTTGTATTTGGTGCATACCTTACGTTTGAATGCGTTTCGCGCCGACACCATGGTGTCGGCGCCTTTCGCTAAGCAGAGCTCAGAGCTGTTTGCATGGACCATATTCGATTGCGCAATATTTGCTGACAGGCGGAATTTAAAGTCGAAGGATTTACGTGTCACAAACGTTCGGCACGGTCCTCCCCGCGCATTGACTTCATCTTACTCAGGCCGCTGCCACCGACGCAGGTCATCACAGTCAGGGGCGGAACAGGGGGGGGGGGGGAGGGGGCGCCGCCCCCCCCCCCCCCCCGCGCCCCCTTCTGCGCCGAAGGCGAGGACGAACCTCGTAAGCAGACCAATTTCCGCGCCGAAGGTGCGGAAATGGACATGCTTACTGGGTTTGATATCTGCCATTTGCTGCACTCAGACCAGGGGCCGCCCTCAGGCTAGGTGCCACCCCTGGCCAGATGCAGCCTTCAGGTCATGTACCGCCCTCAGGTCATGTGCCGCCCTCAGGCCAGGTGCCGCCCTCAGGCCATATGCCGCTCCCTGGTCAGGTGTCACCTTCAAGCCAGGTGCCGCTCTCAAGCCAGGTCCCGTCCTCAGGTCACGCACCGCGTTCTGGCGGGGCACCGCCATCAGGTCAGATGCCGCTACCTAGCCATGTGTCGCCCTATGGCCAGGTGCCGGCGCCCCTCCGGCCAGTGAGGATGCCCCTCCGGCCAGTGAGGATGCCCCTCTGGCCAGTGACGGCGCCCCTCCTGTCAGTGACGGCGCCCCTCCGGCTAATGACGGCGCCCCTCTGACCAGTGCCGGCCCCTCTCCGGCCAGTGACGGTAACCCTCCGGCCAATGACGGCACCCCTCCGGCCAGTGACGGCGCCCACCGGCAAATGACGGTGACCCTCCGGCCATTGATGGCGCCCCTCCGGCAATGACGGTGACCCTCCGGCCAGTGAAGGCGCCCCTCCGACCAGTGACGGCGCCCCTCCGGCCATTGACGGCGCCCCACCGGCAAATGACGGCGACACTCCGGCCAGTGGCTGCGCCCCTCGAGCCAATTACAGCGACACGCTGTTCAGTGACGGCGCCCTTTCGTCTAATGACGGCGCCCATCTGGCCAGTGATGACGCCCCTCCGGCTAATGACGGCGCCCCTCTAGCCAGTGACAGCGTCATTTCGGCTAGTGACGGCGCCCATCTGGCCAGTGATGACACTCCTCCGGCCAGTGACGGCACTCTTGCGGCCAGTTACGACGCCCAACGGCCAGTTACGGTGGCCCTTCGGCCAATGACGGTGCCCCTCTAAAGCCAATGGCGGCACCCTTCCGGCCAGTGACGGCGCGCCTCCGGCCAGTGACCGCCGGAGGTGCGAGGCTCTCTCAGGCCTCGACAATCGCCCTTTCAGACCAGCCTGGGATCAGCTCAGGTATGGCAAGGGTTCTAGCAGGCCTATAAATCATATAAGGGCCCTTCATGCCGCACGAGGGCCCCTCAGGTCGACATGGGGCCCGCTCAAGCCAACCGAGTTCTTCTTCAGGCCGATCGAGGTCCTCTCAAGCCGACCGAGGACCGCTCAGGTTGACTGTGGGCCCATCAAGCCGACCAAGATCCCCTTCGGGGCGCCGGAGGATCCCCTCAACCCGACCGTGGCCCCTCACGCCAACAAAAGGCCCCTCAGACGGAAGATAAGGGTCCACAGGCTGACAAAGGGTCTCCTCAGGCTGGCAAAGGGCTCCCTCATGCCTAGGGCCCCCCCCAGACCGAGTGATGGCCCTGGCGCCGACCCTTTGTGAATTTCTACGCACGCCACCGAGTGTCACTCATGGAAGACAAGAAGAACAATCGTTTCTGTGATGCTATTCCTTCAATTGAGGTAGAATGAGTTTATCACTCCGGACGAGGCAGGGGCTGTCCTAAATAACTTTCCCGCTAAAAAACTTGTATGCTGAGACGGGGAAGCGCCTAACTGGACTTGCGGTGAACGGTCTATCCTCGTGCTGAAGGCTAAAGCTGAGCGCATATTTGTATTTGGTTCAAACCTTACTTTTGCATGCGTTTCGCGCCGACACCATGGTGTCGGTGCCCTTCGCTAAGCAGAGCTGTTTGCATGGACCATATCCGATCGCGCAATATTTGCTGACAGGCGGAATTTAAAGTCAAAGGATTTACGTGTCACAAACTTTCGGCACGGTCCTCCCCGCGCATTGACTTCATCTTACTCAGGCCGCTGCAACCGACGCAGGTCACCCCCGTCAAGGGTAAATGGGACGAGCACGAGTCGTGGCGCCAGCCCCATGCACCAACTCGATCATCTCTCCCTGCCAACTCTTCTTGTGCAAGAAGAAGTCAGGCGGGCGCGATTGTCAAATGCGCTACAGGGAAGGACTTCAACAAGCACCGCAACGACGTGACTACGATGGAATTTGGACGAGAGGCGCCTCTTCGTCCGTGGAAGATGGAAGCGTCGGCATCTGATGGAAGTGGTAGACAATAATGTCTACCGCTTCCATCAGAGATAGATTCAGGCAGAGATAGAGCTAGGTAGATTTCGGCAGGTCAGAGAGGAGAGAGAGGGGAGAGGGGGTGATTTTGGCATTTTCGCAGGTCAGAGAGGAGAGAGAGAGAGAGAGAGGGGGGGTATATTTCGGCAGGCCAGAGAGAGGTGAGTGACCTAGCCGTGACAGAATTAGTCACATCCACGATCGCCCTCGAATATACGTGCTACTGACGGACGGAATACCTACATGTGAGAGTGCTATACAAATAAAACCAGTATCATTTTTTAAAATACATCTATAATTTTGCTTTTTCGAAAAGACAAACTGAAAATGAGTAAGCGTAAGAGAATTAAACAAAAAATGCAGGAAAATGTATCTTATTAATTAACATTTAACGCCCCTCTAGGCCCATGGGGTTCCCTTTGACGGCGAAAATGCCGCCCCCTGGGTTAGCCGCCCACCCTATTCGGAAAAATCCTAGATCCGCCCCTGTGCATGTTTGAAGAAACGGCGCCCCAATTTCCCGGAAAAAATGCGCCTCTGTTCCCCGAAAAAAAATTCGCCCCTGTTCCCCCGAAAAAAAGCGCCCCTATGCCCTGTCGCCCCCCCCCCCCCTTGAAAAAAATCCTAGATCTGCCCCTGATCCCAGTCAAGGGTAAATAGGACGAGTTAGCACGAGTCGCGGCGCCAGCCCCATGCATCAGCTCGAACATCTCTCCCTGCCAACTCTTCTTGTGCAAGAAGAAGTCAGGCGGACGCGATTGTCAAATGCGCTACGGGAGGGACTTCAACAAGCATCGCAACGACGTGACTACGATGGAATTTGGACGAGAGGCGCCTCTTCGTCCGTGGAAGATGGAAGCGTCAGCATGTGGTGGAAGTGGTAGACAATAATGTCTACCACTTCCAACAGACGCCGCACCGCTTGACTGCAGCGATGCTGACAGTGATCGAATACATGTGCTTAGCAATGGGTTAACCCTCGCCGGGTAGGGGGGTGGATGCCACCCCCTCGGTTTTTCCAGAATAACTTACGTCGCTTCCAACCGATTTCGATGTAACTTTCAGTACCCTACTTTTGAAAAATTTCCCACATACTCTGATTTTTTTTTTTAATTTCTAACCCACATGATGCGTGACCTATGTATGACCTGTTTTTCAAGGTCATGTCAGGCGCAACTGGCGTCCCGCAGTATCGATGCTTGTAACTTGTGCAGTTCTCGAGTGTTTGTTGTTCAGGAGCATATGTACATGTGTTTTCAGGTGACAGTTGTGGTTTCCACTGATATTTTGACCGCGATTGACCTTTTCAGAGGTCAACTGAGGTCATTGACCTCCAATGACCTCAGATTACTTTTTTGGGCTTCTGGTGGTTTCTAGGACATTTTGTGACGCTGATTTCAAATTTAGGATCCATTTTACATAATTATATGTTCCACTGGGGTCATGCACTTACACAGGTCAACCGAGGTCACTGACCTCAGATGACCTGACATAACCTTTTTGGAATTTGGCAGTTTTTAGGACATTTTGTGACGCTGCTTACGAATTTGGCACCCATTAACCCTAGTTGTAACAGGCTCCTGGCTACCCCTATTTGTAACAGGGGGGGGGGGCGGATTCCGCCCCCCGGATATCTCGAGATCTACCTGTCCGATTTTCAAAAATGAAACGGTGTTTGGTTCCTCTCAACACGATCTACATTTCTAAATAATAAAATATCTACATTTTGGATAGGGGGGTAACAGGGGGGCAAAAACTACAAATTTTAGTGGTATTTTTGATCCGACATAGCTTTCATGTTTATCGACCGATTTGAACACAACTAATAGGAATCGATAGAGATTGAATTGGAAATTGATATATGACGGTGATGTTGGAAAATTCAAAAATCATAGGCGTGTGCAGGTCACTCAATATGGGGGTGAAGTAAATGCGTAATAAAACCATTTTTTGATGTTGTTTTTTTGATAAATGAAATGGTATGTGATTGTGACATTAGACAAAACGGTTATACATCATATTTTTGGCCATAGGCGGTACCAGGTTAGTGAAAAAGGGAGGTAAATTGGGAAAAAATATTAACCGCAGACAAGTTGCTACCCAGCACTATAAATATGTTACTGATCGTAGATAGTTCCTTTTTGCATGTTGCACTTCATCATAGGCGTATACAGGATCCAAACTGGGGCGGCGCAAGACATTTTGAAAAGTATATTATCCGTTATTATGATACTAACTAGTCAACAGTGACTATTTCACTTACAACTTCAATTGACATTGCTTACCCCCCTTTTTACCCTACCCGGACTCGCCTATTATCTTATAATCGTTCGTAGAGTAGCCTGTGGTGCGTGTTTCATCCAAAAACTGCAGTATGTTATGTCATTGTACGCCCATGCCTCTTAGTTTCTTTGCAATAATATAACCCTCTTTCTTCCATTCCTGAGCGCGCCTCTGCCAAAAATGACTTTATTCCCTTTTCTGGCCTCATATGTGCATATATCATTATAAGCTAAACGTCTATTGCGCCGTTATCGCTGGCATATCGTCATCTCCATGCCAGTCACCCCGCTTTTCATGTCCCTGAACACGCCCCTGAAACTCTATATGTAATAAATTATGCAAATAATGGAAGCAGAAGCTATCTTTTACATCTTGATAGCTATAAATGTCCCTTACATCGCTCTATTGGCTTCCCGCCAAGCATTGAATACTTCCTGGAAACCCCCCTTTTTCAAGCCCCTGAAACCGCCTCTGCCATGCAATTTTTATGATATTTCATTAACATTAACTAATTTGCACTTGTTTCAATCACCGTAAACCGATGTAACTCATTTATACTTGATGCAGTTAGGAAGAAACCGTGAAGATCGCATTTCCGTATTATCGCCAAATTTCGCCTCCGAACCCACCCAAAACTGTGCCCTGGAACCGCCTCTGTTCAGGTTAAGAACTCAAAATTTTGACTCCAAATGCGGTATTCAATTCTATGAAAAGTCCGAAAATTTGATGGCCCTGCTCCCAGCCGTTTTGGAGATATCTGCGAAAAACATGGGGGGGGGGGGGGCGGAATCCGCCCCCTCTTACAAATAGGGTTAAGCATTGTGATATGCTCATTCACGATTCTAGCTCAATACAATTCAATTTATACGCATTTACAATTTCGATGACTTTTGGGTCATGACCTGAGAGGTCACCTAATGCCCGACTACCTTAAAATCGGGTATCATCGGCTTCCTATCGTCACAAGCAACACGCTCGTCTTTGACGTGAAACTCTAGCTCAATTAGGGGCGAAACGCTAAGTGTGGGGGGGGGGGGGGGGGTCGTACCCCCTACCCGAACACTTAGTGATTTTGCCCTACCCGGGCGAGGGTTAAAAGCAGTGTCGTCGCCATAAAATTTTGAATGGAGACAGCCAGAGGTTTGGGGGTCCCCCATAGGACTAATGTTAAAATCCTGTTACTGGAGGGGGGGGGGGGGGGGGGGGGGGACTGCGGTCGGAGCGATCCTGGAGGGGCCTGGCTCTCAGGCCCCCTGTTGGCGACGCCCCAGATTAAAAGTTCTTGGTTATAAAGTACCGAACGGAGTTGCCTCGAAAGCCGGAAGAAGGCCTTACGATCATGGTGTCTTTAAAACTGAGGCACCTCTGACTTATGAGCCAAGAAGCCTGTTGCTTCGATCGTGCTAATGAAGTGGAGAAACAGGCCGGATAGAGGACTGAATATATTTTTGTCTGCCAGAGACAGCGTGCATTTCGGAAGACCGGGAAGAGGGTCGGGTGGGGCCGAAAAATGGGAAGGCAGGGTGGATTTAGGTAAACAACATATTGGTGCCGGTTTCACTTCTTTATCTTCATTCTGTCGATAGTCATTGCAAAAAGTGTTGGTAACCTCAGATGACCTCGGCTGACCCTATAGGGGTCACTGAACAAAACTTGCACCTGGATCATCAATAATGGCCTATGATAACATGATCCAGAAGGAATTGGACTGATATCATGCGTACCCTAGGAATAAGAAGCACTTGAACATTTTCCCATTGACTTACAATGAGGCCACGAATTTGACCTGACCTTAGGTCACAGATATCACAAATCCGAGACAAACGAATTGCAGGTATGTACCTATGACCTTATGAAATCCTGTAAGTTTGAAACCGATCGGCCAAACACTGTGGCTGTGGTACGACACACTTCTTTAGGTGGGGTGTATATGTGCTACTGACGAAAATGCGTGCTACTGACGGACGGCATACCTACATGCGAGAATGCTATACAGATACATTCAGTATCTCTCTATATTACAAAAAAAACATTTATAGTTTTGCTTTTTCGAAAAGACAAACTGCAAATGAGTAAGCGCAAGAGAGTTGACAATTTTTGCAGGAAAATGTATGTTATTAATTAACTTTTAACGCCCCTGTAGGCCCATGGCGTCCCCTTTGACGGCGAAAATGCCGCCCCCTGGGTTAGCCGCCCACCCTCTTCGGAAAAATCCTAGATCCGCCCCTGTGCATGTTTGAAGAAACGGCGCCCTGATTTCCCGGGAAAAAATGCGCCCCTGTTATCCGGAAAAAATGCGCCCCTGATCCCCGGAAAAAAATGCGCCCCTATGCCCTGCCTCCCTCTTTGGAAAACAAATCCTGTATCCGCCCCTGATAAGGTACCCCCGCCAAAAAAAAACTCAATATCTGCCTCACTATTTTGCAACAATACAAATCAAATGGAAATTTAGTTCTGTTATTATTTCACTCTTTGAATTCAGTACGCCAGCATTTGTCTGTTTTTGTGAGAATATAACTGATAGATTTTGATGCACTGGGAGTATACTCAAAACATGTAATATAAAACCTAGAATCTAGTGAGGAATTGGGGACGTAGGAACGAGACAACCTGTTGTTCTATAACCGTGGGTACATCCACAAAAACTCGCCGTATTTGGCCAGACCGGCCAAATGCGGTGAGTTTTTGTGGGAGTATCGTGGGCACAGGCCCTATTTCGTGTACTGATGTACTAGCCAAAGGGGCCAGGTCCAGTTGATGCTCCAAAGGTCTTGTGGTTGTTCATCCATGAAGCCCTAGATCAGCCTTCCATGCAGAGGCTCCCGGTCGACCCTCTATTTGTCCCGGTCGACCCTCGAGCGGCTCAGCCAGCCCTCCACGATCCCCGGCCGACCCTCCAAATTGGAAGGTCGGCCGTGACCGTGAGCATTATTGTGCTACAAAAACTGCAACCATATTGCAGGAACTGTGATGTTTTGTTTGTTAGTTTGTTTTTGCTAGCAATAGTAATTTTTGCTGAATCAGCAATAAAACTCAGTTATATGGTGGAAAGCGCGGTGATAAGCGGGGGTGCGGGCGGTACCCTCCCTTTGCCGAGCCCCCGCTGCCAACATAATGTCAAATCATGGATGGAAAGCATGGCTCAAAAACTCAAATACCTCAATTTTGACCTTTGACTTGAGCATGACCTGACGTGACCTTATTTTAACCCGCCATTGACTGAAGGGGGGGGGGAGTTAACGCCCCCTGATGCATTTCCGCAATAGCTCAAACAGGAATAGCGTTATCAACGTGTAACTTCGGGTACCTTCTTATAAATCACGTTTACATCTTCTGTGAAAAAATAAAGTAATTTCGTCGAATATTTTCGAGTTATATCGAATTTAGTGACGTCACTGCACACGAGTTTTACACCAAAATCAGCTAAACTTTGCCACTTGTTAGAAATGCCATATTTAAAGCAAAATGCAATCAAAACACGCCAAAAGATAGAAAATTGCCAGGGCTACGAACTGGCTATCTCGGAATTTGGGAAATTTTGAGTTTTGATCCCCAAAAAGTCAAAACTTTTTTGGTGGAAAATGCCCACAAAATAAAAATTTCAAAGATATTAAACAACCGGAATATATGTCAGAGAATCACATATGGCAAACTACCATACCACATTTCAGATTGATATCACCATTTTGGACTGACGTATGGCATCTAAAGTATGGGTAACTCGTAACGTCATATTAAAAAAAATGTTTTTTTGTGCTTTTTTATCAGATACATGAGACAAATAAATTGCACCACTGTATTTTTGAGACAAAACTGGCCTAGAAACATACCTTTTTTATTTAGATTGATCAATTACAAATTTTGACCTTCAGTGACCTGACCTTGACCTGAACTTGACATTAACTTCACGTAGATGAAGTCAGGTGGTAAAATAACTATCACTATCGAATTCTACGTGGACTCATCAAAATAACTCATACAACAAGTGTTGCATGACTTTTGTAGATATTTTAAGCATAGTGACCTTTTGTGACCTGACCTTGGCCTTGAACTTGGCCAACAATCTCACTTTGGGTCATGCGGGATGTGTATCATACCATTGGATGGAAAATATGGCCCATAAGCTCGAATACGTCGATTTTGACCCTTGACCTGACCGTGACCTGACATTTGACCTCACTTTGACATTTTTGAGTAAAGTTTAGATTTACCTCATTGAGAGCTTTCGATTGCCACCCTGCGATCATTGGTTCGAAAGATAACCAGGGGGCGTGTAACGCCCCCTCCCCAGTCAATGGCGTTCGGCTGAGACCCCAGTTAATGCCGGGTTAATAATTTCGGGTATGCATTACATTTGTCTCCTTGAGAGCTTTCGATCGCCGCCTTGGACGTCTCGCTGCGGTCATTGGTTCGGAAGATACGAGGGGGAGGGGGGGGGGGGGTAAAATTTACCCCCCAGGGCGGCATACTTGTATTGCATGCCCCCCCAGATTCCTGTTGGGGGAGGAATTTGCCCCTGATGTGCGCCCCCTGGATCCGCCAGTGGTGGCGGATACCCTCCCCTAAGTTTTTTTTTGTTGGAAATAGCGGAAAACGACGCCATTTCGCACCGCCATTTTTGGTACAACTGTTTGCCTATCTGCTGCTTGCCCAAATCCTGTTAATTTGTTTACCTCGGGTCTCCTTAGGTCACGTTACTAAGTCAATCAAGTCTAGTGATCCCACCTCCAAAAAATGTAAGGTCGTGCCGCAGCCAGGCACGTAGCCAGGATTTCGTCCAGGGGGGGGGGGGGGCGGCGCCTCGAAAGGGCCCCTTCCCGAGCGTTGAAAGGCCCCCCCCCCAAAAAAAAAACGCATTGAAAGGCACGCTACAAGGCTGGAAAATGCAGTATGGCAGGTATGGCATGGGCCATACCAACGTTTAGGAGCTGGAGTTAGCAAACTGCCACATCAACTTTGCAACCAGCGACACGAATTTGGAATCAGCTATACCAACTTGGAATATTTTTTAAGCTGAAGACCTGGAACTCTTAAACAAATTGCGCCGCGGAGCGGCGCGAAAATTGAGTTTTATGCCCTGGGTTGCTTTCTCATCAATGCGTCGCATTGCGTATGGTGCGGACCTCTAAAATTGCTATATTGTGCGTTTAAAAGTGCGGGGAAAAAGTGCTAAAGTGAACTATTTTGCCCAATAATATAGGAAAGTAGCAACATAACACATAAATGCGCCGAGAAACTGACCGATTTTTTCCTAACCCGCATATAATTTAATTTGTAGTTAAATTGCGCCACGGAGCGGCGCGAAAATTTTGAGTTTGATTCCCTGTACAACTGTATTCTTACTGTTGAAAGGCCCAAGGTCCCTTCAGATCGTCTAGGTGCCCCTCTGACCTTTTCTACGCCGTTCCGACCTGTTCAGGGACTCATCTGGGATCTGCGAAGCGAAAAGACATGATGTGGAGTGGGTGATATATATATATATATATATATATATATATATATATATATATATATATATATATATATATATATATATATATATATATATATATATATATATATATATATATATATATATATATATATATAATACAAAGAGGGCTTACTCTACAGGAAAAAATAAAATCGGATCTTTCGGGTATATTGTAGCACTCTGTCGAAGGGTGTTACAATATACCCGAAAGCTCCGCTTTTAATATTTGTATTGTGGAGTAAGTCCTCTTTGTATTTAATCTTCATCTGGGATCTCTACGTGCTTTGACCCTTCCGGTCTCACCAGAGACTCTTCTGATCTTCCAAGAAGCCCCTCTTGTGTGTCAAGGGGCCGATTCGGCCGGTTCAGAGGTCCTTTCGACCTGGCCAGGGACTGCACTGGCTGCTTTGTCGCCCTGCCGACATGCTCAGGAGCAGGGGCGGCGGATTGCGAGGCGCAGGGTACCCTGCGCTGGGGGTAATCCTGGTAATCCTGGGGAGGGGAAGGGTCCAGATTGCCCCCTGATTGCCCCCAGATTGAGCAGGCTAAAATATGGGGGGGGGCAAAACTACCAGACTGGAGGGGCCCCGTAGGATTTTCGACTGGGGGGGGGGAATTTTGGGTACCCTGCCCCCGCAATCCGCCGCCCCTGCTCAGGGGCCCCTCCGGCCTTCCCAGGGGCCCCTCCAGTCTGGCTAGAAACTCATCCGGCATGTTCAAGGGGCCTTCCGACCGGCCCAGGGACCCTTTCGGTCTAGCCAGGGGCCCCTCTGACTTGCCCAGGAGCCCCTCCGATCGGCCCAGCGACTCTTCTGGTCGGCCTGCGCTGGCTGCTTTGTCGCCCTGCCAACATGCTCAAGGGGCCCTCCCACCTGCCCTGGAGCCCCTCCGTGCTGGCCAGGGGCCACTTCGGCATGTTCAGGGGCCCTTCTTACCCGCCCAGGGGTCCTTTCGGTCCGGTCAGGGGCCCCTCCGATCTGCGCAGGGGCCCTTTTAACTTTCCAGGGGCCCTCTGGTCTCTACAGGGGCCCTTTAACCTTCTAAGGGGCCCTTCCGACCTAGCAAGGGACTGCGCTGGCTGCTTTGTAGCCTTGCGACATGCTCCGAGGGCCCTCCGACCTGCCCTGGGGCCCCTCCGTGCTGGCTAGGGGCTCATTCGGCATGTTCAGGGGCCCTTTTGACCCACCTAGGGGCCCTTTCGGTCTGGTCAGGGCCCCTCTGACCTGCACAGGGGCCCTCTTAACTTCCCAGGGGCCCTCTGGTCTGTACAGGGGCCCTCCAACCTGCTCAGGGGCCCTTATTACCTGGCAAAGGACTGCGCTGGCCGCTTTGTCGCCCTGTCGACATGCTCAGGGGCCTCTCAACCTGCCCAGGGGCCCCTCTGTGCTGATTAGGGGCCCATTCGACGTGTTCAGGGGGCCCATTCGACGTGCTCAGGGGGCCCTCTGACCCGCTCAGGGGCCCTTTCGGTCTGGCCAGGGGCCCCTCTGACATGCATAGGGCTCTTTTGAACGTCCAAGGGGCCCTCTGGTCTTTCAGAGAGGGCCCTGGTGACCCTAAAGGGCCTCTGAAGTCCTCTAAACTCTCTAAAGACCACGCTTCGTGTAGTAAAGAGCCTATGATAACGCGCTTCGCGCGGTCTCGTCGGCCCTTTTCGGCGCGCTGCGCGCGCCGAAAAGGGCCCTCCTGGTCTCCAGGGGGGGGGGGGGGGGGGGGCGCCCCCGCCGCCCTCCCCTTGGCTACGTGCCTGGGGCCCGCAGCCAAATTGTTTGACCGAGCAGTTAGATACTTACATGATTTAATCAGGTCATAAACACCTACTATTCTGCTATTTCGGATTATTTTTATATCGGTGACCTAAGGTGAAATCTATTTTGTGACCTCCCAATTATAAGTCATCGGGGAAACATGAAAATGCATATAAATCCGCAGGAAATGGCTAAATTTGCCCAATTTTCACCAGAGTCCCGCATCTTTTGCAAAATACAAAGATCCAGTGGAGGTTGGGCAAAATGGGCAATTGCCCCCCCCCCCCCCAACTGCTTGAAATCAGCGCAAGATTGACACATTTCCTGATATAGAAGAAAATCTAAGCAACTTTTACTAAGGAAAGCTAGCTTTAAATCAGCTATCAATGCATAAGCAAGCCAAATCCGATGCGTTTTCAGAATTGTGTGAGACTTTTGGGAATGTTGCCCCCCCAAACCACCCGTTCTGGATCCGCCAATGCAAAGATCCAGGTGGTATTTTTACCCTGCGACCTACACGAGGTAAAATATATTCACCCTGAGGTCATTCGTCATTTGTCTTCCATAACTTGTTTACCGAACCAGTAAGGCGCCGTAGTTGGCGATGAAAGAGCGAACGCAAAGGAAATGTATGGTGAATTTCAACTCGATCAGGGAAGTTGTTTCTGAGATACAAATACGTGGTGCACACGTGCGCACGTGCAGAAGCACCCTACCCCAGACTTGTGTGAAAGTGGCGGCGGAGAGATCCCTAACCACACACCAAATTTTAACACAATCGGCTCAGCAATTGCCCCCACCCACTCCAAATTGTGTGTCGACGTTCCTGATCCAACAACCCCCGATCCTCCCCCCACTCTGCCGCTAATGAGCAATTGTGCAAAGGATATCGAAATTCAAGATATTCGGGAAATAATTTTAAAAATGATTATTTTGGCTGGGAAATACAAAAACTTAGGAATGGCATGACATTTGCATTTGATTTGTATACATTTATCACTAGGTAAGCATATTTCATTTTAATTGAATACCTATCAAGCGAAAAATGACATGGAAATACTGAAATCAGGGTGGGCAACATTTCTTGACTGGGGGGGGGGGGGGGGCAAAACGGCTCACTGGGGGGGGGGGAGGGCATTTGCCCCCAGTTAACATGTTAAAATAGTCCCTGCACAGACACCAATCACTTACAAGGTGGCATGATGAGCACACCAAACTACAAAAGTGGACAAACTTTCAACTGATCAAAAAACAAAAATTCTCATTTTTTCTCTCTCGTTTCTGCGTGTCGATTCTGCGTGTTCTAGTTACACTTTTGCGACTTTGCGTTTCGATTTTGGGATTTACCGTACCGATATGGGACTTTCCATTTCGTTTAAGTGGAGCTTGCACTGTGCATTTACACGAAGATAACATTTTTATGGACGTTAAAAAAACACAAAGTCGACCTGATTAAACGCAAAAGTGAAGCGATAAATTGCAAGAGCGCGCAGTGGAGCCCGGCATTAACTGTCTATCCGCGATAGGGGTAATGGCCCGCCGGTCCGACCCAGCTCACCTGAACCCTGTCCTGTGTCCTGGTCTGTTTATCCGCGATAGGGGTAATGGCCCGCCGGTCCGACCCAGCTCACCTGAACCCTGTCCTGTGTCCTGGTCTGTTTATCCGCGATAGGGGTAATGGCCCGCCGGTCCGACCCAGCTCACCTGAACCCTGTCCTGTGTCCTGGTCTGTTTATCCGCGATAGGGGTAATGGCCCGCCGGTCCGACCCAGCTCACCTGAACTCGCGATTTCTCGGCTCTCTGCGAGCGTCATGCCCAGAAGGCATTGACCCAGCTGACCCCGCCCGCACGGTTCAAACCACGTGACCATTGCCTAACGCTAGCCTTTACGCAGGAGCCCCATTCATTCAGCCGACCTCAACCAATCCCAGTCGCGCAGCTGCTTCGAGAGCGCTAATTGGTCGCGTGCGGTCATGGCTGGCTGGGGCATCATATGCGTATGTAGGAATTCAGTTACGAACTTAGACGATAGATGGCTCTGAAGATTGTTCGCAAATTGCAGAAAATAGGACGATTGGAAAATAAAAACGTGCGATGCATATTTATGTAGACAAAGCCAGCGACCAGCACATACAATTGCAAACGATTTCGCCAAACGGTTTAGGAGATATAAGCGATTTGCTGACTAGCCACTATCTAGTACCTGCCATTACTTTTGCAGTGACCTGTATGTACATATAATCCAAAATACGAAGACCGTTCTTCAAAGACGAAGGGCCTGTTTCGTTGCGGCCTGGCAGCGACGTCTATGAGGATGCTGCAAAAATTCACTTGCGCGGCCAAATCACAAAATAAAAGCGTCTGCTTATGAAAATTAGACCAACTTCGTTTAACACTCTAAAACTATTACGTGTACATTTGTCCATTACTAAACCTTACTTTATAGCACAGTTACAATTTAAACTTTCATCGATCTAGACACACATTCGGCTTACAAAATTTTAATAGATTTCTTTGGAAAAGTTAAAAGTATATGAATTTTGAAGTAAATACATGTGCATCGAACAACTTCCAGCATATGCCATGCCAATATTTATTCTGTGCTAGGAAAAGTGCGATCATAACGGCTGGGAAGATTTCAAAGTGATGCTTGACATAAGAACCTACCCAATCATTTAAGTTGTAACATCTGACGATTAGCGAAATCCTGATCTCAAAAATATTTTTGTTTTGAATTATTATGCATTTTGAAGCATGTTCTTCATTGTTGGTGCCGAAAGACTATTGTGGGTTTGTGGGTGCCATGGCACCCACAAAGAGATAGGAAACCATACCCCTGGCACCGATGACGGTGAAATTTTCACTCACGACAGTTTGAAGCTTTGTGACGATCCACGGCAAAAAATCAATTCGCTCCGAAGCCGGTGTCGGTCACAGCACGCGCCAGAATTCATGCTTTTCCATTGGTTCAACATCCAGAAAAACCCGAGCGAAATGTGTGTGTGTAAAATGCAAAAAGACACGAAACACGAATGCCATCCCAGGTCGATATCGTGGTAATTTACAGTCCCATCGGCACAGATCCACGTCAAAACTTCTAATGCAGAACTTCTAACGTCAAAACTTCCAAGCCAAAACTTCCATAGGCAAAACTTCTATGCGTCAAAACTTCTATGCGTCAAAACTTCTAAGAGTCAAAACTTCTAATGAAAAAACTTCCAAACGACCAAACTCCAATGAAATAACTTCCAATGCCAAATTTTACAAGCGTCAATACTTCCAATGCAAAAACTTCTTAGCGTCAAAATTTCTAATGATTTTTTTTTCCAAGCGACAAAATTTCTAATGAAATTACTTCCAATGCAAAAACTTACAAGCGTCAAAACTTCCAATGCAAAAACTTGTGAGCGTCAAAACTTCTTAGCGCCCAAACTTCTAATGAAAAAACTTCCAAGCGACACAACTTCTAATGAAATAACTTCTAATTCAAAAAACTTACAAGAGTCAAAACTTCCAATGCAAAAACTTATAAGCATTCTAACCTAACCTAACATAACCAAACCTAACCCAAGTTATTTCATTGGAAGTTTTGTCGATACATTTTTGCATTGAAAGTTTTGACGGTTGGAAGTTTTGTCGCTTGGAAGTTTTTGCATTAGAAGTTTTGTCGTTTAGGAGTTTTGGAATTGGAAGTTATTTCATTGGAAGTTTTGTCGCGAAGAAGTTTTTGCTTTGGAAGTTTTGACGGTTGGAAGTTTTGTCGCTTGGTAGTTTTGCCATCAGAAGTTTTGTCGTTTAGAAGTTTTTGAATTGGAAGTAATTTCATTGATTTTTTTCGCGAAGACGTTTTGGCTTTGGAAGTTTTGACGTTTGGAAGTTTTGGCGTTTATAAGTTTTTGCTTTGGAAGTTTTGACACGAAGAAGTTTTTCCATTAGAAGTTTTCCCATTGGCGGTTTTGACACGTGTAAGTTTTGACTTGCAAGTTCTGTCGTTAGATGTAATTCCTTAGAAGTTTTGTCGGCACACTCATCGGCACGGGATAAACACAGGCGTATAGATAAATTGACGGGCTGGCGTATGCAATGTGGGTCGGCGAGCAGCGCGTGGCACGTGCAAAGTAAATAGCGAAATAATTTAAATTTCATGGTTTTACAACATTGTTCACGATTAAAGTCAGAATTCGAAACGTATCCCATGTAAAGCGATAAAACATTTGCAATTGTGTAGACAGATGCACCGGCTTTATAATGCATGCCAAACTGAAGCTTACCAGTCAGTATTGATGCATTTAAATCGACTTGGGATATACAATTTGACAATTGCAAAACATTTGTTGTTCTGATTATGCCGCCATGCCGTGAAAACCTGAGGGTGTTGAACGATAAAAGTTATACTGTGAAGCGCAGTCATTTCTGACCAATATCCACCCAAAATGTACGCGTATTTACAAACATGAAAGTTATAAATACAGTTTCAATAAAACGCTGTAATACCTATTTTCGTCGGCGTAATTCGGGTCGGTAAAGCTGGCAATAGCCACCGAATATTGGTTCCGAAGAAACTATTCTCGAAGAACATACTGTGCTTGAAACGCACTGCCGTTTGACGGATCACAGGTGGATAAATGCAATTTCCGAACGATTCAGTGTAACCCCAAATAAGTTAACGGCACCACCGACGCCAACGGCGTCGCCTCTTCACGCAGCGAAGCAAGCGGGGACCGCTTGCTTAACCTAATACTTTTTTCTTCTGCGTATTTACATGCCGCTGAATAAATATGCCTATATAAAAAAACACTTCGAAGCCATCGTAAATTACGGAACCGTTACAAATTCGGGCTATCACCAGCTGCCAGGTATTCAAAATAAAACAACCACCATTTTCCAATACCTATGATGTGTTTCATTGCACTCATCGCATACAATCGGTTCAGTCATGAGCCAGCGATGTAGCAACACTCCTGATGTGACAATTCTCTAAAACAGTTCACCTGCGCTAAAGCGCCTCATTCGGGGCGGGGTGCGGTCAGCCGGGTAGCAGCGGACCGCACTGGGCGACGCTGATGGGTCGGCGGGGTGCGTACTCTGCCCGCGGGTCCCCGCTGCTCGCCAGCCGCGCCACCTGCTCCAGACCCTCCACCACGTACCCCAGCACGTTGGTGAAGCTGTAGCTGCGGAGGTGGATGAAGAACTGCGGGCCCACCAGCCACCCGCCGCCTCCGCTGCCAGCTTCATCGCTGTCGTCTTCGGCGGCGAGCCTCGCACTCAGCAGCTCGACGGCGCCGGGTCGAGGCTCGAGGCGAGGCGCGTGCGACTCGGCGAGTCGGGAGCACACCGCGGTGGCCTCTCCGGCGGTGGCGGAGTCGGTCGGCCCGGCCTGGAGCCACCAGCCGGGCACGCAGCGGAGGACCGGTGCGCCGAGGTACGGCCCTCTGCAGCCGGTGGCGAACAGACGCGCCAGCCGCGGCGCCACCTCCGGCCGAGTCTCGACCACCACCCGGGCTCCGCCGCCGCTGCTGCTGCCATCTGTGGAGAACCGCAGGAAGAAGCGGGGCCGGGCGGGAGCCGGCAGGGGCGCTGGCACCGCCACTTTCGGCAGGCGTGCGGGCAGGCTGCCGCTGCGGCGCAGACGGCGGCTGCAGGCGGAGGCCACGGAGCGGACCAGGCTCTGGCGGAGCGGGGTCAGCTGACTGACAACACTGCTGCTTCTGCCATTTGGTGGCAACACGCTGCTGCTGCCACCTTGTGGCGACACGCTGCTGCTGCCACCTGGTGGCGACACGCTGCTGCTGCCATCTAGCGAGAACACAGCTCTCCTGGCGCCATCTGCTCGTGAAACAATGCTACTCCCACCATTCATTAGTGAAGGAGCGCTGCTCATGCTGGCACCTATTGGAGAAACAAAGTTCCTATTGCCTGGCGGTGACACTGCGAGCCGCGTGCTGCCACCGAGCGGTGACACGGCTAGCCTGCTGCCATCTGGTGGTGACACGGTGATACTAGTAACATGTTTACCGTACAGCGGAGTCGTAGCCCCGCTGCGAGGCGACGCGGATCGTACCGCCAGCGGTGCGTCGTCGTACATTTCACAACATTGATCACACTGCTCCTCGGCGTCTGTTAGGATGCGCTCTATCTCCCCGTGCCTCTCGAGGCGAATAGGGGTACTGATTTCATCCTCAACCCAGCTGATTACTTGTCCGATGGCGTCTTCTTCGTCCTCCTCCTCCAATTCTTTCACCTTTGCGGTTAAACAGGCAAGAAGATTATGTGACGCCTTGATATCGACGGTCAGTTTGGCAAGTCTGTTCGTCTTCAGCTGTTGGTACCTGGCCAGATTTAGCCTGAGGGCGCTGAGGCGGCTGTGTAGCTCGTCAGTTGGCTGCGTCTCGACTCTGCCAGACTCAGCTGACTGAGTCTCGACTCTGCCAGACTCAGCTGACTGAGTCTCGACTCTGCCAGACTCAGCTGACTGAGTCTCAACTCTGCCAGGCTCAGCTGACTGAGTCTCGACTCTGCCAGACTCAGCTGACTGAGTCTCGACTCTGCCAGGCTCAGCTGACTGAGTCTCGACTCTGCCAGACTCAGCTGACTGAGTCTCGACTCTGCCAGACTCAGCTGACTGAGTCTCGACTCTGCCAGACTCAGCTGACTGAGTCTCGACTCTGCCAGACACAGCTGACTGAGTCTCGACTCTGCCATGCTCAGCTGACTGAGTCTCGACTCTGCCAGGCTCAGCTGACTGAGTCTCGGCTCTGCCAGACTCAGCTGACTGAGTCTCGGCTCTGCCAGACTCAGCTGATTGAGTATCGACTCTGCCAGGCTCAGCTGACTGAGTCTCGACTCTGCCAGGCTCAGCTGACTGAGTCTCGGCTCTGCCAGGCTCAGCTGACTGAGTCTCGACTCTGCCAGACTCAGCTGATGTTGTCTCGACTCTGCCAGGCTCAGCTGACTGAGTCTCGACTCTGCCAGACTCAGCTGACTGAGTCTCGACTCTGCCAGACTCAGCTGACTGAGTCTCGACTCTGCCAGATTCAGCTGATGTTGTCTCGACTCTGCCAGGCTCAGCTGACTGAGTCTCGGCTCTGCCAGACTCAGCTGATTGAGTATCGACTCTGCCAGGCTCAGCTGACTGAGTCTCGACTCTGCCAGGCTCAGCTGACTGAGTCTCGGCTCTGCCAGGCTCAGCTGACTGAGTCTTGACTCTGCCAGGCTCAGCTGACTGAGTCTCGACTCTGCCAGGCTCAGCTGACTGAGTCTCGACTCTGCCAGGCTCAGCTGACTGAGTCTCGACTCTGCCAGACTCAGCTGACTGAGTCTCGACTCTGCCAGGCTCAGCTGACTGAGTCTCGACTCTGCCAGACTCAGCTGACTGAGTCTCGACTCTGCCAGGCTCAGCTGACTGAGTCTCGACTCTGCCAGACTCAGCTGACTGAGTCTTGGCTCTGCCAGGCTCAGCTGACTGAGTCTTGACTCTGCCAGGCTCAGCTGACTGAGTCTCGACTCTGCCAGGCTCAGCTGACTGAGTCTCGTCTCTGCCAGACTCAGCTGACTGAGTCTCGACTCTGCCAGGCTCAGCTGACTGAGTCTCGACTCTGCCAGACTCAGCTGACTGAGTCTCGACTCTGCCAGGCTCAGCTGACTGAGTCTCGACTCTGACAGACTCAGCTGACTGAGTCTCGACTCTGCCAGGCTCAGCTGACTGAGTCTCGACTCTGCCAGACTCAGCTGACTGAGTCTCGACTCTGCCAGACTCAGCTGACTGAGTCTCGACTCTGCCAGACTCAGCTGACTGAGTCTCGACTCTGCCAGACTCAGCTGACTGAGTCTCGACTCTGCCAGACTCAGCTGACTGAGTCTCGACTCTGCCAGACTCAGCTGACTGAGCCTCGACCCTGCCAGACTCAGCTGACTGAGTCTCGGCTCTGCCAGACTCAGCTGACTGAGTCTTGACTCTGCCAGACTCAGCTGACTGAGTCTTGACTCTGCCAGGCTCAGCTGACTGAGTCTCGACTCTGCCAGGCTCAGCTGACTGAGTCTCGACTCTGCCAGACTCAGCTGACTGAGTCTCCGTCAGATGCTGGCCGGAGGTTGGAGGCCTCTCGCCGGCCGGAAGCGTCACCTTCAGTCTGTGTCCGCCCTCCATCGGCCGGCCCCCGCCGCGCCACAGATGCCGCCGTGCGCCGAGATCGTCACCGTTCGGCTGCGGCGCTGACGGCATCACTAGAGGCACAACAGGCGGCCGGGAGCAGCCGGAGATCCCGTGGTTCTGCGCCACTTCCGCTACCAGCCGCCTCCCCCACCTGGCCGGCCGTCACCTCCGCTGCCGCTGCCACCCCCCACCGTCACCTCCGCTGCTGCTGCCACCTCCGCCGCCACCGTGGTCGGTACTGACGGCGGTGTCCCGTCTATAGTCGGATCGGCCGGTTTATGATGGTGCCAACACGGCTGTGATCGGCCGGCCCTGAGGCTCTGATGATCGGCCGACTCTGAGGTGATGATTGGTCCGAGCTTTGGTTCGGTCCGCTGTGTCACAGTCTGTGAAGAAAGAACGAAGTATGGTGGTGTGAATGTGTGTGTTGGCTCTCACAGTGTCTACCCTTGACGCTTGTAACCAATACATATACTTATATGTTTAGTATTATCCTTCTGTGTGGATGTGTTTCTATAGAATCAGAACTCTTCACCCAGCGGAGCTCATTCCGTTGACGTTAACCCCTACAATCCAATCGAACAAAGTCTGATCACCAGTATGATTTATTTTCTAAGATTTCTGTGCCCGTGCCAGCTATGGCCACGTGCCACGTTGTTTCGGTCATAACACGCACTAATACAAGGGTCCTGGGTTCGAATCCCACTCTGGGAAATGTCACAAAACACGTAATTTCAAGTTTTGTTCTACGTTTTCTGTGCGGGTGCCTGCTATGGCCACGTGAGCCTGTGTTTAGCTCTTACCATTCACTCATGCAAGGATCGTGGGTTCAAATCCCAGTCAGGAAACTGTCAGGAAACACGCTTTTCATTTTTTTCAACGTTTTCTGTGCCACTTTTTCTGTGCCCATATACAACGGACCCGACTCGGACCCGCCCCGAAAACGTACAACCAACCTTCGGACCGGCGATGCCCCATAGCATTGTCTCGTGCATAGAATTTACAAGGGAAAGCGTATTAACCATCAGGACGGCATTTCACTTCGCCTGATTTTTTGTTCTGGCGCTATGGTGTATCTACATAGAGTCAACACCATCTGGGATAAATAATGTTACGCATCAAATGTCAATGCACATAATTCGAATGTTTGGTTCAGTGGGAATTAGTTATGGTTGTGTCATAAAATGGTCTACTGTCCCTATTTATGTGCAGAATTTGACCGAAATCTGACAAACACCTGGGACAAATATGAGACGTAACTACTGATACACCTACCACTGACACATACTGACACTACTGACACATACTGGGTGTCAGTATGTGCCACTGACACATAGCCGTACTGGAGTGAGTAACAAAGCCGGAAGGGCAGAGACCTGGACCATTGATTGGTGTAATCATCTGAACGGGCATATCCTGAGACGAATCAGTAAAAAAAAAATACAAGCACACACCCGCGGTGACTCTTATATGCGAATGCACATGCCTGCTAAATGTTTGCGCTCTGGATTGAGAGATCCAGTGCCGGAAACACACACAGTGTGCTTGTTCAGTGAGAAGGTCATCGTTTGTCCATTCAAAACAGCAATACAAAGCATGCAAGTAGCCTTCACCCTCGCCCTACGGGAGCTTTTTCACCTTCGCCCTACGGGAGGTCCTAAAAAGACCCCCTGTTAACTTCCAAAACAAGCAACATAGAGCAACGCGGTAAGAACCAACATGTTGCCTGTCATGTTTGGAATCTACCGGTATGCCATTTTTAGGTTTCCGGTCAACGAGTAATCTTCCAGGTCAAGTGAATGACCTCGATCGACCACGTCCAGAACAGCGATTTTAATCTGTCAGAAAACCTAAAAATGAGAAATTGATAAATGTAAATAAAAAGGCATGTGTTCTTAGACCAGTTTTGTCTCAGAAATACAGAAAAGGTAATTATTTATTCGTATCTGGTCAAAAAAGTCCAAAAAAGTTATTAAAAAAATGACGTCATGAATTTCTTACACTTAGGGAGCCATCACTCAGTCAAAAATAGAGATATTTCTTTGAAATTTGGTTAGAGTATTGTCCATACTCAGTTATCTCACATAAATTCCGTTTTTTAACATCTTTGAAAATGTTGATTTTGGGGTGATTTAAAAAAAAACTGTTTTTGTTCATTTAGGGGTCAAAAACCCCAAATTTCCAAGTCCGAGATTGTCATTTGAAAGAAAATGACATTTTATATCTTCGCTTTTTATATCTTCGCGTTTGCAATATGCATTAAAACTCTGTTTTCTACGATTTTTCAAACATTTATCGTTTTTCCACCAACATGACGTCATCAAAACATAATTATTTCCTAAATTTCTCACCCAATTACAATGACATTTTACAGCATGCGTATAATTGTTGTATACTTAGCTACTGAAAATTTCAGCAAGATGCGTCGCATCTCTAAAAAGTTATGCAAAAAAAAACTCAGAGAGATCATTTTAGGACCTCCCTGAGGCGAGGTCCTAAAACGACTTTTTTTAGGAGTAGGGCGAGGGTTAACCGGCGCCCCGCTGGGGGGGGGGAATTTTACCCCTCACGGATTTTCTCCATAACTTGAAAACGATGACAGATATCGACGTGACACTTGCAGTGCCTTATGCAGCATCAATTTTACGTCTTATCACGAAATTTCAATGAAAGTGAGTAGTCCTTTGCGAGATAATGACGTTTTAATGACGTCATGCCATTCCATTTTTTAGTGGAAGAACGATACATGTTTGACAAATCGTAGAAAATCAAGTTGTAATGCAAATTGCAAATACAAAACATTTGAGGAAGGAAATACAATTTTCTTCAAGATGTTTGTCTCGCATTTTCGTAATTGTGGGGTTTTGACCCTAAACAATTAAAAAACACCCTTTTTCGGAAAGAAATCCACAAAATAAATGTTTTTGAAGATGTTAAAAAACGGAATATATTTTGGAGAGCCAGGTATGGACGATACCCAAACCAAATTTCAAAGCAATATCTTTATTTTTGGATGACTTAGGGCTCTTGAGTAACTCATGACGTCATTTTTTGAAGTTGCGTTTTTTTTTTGCTTTTAGTGACAAGATACTGACAACTAAATGCCACCACTGTATTCATGAGACAGAACTGGACTAGAAACATGTCTTCTTTACTTATATTAATTAATTTAAAATATTAGCATTGTCACCTGACCTTGACCTGAACTTTACCTAATAGCTATGATATGAGTTGAGGTTGTGAAAATGGCTACTACTATCGAGTTATACGTGTAAAATAACCCATAAAGCATGTGTCGCATGAATTTCGTAGGCCCCTTGCCAATAGTGAACTTTTGTGACCTGACCTTGACCTTGACCTTTGGTTACAATTTCACTTTCGCTTATGCGGGAGATGCATTATACCATTGAGAGCACTGTGTGCGGTAATAGTCGTAATATAAGGCTTTGAATGGAAAGTAAGACCATAAACTGGCCAAACCTCGATTTAGACCTTTGACCTGACAGTGACCTGACATGTGACCTTATTTTAAGAATTTAGGGTACGCATTATATTCATCTCATTGAGAGCTTTCGATCGCCGCCTTGCGCGTCTCGCTGAGGTCATTGTTTCGGAAGATACGAGGGGGGGGGGTATGATTTACCCCCAGCCACGTACCGTGCTTGTCTGCCGATCGCAACACGGAGAAGTCGCCAACTGCGCGTTCTTGTTGCAACAGCTACGCGGACATTTGTTTCAGTTTTTGCAGCAAACTATGCACAAAAAGGGCTATAGGTCAGTGCAAAAAATGTGGAAGAAGGACCCCACTTATCGACCCATTCATACGGACCAGGGGCTCCGCCACAGAGGGGGAGGGGGGAGGAGACGGGAGGGACGTGTCCCCCATTTTTTTTTACTTTTAACATTACGCCTATGGGCGTTGCATGGGAAGAATCGATTTCAGAATGCTTCTGTCCCCCCCCCACATTTAGGAAATGTGGCGGAACTCTTGATATGGACCATGTGGTACACTACACTGTAAACCAAATTGACAAGTCTTGTGTAATGGTGGATAGCCGTATCCTAGTACCGCTACCATTTACATCTACGAAAACGAGGGTCAAGGTGGTAGCTGACTCGTTCGGTGACAAGCACAAGTCATGTGTTTGCACATGTTTAGTTAGGACGCAATTCCAAAGAGGGTATCCCTTGTATATGCCTTGTTTGAATACAAGCTTTCTAAGTTAGTCGGGCCTGTGTTTTGTTCACCAATGGTTAGCTTGTACTGGTTTCATACTACAAAGTACATGCTTGTATAACAGCTGGGAGCAAACAAATCAACTCGTTCGCACCAAGCACTGCGTTTGTACGGGAAGGAACAATTGGTCTTCCGTGCATTCAGTTTGTAGGTTACTAAGTAACAATAGGTTTTGTGCCAGCGGGCACCTGCAAACGCTGCCTGCCTCAACTGGCACCATTTTGAGAACCGCGTCTCCGCGCCCATTCCGGCGTGCCCGTCGTCTTCGTTCGTGATGGCGGAAAGGCCGATATAAGTGAGTAATGTGCATAATTTGTAATGCAATATAATTTGCATTGTGTATGATATGTTTCCCTGTTGAAATATCAATTAGATGACATGATTGTGGCTGATATTGCAGTCCTGGTGCGCCAGGAACGTCTAACGAAGTATGTTAGGGGGAGTGGCGGCAATGCTGTTTTGATGTTAATTTCTGGTTTGTTTGTTTTGATGTTAATGATTAACTTCTATTTGTTGTCATATATGACAACACATCGAAATATATATGTTATATATATAGGTATGTAAACGACACACTGCGACGCTCCGGGCCAGAAGAAGCACGCAATACCAAACACATGCGTCAATATCGTTCGTGGCTATCTACCCACCTGTTCAGTGTTCGACGCCAGCAGTGATGGGGCATCAGATACGCACTGAACACAGCACCCGTCACACACGGAGTAGACCTTCCGCTGCCGTGGACTGAAGCCATACTCAGCTGACGAGGCATGCGGCGCCTTAAAAGGATTGGGAAGCCCGTCGCAGGCCCGAGAACCTCACCAGCTGGCCCGCACCTACACGGTCAGTCGGCTCAAACCTCCAACTCCGACACATCCCTCACGGCGGGGAGGGAGGGATTTGTCTGTTGTCAGTTGCAGTCCAAACTTCATGGAAAGGTGGAAAGATGCCGGCGGGATTCAGTGAGCTGTCGAATCGATCTGCCTAGCTCGATCCAGTTGCATGCAATCTGTCGTCTTCAATGTGTCTTCAATCTGTCGTCTTCAATGTGTCTTCAATCTGTCGTCTTCAATGTGATTGCTGTAGAGTCACACGGGTGGAGTTTCCTAGTAAGATGGTGGGGCCACTGCCCCACCAACTTTGATTTTGGCACCACCATCTTGTGCTCTGCCCCACCAACTTTGGTCAGATTTGAAAGTTTCCTAGTGTTAAAATGGTAATTTGCCACCTCAGTGATGCAAAACAACCACCCAATATGATATTTTCCCCCACCAACTTGCTCTGAAAAGCTCCACCCATATATAGAGATCGTATTTGTACATGCTTTATTTTCGATAAACATTACGCTTGCAGTTCAGATTGGAGCGGTGATTGCTAAATAGCACAGCACGTTGTCCACGTCCCATCAAAGGAGTGTAAGCAAACGAGGCGAATACAATTGGGGTGAAGGTGGACACAAAAGGAGTACGGAATACCCATACACTTTATCAGTCATCCTAAACTAAACGTCAGATCGTCTTGTTCACTATCACTGAAACGTAATATTACATTACTTCGCGTTTCGGCTTTAAATAATTCAACCCAAACATGTTTGGCAGTATCTTTTAGCTCTATTCGGACATCAATACATTATTTATTTGGAAGTCTCTGGACAGTGACATTTCCATGAAAACGCGATGTAGTTTTCACAGCGGCACAAAATACACCACCACATGGTCAACTGTTTTGCAATTGGAACTTTCTGGACAGACACAAAGTCGCCCTTTCCGCCGTCGTTTCCGCCGTCGTACCGTTTAAATAACCTCGACTGAGGCTGTCACCAGAACCATCACCGGCGTGATATTCAATAATCTGCCCCTGGACGACATTATTAGGCTGTTTCCCAGTCTGTGTCTTGTATAACGCCATCGGTCATCAATGGAGCTGTCTCGTCACGCTCTGGTCGAGATATAGCCCACGCCCCGCTGGGGGCGGCGGCAAGAGGACGGGGGGGGGGGGGGGGGGGGGGGAGGGAGGCAGGAGCTTCCCCGTCCCGGGTTTTCTCAATAACTTAAACACTATTAGGTATAGATATCGACGTGAAACTATCGGTACGTTATGCTGCATCAATTATACGTCTTGCCACAAGCTTTCAATGAAATTGGTTTAGTACTTTGGGAGATAATAACGTTTTCGTGCCGTAATGTCATGCCATTTTTGGTTTTAAAGTAAATTGCAAATAACAAAACGTCAAAAGAAAGAAAATGACATTCTCTTCAAAATGGTTATCTCGGATTTTCGACAATTTTTTATATTTGTTTACCACTAAAACTCCAAGAAAAACTTTTTTTCGGAGAGAAAAAAATCCCGCAAAATCAAAATTTTCAAGGATATTAAAACCGGAATATATATTGGAGAACCAAGTATGGAAAATACTCAAGCCTAATTTCAAAGCAAATATCTTTGTTTTTGACTGCTTATGGCTCCCTAAGTATGCGTTACTCATGACGTCATGTTGTTAAGTTGCGTGTTTTGGCTTTTATTGACCAAATACAGACGAATAAATGCCCCCACTGTATTTCTGAGACAAATGTTGTTTAGAATCATGCCTTTTTATTTATATTAATTATTATCAAATGTTGACCTTATGTGACCTAACCTTGCCCTGAAATTCAACTGAGGGCCAGTATATGGGATCAGCTGGTGAAAATGGCTACTTCTATCGAATTATACGTGTAAAATACCCTTAAAACATGTGTTGCATGACTTTCGCACACCTCTTGCCAATAATGACCTTTTGTGACCTGACCTTGACCTCGACCTTTGCTTACAATTTCACTTTTGCTTACGCAGGATATGTATTATACCTTTGAGAGCACTTTGTGCTATATTATTTGCAATTTAAGGCTTTGGATGGACCCATTAACTCAAATACCTCGATTTTGACATTTGACCTGACCGTCACCTGGCATGTGACCCTATTTTAAATGTTTCGCGTATGCTTTACATGCGTATTATTGAGAGCTTTCGATTGCCGCCTTGCGCGTCTCGCTGCTCTTATTGGTGCAGGAAGATAGCGAGGGGGGCAGAATATGGCCTTCCCCAGCCGTTGTTCGCCTGAATACCCCAGCGGGCACTGGCGGATCCAGCATTCATTTTTGTGTTTGTTTGGGGTAGGACACACCCTATCGAAGCGTTGATTTTTCGGTTTCTAGATGTGCAGCGTATAATGTAAAGGGTTGCTGTTTGATCTGCAATCTGCAGTTTCTTGCATGCAACATTGCAACATTGCAACTTTCTTTTAAACGCTTGAAACTCTTGTTTCGGTTAATTTCGAGCCTCTGAATTGAATGGCATTAATTTCGGGACTCTCCAGCTTCATTTGCAATAATTAGAGCTACTTGCGACATTTGCAACAATTTGCAACATTTTCGAAATGTTGCTCTCGGTGTTTTCTTGAGCTCAGAATTCGAACCATGGTATCGCTAGAATGTCCCACCCTTGGGTTCTAGAATGTCCGACCCTTGGGTTCTGGAATGTCCCACTCTTGGGTTCTAGAACGTGGGTCGATTTCCATGGTTGCAATGCTGATTCGAACTTGACACGTACAGACATATTTGTTTTTGGAGGCAGGTCAATCATCGGTATACACATAGGTCGCTACACTATTAACCCGCGCCGTGCCGGGGGGGGGGGGGGGGGTATTTAGACACCCCCTCAGGTTTTTCGAAGATAGTGGAAAAAAGGCGGCGCGCAGGGCCGACGTTTTTTCACACAGCTGTTCGGGCATCAATTACCTACATTATGTAAACAAATTACCTCGGGTCAACTCAGGTCAGGTCACCAGACTAGGTCACGTGACCCCACCTCCAAACAAGTGTGTGGTCGTACCACAGTCACAGTTTCTGGATGATGGGTTTTACACTTACAGGATTTCATAAGGTCATTTATATCTACAATTCGTGTATCTTTAATTTTGTATATCAGCGACCTAAGATCGGGCCGATTTCGTGACCTCCCAATTATAAGTCAATGGGGAAATATTCAAATGCTTCCACTTCCGAGGATACGAAAGATAGCAGTCTAATTCCTTCTGGATCATGTTATTATAGGCCATTCTTGATGACGCAGGTGCGATTTTGTTCAGTGATCCCTACAGGGTTAGCTGAGGTCATCCGAGGTCACCAACAATTTGTTGTCAATAACTCTCGACAGAATGACGATGGAGAAGTGAAACCGACACCAATGTGTTTGTCTCTTCGAGGCACGTCTTCCCATATGCAACATGACCTACGTGGGTCACCACTTGACCTTGAGCTGAGGTCAATTTTTTTAGTTCACCTAACCTGGTCAACAATAATATGAGTCGAAGCGTCTTGAGGAGACAAACACGATGACGTCACAATTATGGCCTTATCTTTATTAGGTAAAACGCTATTTGTGAAAACTGTTTTGCTAAAAAATAGCCTTTTTGACATTTGATGAGCTCTGGAGCCTTAACTGCCCTGAAATAAAATCTGAGGACACTTATTGTGATTGTATTTTTCACGAGCTTTCTATTGTGTTTTTCAGTTTTTTTCCTAGCTATCGGCACCACTCCGCACGGCGCAGGTGGTGCCGAGCACCGGCACGGTGCGGGTTAGCCCGCGAGTTACTGGGGTATATTCCATAACGCGACTTACTGGAGGAGAGGGCTATTTTTGCCCCCTCCCCCCTCAGATCTCTGTAACTACTGGACCGATTTTACAAATTCAAACGGCATTCGATAGCCCTGGACAATTTATCGAGGGAAACATAATATTGTTGACCTTGCGGTCACCGATCACGTCACAGGTCAGATCAAGTACAAAATGTTTGACCGTGTCAAATGGTCTTGATGGATGGAATTGCCGCGCAAAATTGCGATATTAAACGCATAAGCAGTCGATAAATCGGCATCATCCGTGTCTCTAATACTTCTAAGTACCATTATAAGCTGTTTATGACTTTGGGTCAGGTCAAGGTCATCCGAGGTCACGAGGTCAAACTGCAGATTAGGGTCATTAGGCGTTGTAACACATGTTTATGGGTTTGCTTTTTCGTCTAAAACGCGAAAAATTAAATTAGAACATTGACAACAACACCACATGACAACAGAAAATTTTCAGAAACAAATCAGTTTTTTTCATTTTTGGGAGACAAAAACCCAAACTTTCGTAAATCCTAGATAGTCATTTTGAAGAAAATGTTATGTCCTGTCTTTTTACGTTTTTATTTGCAATTGATAAAACTTGAAAAACTTGATTGTCTACGATTTGTCAAACATTTATCGTTTTTCCACCAAAAAAGGGCATGACATGACGTCATTAAAACGTCATTATCATTTATTTAATTGCAATTTTGTGGCAAGACGTATAATTGATATAACATAAGGTACTAAAGGTTTCATGTTTATATCTGTCATATTTGTCAAGTTATTGATCAAATCTGGGAGGGGGGATAGATCCCCCTCCCACAGTGGGACGCGGGTTAACCCTGCGCTGCGGGTCATCTCCCTCTGGAGCTAATTAGGTCGCACCCCTTTTACTTAGACCCCCCATACATTCAACCAACCATCCATCTGATTCATACTTATTATATCTGCAAGTGGTAACCTAGGGTTAGGTCAATTTCATGACCTCACCGTTATGTCAACAGGAACATATACAAATGCTTCCTTTTCAGAGAATACGCATCAGATCAGACAATTTCATCAGGATCATGTTATTTTAGCTCATTCTTGATGACCCAGGAGCAGTTGTTTCTCAATGACGCCTGCAAGGTCAGCTGAGGTCATCTGAGGTTACTGGCACTTATTTGCCAATAACCCTTGAAATAATAAAGATAGAAAGTGAGACCGACAACACTGTATCAAGACGCATCTCTCAATGGGAAACATGAATCATGATGTACCTGGGTCACCAAATGACATTAACTCCCGCCCTACGGGGAGGAGGGGGTGCCTGACAGGAACCCCCTGAGGTTTTTCTTGAATAACTTTTTATACATGCGGCGCATCTTGCTGACAGTTTGGTTGCTGAGTTTACAACAATTATACGTGTTCTAAAAAAAAGAAATTGGTCGAGTAGTTTGGAAGATAATCATGTTTTGATGACGTCATGCTGGTGAAAAAACGATAAATATTTGAAAAATGGTAGAAAACGGAGTTTTAAAGGAAATTGCAAACGCAATTTACCAAACATACAAAATGGCCTTCTCTTTAAAATGGCAATCTCGGATTTGAAAATTTTGGGTTTTTGACCCCTAAAGTTAAAAAAACATCTGATTTTTTTTGGGGGAAAATCCCCACAAAATCTTTTTTCTTAAAAATGTTAAAAAACCGGAATATATGTGAGAGAACTGAATATGGAAAATACCCATACCAAATTTCAAAGCAATATCTTCATTTTTGACTGAGTGATGGCTCCCTAAGTGTAAGAAACTCATGACGTCATTTTTATTTATAGCTTTTTTCATTTTTTTTTACAAGATAGGAACAAATAATTACCTTTTCTGTATTTCCGAGCCAAAAATAGTCTAGAAACATGCCTTTTATTTGCATTTATCAATTTCTAATTTTGAGGTTTTCTGAAGAGCAAAATTGCTGTTCTGGACGTGGTAAATCCGAGGTCCATTCACTTGACCTGTAAGGTCACCCGTTTCAAGCGAAATCCGACGAGTTTTCAAAATTGTGTGATCATTTTTGGAATTTGCCCCCAAACCACCTATGCCCCCCAAAAAACACCGTTCTGGATACGCCAATGTCACTTGCTGCTTTCCTGGGTGCTGCAAATTAGTTTTGGACAATTGATGTTTTGCCTATTTGATGTAATGGAATCAAGGCATCATTAAATATTCCACAAATAATATATAAAACACCAATATTATTTTTAGTTCTGGACAAATGAGAGCAATGAGAGCAAATGAGAGCATTACCTTCTAGGATCTTGGATCCTTATAGCACCTAAATGCCTAGGAACTTGACACGTCTGGACCAATGAGATGTACAGAGACCCGCAGTTGCTATGGTACACACTAAGATCTGGCTGATATTCTCCTCTAGCATATGATTGTCTGCGAATTCAGAAACAACAATAAATGCATTTAAACTGCATTACTGAGAGCTTCAAAATGATATATTTGTAGACCCTCAACTCTGCAGTCTGCCATGCCGTCTCCTCCGGAAAGAACTGTGTGTCGCTGGGCCTTTATTTGCAGCACACCTCAGCCACGAACCACTCGGCGTCAGAGTCCCCAGCGGAATCCCGGGCCGGCGGCGGGCCAGGCGCAGGTCAGCTCCGATCACGTGCCACCCGCCGCCGGCCACACGCACACCACACGCACACCGACCCGGGCGGACGCACCGCGCCCGTCCCCGCGCTCTCGCCCGCCGCCCGGGCCGGCTCACAGTACCGGACTACATATTGATGCATTGGCTCACCATATCTATTGGCTGATTTTAAGAAAAATACATTTTTAGCTCTTTGCGGAGGAAAATAGATTTTTGCTTAAAATCAGCCAATAGAAAGGACAGGGGTGAGCCAATGCATCAATATGTCATTTTGAAGATCTCAGTAATGTGGTTTGAATGCATTTATTGTTGTTTCTGAATTTGCAGTCCAACGTACGCTAGAGGAGAAGATAAGCCGGACCATAGTGTGTACCATAGCAACTCCACTGCAGGTCTCTGTACCTACTAAGACTGCTATTATTTTTTTGAAAGCACATTTACATGAAACAGGAGCACCTGACAAGTACAACCAAGATGCTGGCAAATGTCATAAAAGGGTAGCAATTAATTACAATTTACATAAATTGCATAACCGCAGATACCTACCTAGTGGAGGCGGTATTCTTGTCGCTGGTGCCACCCAGTGGTCACAAATGGCATGCTTCCTAGACGGAGGCAGTTTCTTTTCACACTCCACGCCATAGTGATTAAATTGAGATATTTAGGGAATGGAGGGATGACAATGAAAAAAAAAATGAAAAAAATGATAAGACGAAGGAGGTCTCCGGGTCTAAACACATGAAAATAAGGTAAGAATTTCCATGTTTTGAGCAGGACACCTCCCATTCAATGATATCACATTTGGCAACATGCCATAATTTTGTCATCCCCCTCTCCTCCCCCAACTCACTGAATTTGGCCACAATGCTCCACCCACTTCAATTTACTATTAGGCTTACACCGACACTTTCCCGACAGCCTTCTTAACAGTTTTCCCCATGTCAATGTCAAGTTTTTTGGCTCAATATCAATATCCAGCCACACGATACCGCGTCACCTAGAAGCAGTCAACTAAGGCCTTGGTCAACACCTGTAAACGTACTTGAATCGCGTCGTTACTGGCACAAACAGCACCATAATTGTCGCTGTCTCACCTGACTCGCCGACCTGACAGCGACGCGGATAGGGCTAGTCATGGGGCAGCTGCGATGTCGCAGTGTTTTTTTTTTTCAGCTGTAAATCTTGGCTTGAGGAACGCTGCCACTAAATCAGAACACACTATTTTTGACAGTGTATGCATGATGTTTTACGCTGATATTCTAAGGCTGAGCCAAATTGAAGATGACTGAGGTCCTGTCACGTTTTTGCGCCCTTCATATCTTTAGTTTGAGATGCGCAGTTATCTTCAGCAGCGTTTTGCTAGCTCTAGGTACGGCGGTACACAATCAACTGACACCGACGTGCGTTGGCGCGTGGGAACATTTTTCACCTCTTTATTGAACTGCAAAGCGACCTATGACAAATGCCTCAGGTCATAGCGCCGAGGTCGCTGTCACTATGAAGCTGAAACTTTCGCAGATAAGTTGAGCACCCATGATGAACTATACCACCAACTTTGGCTGAGATCCCTCGCATATTAATGTCAACCTATGGTTGACCGGTATTGGGCCTCCCCACTGTGATCTTGACCTCAGGTCAAGGTCATCAAATGCCATAAAAAGGTCATATTACATGACAGTCAACGTGCCGTCATGAGAGTAACACAATGGCGTTCACTGTTTTTCTCTAGCTTTATTTCTTCAAAAGTTGTTGGCGATTAACCTATTTTAATGAAAAATCAGCATGTAATATCACAAGGTTTGACGTATTTATAGACGAATAACCAATAATTTTATTTTTATTGAAAGCAAATTTATTTTCCTTGAAAATGACATAGTCAAAATTTGGTATTTCAAATAGGAAAAGGTAGCTAAAAAAGTTCAAAAATGTCAAAAATATGAAAAATGTATATTATTATTCTTTAATGTAACACTGACACCACCATGTTGTAGAATAGCTCGTATGTAGTCTAATCATATGAAATAAATCCATATTGCGTAATAAATTTGAGGCTATATGGGCTCACAACGCGTCTGCAACGTGCAACGTGACCTTGCAAAAATACATGATGCGATATCTCCGTAACCGCCACTTAGATTGCGGTAAAACTTTCACAGCCCGTTTTCATGTACCAATTTTGTTAAAAATCCGTGAAATGATGGTGTCATTTGCCATTATTTTTGGTCGATTTGTTGTGGAACGCCCCAGCTTTTACGCGATTTCAACAGTCTTTCAAAGCACAAAGTGCCTGATGAAGGGTATCCTCTAAGTGTCTTCACCCTATTATTGTATCAGAGTGATCTGAAAACACTTTACAACCCAACTCTGAGCGGCAATTATATTCATAAAGAAGTTCCCATCTAGTTTCTTTTAAAAAAAATCATATATTATCAATGATGTGCTGTATCTACCATGTATATAGAGAATGCTGCTGCTGCAACTTACCATGTACCTAATTATCCAATGTTTCCGTCAGTTGTGTGACACTCTCTTGCGACATGTTGACGCCGTCTCTTACCTTAACCTGCGCCGTGACGGCGGTTTAGACACCCCCTCAGGTTTTTCGAGGGCAGCGAGAAAGAAAAAAAACGTCGTCGCGCAGCGCCGCCGTTTTTGGCACCGCTGTTTGGCCATCAAATGCGCACATTATCGAAACAAAAATCTTCGGGTCATCTCAGGTCCGGTCACAAGACCAGGTCACGTGACCCCACCTCCAAACAAACTTGTGGTCGTACCACAGTCACAGTTTTTGGATGATGGGTTTTACACTTACATGATTTCATAACGTTATATATATTTACAATTCGTGTATCTTTAATTTTGTTCTATATCCGCGTCCTAATGTCGGGTTAATTTCTTGACCTCCCCATTATAAGTCAATGGAGAAATATTCAAATGCTTCCTATTCCGAGGATACGCAAGAAAGCAGTCTAATTCCTTCTGGGTCATGTTATTATAGGTCATTCTTGATGACCTAGGTGCTATTTTTGTTCAGTAACCCCTACAGGGTCAGCCGAGGTCATCCGAGGTCACCAACAGTTGTATGTCAATAACTCTCGACATAATAAGGATAGAGAAGTGAAACCGATACCAATGTGTTTGTCTCGTCGAGGCACGACTTCCCATATGCAACATGACCTACTTGGGTCACCACTTGAACTTGACCTGAAGTCAAATTTTTAAGTTGATCTAACCTGGTCAACACTAATATGTGTCTAGGCGCCTTGACGAGACAAATTCGATGGCATCCAAACGATTGCCTTGTCGTTATTAGGTAAAAAGCTATTCGTGAAAAAGTTTTTGTAAAAAAACGCCTTTTGACATTTGATGAGCTCTGGAGCCTAAATGATTGACATGACCTTAAATCTGAGGTCAGTTTATTGATTGTATGTTTCATGATCTTTCCATTGTTTTTTCTCGTTTGTTCCTAGCTATCCTAGTTCCTGTGATATCTGGGGGTTTCTAGAGCGAAGTCCTAAAACTGGAAAATTTGACCTTTGATGACCTCTGGTGACCTCAATATTAGTTTTAGGAAAAAAAGAAGAATTACTTTCGAATACACCTATTGAGACCTTTCGAACGCTCTTTTCTGCGTCTTTCTATCCCTTTTAGTTTTCGAGTTAGTGTGTGTGTGTGTGTGTGTGTGTGTGTGTGTGTGTGTGTGTGTGTGTGTGTGTGTGTGTGTGTGTGTGTGTGTGTGTGTGTGTGTGTGTGTGTGTGTGTGTGTGTGTGTGTGTGTGTGTGTGTGTGTGTGTGTGTGTGTGTGTGTGTGTGTGTGTGTGTGTGTGTGTGTGTGTGTGTGTGTGTGTGTGTGTGTGTGTGTGTGTGTGTGTGTGTGTGTGTGTGTGTGTGTGTGTGTGTGTGTGTGTGTGTGTGTGTGTGTGTGTGTGTGTGTGTGTGTGTGTGTGTGTGTGTGTGTGTGTGTGTGTGTGTGTGTGTGTGTGTGTGTGTGTGTGTGTGTGTGTGTGTGTGTGTGTGTGTGTGTGTGTGTGTGTGTGTGTGTGTGTGTGTGTGTGTGTGTGTGTGTGTGTGTGTGTGTGTGTGTGTGTGTGTGTGTGTGTGTGTGTGTGTGTGTGTGTGTGTGTGTGTGGTGTGCGTGTGCGTGTGCGTGGTGCGTGTGCGTGTGCGTGTGCGTGTGCGTGTGCGTGTGCGTGTGCGTGTGCGTGTGCGTGTGCGTGTGCGTGTGCGTGTGCGTGTGCGTGTGCGTGTGCGTGTGCGTGTGCGTGTGCGTGTGCGTGTGCGTGTGCGTGTGCGTGTGCGTGTGCGTGTGC
>JAXIVJ010000178.1:274232-358575 GCA_036785665.1 Chirona hameri
CCGGACTGCAGGACGACCTACGGTCCCACAGTCCAGTGACGCCATCAGAACAGCGTCCAGTGACGCCGTCAGGACAGCGTCCAGTGACGCCGTCAGATCAACGCTTAGTGACGCCGTCAGAACAACGTCCACTGTCAACGCCAGCAGAGCAGCAGCGTCGGAGCGAACGGCTTGCAGCACTTCGCGACACTCGGCTCGTCGCAGAAGGCTGATTGCAGTAGCTGCCCATACTGCACCGTACATCAATCGAGTCTCAGGTGCCATCTAGCCGAGGCAGTTGCGGCGTCAGTAAGCCAAGCGATCTCTGAGCCCCGTGTGTTCTTGAGTACTCCTGCTGGGGGAAGGCGGGTGCAACAGGACATGGAAGTCGCGGTACCCTGTACCGGCATTCGGCAGAGCTGACCTCGTGCTGCTGATCTTCGTGAAGGACGTCACCGCGCACACTCTCGCCCGGCATCCAGCGACCGCTCCCCGCGGGTCTCGGGGGTGAGCCAGTCGACGCGACGGCAAATTCATCGTCGGACTCGTCGGTTCCTTCCCACGTGAGGCGTGAGTGCGGCGTGAGGCGTGAGTGCGGCGTGCAGACCGTGACAGAACGCCAGGACTGCACCGTTCTGAACATCCCGTGTTGAACAGCTTGCTGAACACACAGCCGACCTGCCCGACACACAGAGAGAACATGCGTCTCTTCCGACACAAGACGATTGTCTCCGCCTGTGTGTTCACTGCCTTCGTCGTGTTCAACGTCACCGTTCAGTTCTGCGGGAGGAGGCAGGTGAGATGTTCGGTATCGGTTCGGTATCGGTATCGGTTCGGTATCGGTTCTGCATCGGTATCGGTTCTGCATCGGTATCGGTTCGGTATCGGTTCGGTATCGGTTCGGTATCGGTTCGGTATCGGTTCGGTATCGGTTCGGTATCGGTTCGGTATCGGTTCGGTATCGGTTCTGTATCGGTTCTGTATCGGTTCTGTATCGGTTCGGTATCGGTTCGGTATCGGTTCGGTATCGGTTCGGTATGGGTTCGTTATCGGTTCGGTATCGGTTCGGTATAAGTTCGGCATCGGTTCGGTATCGGTTCGGTATCGGTTCAGTGTTGGCTCGGTGCAGTGGCGGATCTAGGTTTCGAGTTTGGGGGCAAAAAGTTCGTTCCGCGTTTCGTCAGCAAAAAGTTGTTGAACTGGGAGGGGGGGGGGGGGGCGTCGTGTCGTCAGCGTGAAGAATCGTCAAATAGAACACAACATCGAACTGACTTCTTGGAGGGCCCCTGTTACAAATTTATAGGGGGGGGGGCACAATTATATGTTTGCCCCCCCCCCCCCCCCAACTTCTTGTGGGGGGAGCTGCTCTCCCTGCCCTGCCCCCTCTTCCGCCGCCCCTGCTCGCAAGGAGATCGGCAGGCCGTCCAGACTTATATTACAAATAGGTAGAACATTTATATTTCGATGCATTTTTCTTAGCCGTATTCTTCGCATATACCTAATGATTTTATATATAGGCTCTGAGTCCTAATCTTGACATGCAGTCGCACAATTTTTGTCAACGGGCAGAATGAAAAGTCAAATCGAAAGCTTTGCGTGCCGCACACTTTGTGTGATCATTCTTGTCTATTTTTAAAACAATTCCAAGCTGAAGACAGCATATAAACAGTCAGTTTGTAGCAGTGAAATATTAACCTTGGTGATCTGCACATATCTACCAACCTACTAAAGCAAAATCACGAAACAACGTCCCCCCTCCCGACCGCCTCACATTCGTTTGACTCCTGGCGCCGCCACTGGTGGTTCGTCAGCGCTCGGCACAACCACAGCTCATTTCGGTGCTATGAAGAATGTCATATCTTCGGCGTTACCGGAGGATAAGCGGGCTATTCCAGCAGTACCGTATGACCCTTACAATAGTGCATGGTAATTGAACGTACACAGACGCAACATCGGTCAAAATATCAACCAGGAGCTTACAATTGTCCCATTTTAGGCTGGTTTTGTGGGAGTCACATGACGGCGTGATGCGTCATTTATTTCTTGTTCGTTTGTCACCATTGACGTTTTCCGTGGCATGCATGTTTGTTTGGCATGTTTTGCGTTATCTTCTGTATTTGTGTATTTGTGTCTCCTGTGTGTCTCCTGTATGTCTCCTGTGTGTCTCTTGTGTGTATGTGTGTGTGTGTGTGTGTGTGTGTGTGTGTGTGTGTGTGTGTGTGTGTGTGTGTGTGTGTGTGTGTGTGTGTGTGTGTGTGTGTGTGTGTGTGTGTGTGTGTGTGTGTGTGTGTGTGTGTGTGTGTGTGTGTGTGTGTGTGTGTGTGTGTGTGTGTGTGTGTGTGTGTGTGTGTGTGTGTGTGTGTGTGTGTGTGTGTGTGTGTGTGTGTGTGTGTGTGTGTGTGTGTGTGTGTGTGTGTGTGTGTGTGTGTGTGTGTGTGTGTGTGTGTGTGTGTGTGTGTGTGTGTGTGTGTGTGTGTGTGTGTGTGTGTGTGTGTGTGTGTGTGTGTGTGTGTGTGTGTGTGTGTGTGTGTGTGTGTGTGTGTGTGTGTGTGTGTGTGTGTGTGTGTGTGTGTGTGTGTGTGTGTGTGTGTGTGTGTGTGTGTGTGTGTGTGTGTGTGTGTGTGTGTGTGTGTGTGTGTGTGTGTGTGTGTGTGTGTGTGTGTGTGTGTGTGTGTGTGTGTGTGTGTGTGTGTGTGTGTGTGTGTGTGTGTGTGTGTGTGTGTGTGTGTGTGTGTGTGTGTGTGTGTGTGTGTGTGTGTGTGTGTGTGTGTGTGTGTGTGTGTGTGTGTGTGTGTGTGTGTGTGTGTGTGTGTGTGTGTGTGTGTGTGTGTGTGTGTGTGTGTGTGTGTGTGTGTGTGTGTGTGTGTGTGTGTGTGTGTGTCTGTGTCTGTGTCTGTGTCTGTGTCTGTGTCTGTGTCTGTGTCTGTGTCTGTGTCTGTGTCTGTGTCTGTGTCTGTGTCTGTGTCTGTGTCTGTGTCTGTGTCTGTGTCTGTGTCTGTGTCTGTGTCTGTGTCTGTGTCTGTGTCTGTGTCTGTGTCTGTGTCTGTGTCTGTGTCTGTGTCTGTGTCTGTGTCTGTGTCTGTGTCTGTGTCTGTGTCTGTGTCTGTGTCTGTGTCTGTGTCTGTGTCTGTGTCTGTGTCTGTGTCTGTGTCTGTGTCTGTGTCTGTGTCTGTGTCTGTGTCTGTGTCTGTGTCTGTGTCTGTGTCTGTGTCTGTGTCTGTGTCTGTGTCTGTGTCTGTGTCTGTGTCTGTGTCTGTGTCTGTGTCTGTGTCTGTGTCTGTGTCTGTGTCTGTGTCTGTGTCTGTGTCTGTGTCTGTGTCTGTGTCTGTGTCTGTGTCTGTGTCTGTGTCTGTGTCTGTGTCTGTGTCTGTGTCTGTGTCTGTGTCTGTGTCTGTGTCTGTGTCTGTGTCTGTGTCTGTGTCTGTGTCTGTGTCTGTGTCTGTGTCTGTGTCTGTGTCTGTGTCTGTGTCTGTGTCTGTGTCTGTGTCTGTGTCTGTGTCTGTGTCTGTGTCTGTGTCTGTGTCTGTGTCTGTGTCTGTGTCTGTGTCTGTGTCTGTGTCTGTGTCTGTGTCTGTGTCTGTGTCTGTGTCTGTGTCTGTGTCTGTGTCTGTGTCTGTGTCTGTGTCTGTGTCTGTGTCTGTGTCTGTGTCTGTGTCTGTGTCTGTGTCTGTGTCTGTGTCTGTGTCTGTGTCTGTGTCTGTGTCTGTGTCTGTGTCTGTGTCTGTGTCTGTGTCTGTGTCTGTGTCTGTGTCTGTGTCTGTGTCTGTGTCTGTGTCTGTGTCTGTGTCTGTGTCTGTGTCTGTGTCTGTGTCTGTGTCTGTGTCTGTGTCTGTGTCTGTGTCTGTGTCTGTGTCTGTGTCTGTGTCTGTGTCTGTGTCTGTGTATGTGTGTGCCCTGTGTCTGTGTCTGTGTCCGTTGTATGTGTGTCTCCTATGTCTGTGTCTGTGTCAGTGTCTGTGTGTCTGTGTCTGTGTGTCTGTGTCTGTGTGTCTGTGTCTGTGTGTCTGTGTGTCTGTGTCTGTGTGTCTGTGTCTGTGTGTCTGTGTCTGTGTGTCTGTGTCTGTGTGTCTGTGTCTGTGTGTCTGTGTCTGTGTGTCTGTGTCTGTGTGTCTGTGTCTGTGTGTCTGTGTCTGTGTGTCTGTGTCTGTGTGTCTGTGTGTCTGTGTCTGTGTATTTGTTCTGTGTCTATGTGTCTGTGTCTGTGTATCTGTGTCTGTGTGTCTGTGTCTGTGTGTCTGTGTCTGTGTGTCTGTGTCTGTGTGTCTGTGTCTGTGTGTCTGTGTCTGTGTGTCTGTGTCTGTGTGTCTGTGTCTGTGTGTGTCTGTGTGTCTGTGTCTGTGTGTCTGTGTCTGTGTGTCTGTGTCTGTGTGTCTGTGTCTGTGTGTCTGTGTCTGTGTGTCTGTGTCTGTGTGTCTGTGTCTGTGTGTCTGTGTCTGTGTGTCTGTGTCTGTGTGTATGTGTCTGTGTGTCTGTGTCTGTGTGTCTGTGTCTGTGTGTCTGTGTCTGTGTGTCTGTGTCTGTGTGTCTGTGTCTGTGTGTCTGTGTCTGTGTGTCTGTGTCTGTGTGTCTGTGTCTGTGTGTCTGTGTCTCCTGTGTCTGTGTCTCCTGTGCCTGTGTCTCCTGTGTATGTGTCTCCTGTGTCTGTGTCTCCTATGTCTGTGTCTCCTATGTCTGTGCCTGTGCCTGTGTCTGTGTCTGTGCCTGTGTCTGTGTCTGTGTCTGTGTCTGTGTCTGTGTCTGTGTCTGTGTCTGTGCCTGTGCCTGTGCCTGTGCCTGTGTCTGTGTCTGTGTCTGTGTCTGTGTCTGTGTCTGTGTCTGTGTCTGTGTCTGTGTCTGTGTCTGTGTCTGTGTCTGTGTCTGCGTCTGCGTCTGCGTCTGCGTCTGTGTCTGTGTCTGTGTCTGTGTCTGTGTCTGTGTCTGTGTCTGTGTCTGTGTCTGTGTCTGTGTCTGTGTCTGTGTCTGTGTCTGTGTCTGTGTCTGTGTCTGTGTCTGTGTCTGTGGACAAGTCCAGGGTACCCACTCTGGCCTCAAGGGGGCATACTTGGACCTCAAGATGGCCCACTCTGGGCCTCCAGAGCGCCCACTTTAACCTCCAGAGGGGCAACTCTGACCTCCAGGGGCCCACTCTGGCATCAAGAGGCCACACCCGCCTCCAGAGGGCCCACTCTTACTTCCACAAGCCCCCCCCCTCCGGCCTTCACTTCCAGAGAGCCCACTCTGACCTCCAGAGGGCACACTATGACCTCCAGAGGGCATCCTTGTCTCCATAGGATCATCTGTGACCTCCAGAGACCCGCTCTGACCTCCAGAGGGTCCATTCTGGCGTCTCTGGCTTCGAGAGGGCCCCGTCTGGCTTACAAAGGAACCCTCTGGTCTCCATAGGGCCCACACTGGCCTTCAGAAGGCAATATATTACCTCCAGAGGCCCCCTGGCTTCAAGAGGACTCACTCGACCTCCGGAGGGCCTACTCGGACCTTCAGATGACTCACTCTGACCTCCTGAGGGCCTTTTCTGACCTGGAGCCCAGGCGGGCCCTTCGGCCGCACCTGGCCTCCAAGTGACTTTGGGAGGGGCAACAAATATATTGCCTCCCCATAGGCCTTTGAGGGGGCCATGGCCCGGATGTTCCCCCTTTTGACTGCTTCGGTGAGGCATGAAAGGGCTCTTACCAGGCCGTCCGGGCCCTTCATAAGTCTGAGAGGGTCATTGCAATTTTTGAATGTGCCCTTGCTGGACCAAAGAGGGACCTACGCCGGTCTGACAGGGCCCAGGTGAGGCTCTCGAGTAGAGGCCCTATGCCGGCCTGAGGAGGCCTTTGTCAGGCTGGTGTTCAGGACAGACAGAGGTTTTTTTTAGACCCTTGGAGACCCCATACTGATCTGAAAGAACCCTCCTGGGTCCGAGAGGGTCCTTGATTGCTCTAAAAGGGCCCTACGTCGGTCTAAGAAGGCCCTTGCCAGCCTGGAATTAGCCCTGTGCACTCAAAGACCTCTTACAAGCCAAGGGGCTTAAGCTGGTCTGAGAGGGCCCAAGGCAAGTCTGATAAGGTCCTTTTTGGGCCTACTCTGGTCTGAGATGGTCCTACGCCGGTATTAGAGGATACTTGCCAGTCCTTGTCTGAGAGGGCCCGGTTGTGGTTTGAAAGGGCCCTGGCAAGGCCTGAAAGAGCTCTAAGCCCGCTTAAGGAAGCCCTTGTCAAATCCTGGAGAGACCCTACGCCAGTCCCTGTTAGGCTTGAAAGGGCTTTGAAAGGGCATCCACTTTACCATTGAAAGGGCACCCACTTTACCATTACCAAGCCTTTGTGGTGTCATGCATGTCTGAGAGGGCCCTTGTTGGGTCTGATAAGGACCTAGGCAAGTGTAAGAAGGCCCTTTAGACCCTTGAGGGCCCTACATTGCTCTGTGAAGCCCTTGCTGGAAGGGCCTTACGCCGGTCTGAGAGGGCCTTTACCAGTCCTGAGAGGGCCCTGGGGTAGTTCGAAAGCGCCCATACTAGGCTTGAAAGCAGGGCTGCGGAGTCGACTTAATTTTAGCAACTCCGACTCCAACTCCGACTCTGGCCTATATCCGTTCTCCAACCGCATGCTAGAAAGCAATATCTGTAATGCCATCTATTTTTATAGTTTTCTTTATTCTTAACAGCATGGAGAGCAATGCTGCGCCGCCATAGGCGTAACCACCTTCCGAAAGTAGGTGGGGACGGAGGCACTTTGAAGTCAATTATTTCCATGCAACACCCATAGGCGTAATGTTAAAATCCGAAAAATTGTCTGGGGACTGATCCCCAGTGACCCCAGTGGTGGTTACGCGCAAGGGCGCCGCCACCTTCCGAAAGTTGGGCGGGGGGGGGGGGGGGATGGAGACATTTTGAAGTCGATTCTTTCCATGCAACGCCCATAGGCGTAATGTTAAAATCTGAAAATGTTGGGGGGGGGGGACACGTCCCCCCGTCCCCCTGTGGCGGAGCCCCTGGTTACGCGCCTGTACGCCGCTCGAGCACGGGCGCGGCCGCCGGCCGCGCGTCCAGCCCAGTCGCGCTCGCCTGCAGGCGGCGGAACCCGCGAAAAGGGCACCGAGCGGCGAGCGCAGCCATCCGCCACCGACCCAGCTCGCAGCAGCTGGGCTTCAGGCCCAGCTCGTTCCAGTTCGTCTTCGCTGGAGCCGCTGCTGCTCCCGGATATTGCGCTGTCTTACAGCTGGCCAGTCCGCTCTCCGCCGCCTCGCCTCCGGCAACCAAGTCCAGTCCAGTCAGGGTGTGTGGATTTAAACAAAAATCATTGGGGGTGTAATCGTGCCATGTCCCTAAACGACTGAAATCGACCGAAAATTTGCATCTTTTCTGATTTTTAAGGAAACGACCCTGCTATCTTTTATTTTTTGTTTATATCGGTGACCTAAGGTCAGGTCAGTTTCGTGAGCTTCCCATTGTAAGCCAACGAGAAAATATACAAATGTGTTCGTATCAGAGGATACGCATTAGATCAGAATAATTCTTTTAAGATTATGCTATTATAGCTCATTATTGATGACCCAATTACATTTATTGCTCAGTGGCCCCTACAAGATCGAGTGAGGTCATTTGAGGTGATCAGCACTTCTTTGCCAATAACTCTTGATAGCATAAAATGCAGATAAGAACGTAAGACCGGCAACACTGCGTTTGTCTCGTCGAAACGCGTCCGACATTGCGCAGCACGACATACCTGGTTCACCACATGACTTTAAATTACCTTGACCTAAGGTCAAATTTATTTAACTTAGGTAACCTGGTCACCATGGTATGATTCGATCTCCTTGACAAAACGAGCACAATGACGTTAAAATGGGCGGGCGCCGTGTGGCCATACAAGTCCAAATCCCCAATCATCATTAGATGGCGTTAACATTATTGTCCTATCTTCATCAGGCGGAAATAAACCGCTAGATGAGTAATCTATAGGTTCAATTTTCCACCCAATTTTATTTCGAAAGGGGTGTGAATTTAATGTCCCTAAGCCGACGATTATTCTACCGACCAAAGTAATCGCCAATTGCCAAAAAGTCGACTCCGACCCCGGGTCGGAGTCGGAGTCGGTAAGATTTTAGCGGCTCCGGCTCCGACTCCGACTCCGGCAAAAACTGCCGACTCCGGCCGACTCCGACTTCGACTCCGACTCCGCAGCCCTGCTTCCAAGATCACATGTAACACGGAATAACTCATCCACGGGTGATGTGGGCAAAACACCCCCACATTCTAGCGACAGTTGCACCTGTGCGACTTAATCTATTCATCACACGATCCGGTCGTTCAATAGCATTCCTATCCCGCGGACCATATCGGGGCGGCGCAGCTGTGGACCACGGCCCGCTGCGCTGTCGCTGCAACTGGCACCGCTCGTGCTGTTGATTGAGCGGTCTGGCAGGGCAGCGCCGGGAGGCCGATCCGGCAGCCGAGCCGCCTCCGTCACAGGCACCTCCCCACTCGAGCGCCCCGGCTGCGCAGCCGTCACGGACTCCTCCACAGGTGACGCCGCTTTCCGGAGAGAAACACGTTCGTCAGGCATTGGTACTGAAGACGCGTCAACAGTGACGTTTGCGGACCTGATCTGCATGTCTCACAACAACTCTGCCATCAATCAACTCAATCGTGAATCGTGAAACTCCTGGAGAATGCGCTGCACCCTGGTCTGCGAACTGAGCCGACAGATGGCAGTCCAGTCCAGCCGGATGCGATCCAGCCAGTTGCGTCCGAAGAGACACGGTCCTGCTCCGTCGACCACGATGAGAGGCAGCCGCGCCACCTGGCCGGCGTAGTCGACGTTCACCAGCACCTGGCCCAGCACGGAGATGGGCTCCTCATTGTAGGTTTTCAGCTTCACAGAGCAGGGCTGCAGCACGGGCCCGCTCTCGGGCCACAGCTGCTTGAAACCCGCAGCAAAACAGACTAACACGGCCGCCCCCGTATCCACCTCCATCTGCACAGGCTGACCGTCTAACGTGAGCTCCACCATCACCGGCGGGCGACGCTTACCCATTTCAGAGCGCACGTTGAACATGGAGTGCACCTCACTGGTCTCAGAAGCGCTGATTTCATCACGCCGTGCTTCGCTGCTGTGGCCATCACCCAGCGTCACAGCCGCTTCACCCTAGCCGGTGTCATCTTCTTCCAGCTGGCGCAGATGCTGCTGATTCCACTTGGCACAAACGGACGTGGACACGACTACTGACGATGGCGCCGAAGACACCGGCTGCAGGACCCAGTGGCGCGGCTCGGACCGCCGCCGCCACCACCCTGCTCTCCGCCGCCAGTCTCGGACACCATACTGCCGCCGCCGCACCAGCAGTGACGGCGGATCACGCGATTCACCCACTCGGTGAACATCGCCGGCGCTCTCCGCGGCCAGACTGGGGTGCTCTCCGCGGCCAGACTGGGGTGCTCTCCGCGGACAGACTGGGGTGCTCTCCGCGGACAGACTGGGGTGCTCTCCGCGGCCAGACTGGGGTGCTCTCCGCGGACAGACTGGGGTGCTCTCCGCGGCCAGACTGGGGTGCTCTCCGCGGCCAGACTGGCGTGCTCTCCGCGGCCAGACTGGGGTGCTCTCCGCGTCCAGACTGGGGTGCTCTCCGCGGCCAGACTGGGGTGCTCTCCGCGGCCAGACTGGGGTGCTCTCCGCGGCCAGACTGGGGTGCTCTCCGCGGCCAGACTGGGGTGCTTTCCGCGGCCAGACTGGGGTGCTCTCCGCGGCCAGACTGGCGTGCTCTCCGCGACCAGACTGGGGTGCTTTCCGCGGCCAGACTGGGGTGCTCTCCGCGGCCAGACTGGGGTGCTTTCCGCGGCCAGACTGGGGTGCCCTCCGCGGCCAGACTGGGGTGCTCTCCGCGGCCAGACTGGGGTGCTCTCCGCGGCCAGACTGGGGTGCTCTCCGCGGCCAGACTGGGGTGCTCTCCGCGGCCAGACTGGGATGCTCTCCGCGGCCAGACTGGGGTGCTCTCCGCGGCCAGACTGGGGTGCTTTCCGCGGCCAGACTGGGGTGCTCTCCGCGGCCAGACTGGGGTGCTCTCCGCGGCCAGACTGGGGTGCTCTCCGCGGCCAGACTGGGGTGCTCTCCGCGGCCAGACTGGGGTGCTCACCGCGGCCAGACTGGGGTGCTCTCCGCGCACAGACTGGGGTGCTCTCCGCGGCCAGACTGGGGTGCTCTCCGCGGCCAGACTGGGATGCTCTCCGCGGCCAGACTGGGGTGCTCTCCGCGGCCAGACTGGGGTGCTTTCCGCGGCCAGACTGGGTTGCTCTCCGCGGCCAGACTGGGGTGCTCTCCGCGGCCAGACTGGGGTGCTCTCCGCGGCCAGACTGGGGTGCTCTCCGCGGCCAGACTGGGGTGCTCTCCGCGGCCAGACTGGCGTGCTCTCCGCGGCCAGACTGGGGTGCTCTCCGCGGCCAGACTGGGGTGCTCTCCGCGGCCAGACTGGGGTGCTCTCCGCGGCCAGACTGGGGTGCTCTCCGCGGCCAGACTGGGGTGCTCTCCGCGGCCAGACTGGGGTGCTCTCCGCGGCCAGACTGGGGTGCTCTCCGCGGCCAGACTGGGGTGCTCTCCGCGGCCAGACTGGGGTGCTCCCGCGGCCAGACTGGCGTGCTCTCCGCGGCCAGACTAGGGTGCTCTCCGCGGCCAGACTGGGGTGCTCTCCGCGGCCAGACTGGGGTGCTCTCCGCGGCCAGACTGGGGTGCTCTCCGCGGCCAGACTGGGGTGCTCTCCGTGGCCAGACTGGGGTGCTCTCCGCGGCCAGACTGGGGTGCTCTCCGCGGCCAGACTGGGGTGCTCTCCGCGGCCAGACTGGGGTGCTCTCCGCGGTCAGACTGGGGTGCTCTCCGCGGCCAGACTGGGGTGCTCTCCGCGGCCAGACTGGGGTGCTCTCCGCGGCCAGACTGGGGTGCTCTCCGCGGCCAGACTGGGATGCTCTCCGCGGCCAGACTGGGGTGCTCTCCGCGGCCAGACTGGGGTGCTCTCCGCGGCCAGACTGGGGTGCTTTCCGCGGCCAGACTGGGGTGCTCTCCTCGGCCAGACTGGGGTGCTCTCCGCGGCCAGACTGGGGTGCTCTCCGCGGCCAGACTGGGGTGCTCTCCGCGGCCAGACTGGGGTGCTCTCCGCGGCCAGACTGGGGTGCTCTCCGCGGCCAGACTGGGGTGCTCTCCGCGGCCAGACTGGGGTGCTCTCCGCGGCCAGACTGGCGTGCTCTCCGCCGCGCTGGCAGCAGCCGATTCCTGCGACATCGCCAAGTCCACCGCCGACTTCAGCGTCAGACTCGGCTCACTCAGTAGCCGAGACTGCAGCTGTGCATGCCTTATGCCACAGACGAGACGATCCCGCAGCATTTCGTCGAGCAACTCTGGAGGAAACCGACAGAGCTTAGCCAGCTTCAGACGTCGCGCCAGAAAGATGCTCACAGGTTCCACCTCTCCGCGCGCGCACGTGTGAAACCGGAATCGTGCAACGATCTCAGAACCTTCAGGCTCAAAATGCTGTTTGAGCACAGTCACCAGGCCTTCGTAGCTCTTGTCCTTCACCGAGGCCGGTGCGATGAGGTCTTCTAGTAAACCGAACGTTTTGGCACCGATGGCACACACAAACACCGCTCTCTTCTTTGTGCCATCACTCACGTCGCTGGACAGAAAGTACTGCTGCAGCCGCCTCGAATAAGCACCAAAATCTTCCACAGTCACGTCAAAGTCCGGCACTCTGCCCGCCATCTCCGCGGTTTTGAGCGCCTCGTCGCCACTGTGATAGAATCAGTGGCTCGGTTCCAACTGTCTGTATTCGGCGAGCACCGCACTGACCTGACCCGCGGGCGGCGGTCACCCCACCCGTGACGTCAGCCGCGCAGCGGCGGCGCCAGGCCCGCCGCTGGGTAGGCACAATAACAATACCCGAGACAGCGGTGCAGTGGCGGCGCCAGGCCCATCACTTGGTAGGTGAGCGCGACACAAAACAACAATTACCACATTGATAATGGGTGTGGCCAAGAGGAATGGGCCCAGGGGGCCATGTCCCGCCCTGGACGGCAACCGAAGTCGGCCTGAGGGGCCCTCTGTTGGCCTGCGGGCCCTCTGCTGGCCCGAGGGGCCCCTCTGTGGGCCTGATGGAACCCTCTGTTGGTCTGAGGGCCCTCTGTTGGCCTCAGGGGATCTCTATCAGCCTAAGGAGCCCTCTGTCAGTCTAAGGGGGTACCGGTCGGCTTGAGGAGCTCCAGTTGGCCTGAGGGCCCTCTATCGGCCTTCAGGCCGATAGAGGACCTCTGTCGGCTTGAGAGGCCCTCTGTTAGTCTGAGTGGTCCTTTGTCGGCATGATGACCCTCTATCAGTCTAAGAGAGCCTTGACCAGATTCAGGGGGCCATTGGGGCCAGCTTCAGGTAACCTTCGAGACCAGCTTGAGGGGGCCCTTGGTCGATCTGAGGCCGATGGGGGCTCTCTGACGGCCTGAGGGGCCCTCGGCCAGGTTGAGGAGGTCCTCAGCCAGTTTGAGGTGGCCCTCAGCCAGCTTGAGTGGGCCCTTAGCCTGCTTGAGGGGCTCTCGGTCAGCTTGAGGGGGCCCTTGGCCAGATTGAGGGGGCCCTCGGCCAGCTTGAGGGCGCTCTCGTCCAGCTTGAGGGGGCCCTCGTCCAGCTTGAGAGGCCCCTCGGCCAGCTTCAGGGGGGCCCTCAGCCTGCTTGAGGTGGCCCTCGGCCAGCTCGAGGGACTCTTTTTCGGCCTGAGGGTCCCTTTTCAGTCTGAAGGGGGCCCTCTGTCGGCCTGAGAGGGTCCTGGGCCGGTCTGGAGGGCCCTTTCCAGGCCTGAGAGTACCGTAGTCTGATCTGGGGAAGCCCTCGGTTTGTCTGAAATGGCATTTGCAAGGTTTGAGGGGCCCTCGGACCGTTCGCGAACAGAGAAGTTTGGCCCAAGGGGCCCCGAACGGCCCAAGGTGGGTCCCTAGTTCAGTTCATATATTGGCGAATCATTCCACGTTGTGGTTTAGTGTTTGATCCGTTTCAAAAACACCGTCAAGATGAGTACATAGAGGCATACACATTACACATGCATCGGTCAAGGACGCTAGAGACTTCTCCCGTCACATACTCGGGATGGCGCTAGTACATATGCCTAAATCAGACGCATAAATGTTAATACAGATGCAAATACAAATGCTAAACCATCTTTGCACCAAAGATGAGATGTCAAATCACAGATGATTTGGTATAGCGGCGAGAAGATCTGGTAGCGTACGAGCAGCCGAGGCGGCTGCCGGCAGGTTGTTCCAGGACTGAGATGCACGGTATGAAAAAGTACTGCGAGCCAAGGAAAGCCGAAACGGAGGAAGCTGTAACTCGCCACTGACTGTTGCGCGAGTAACTCGCTGCGACACGGCCGAACGTCGGACAAATAACGACTGGACAGCTTTCGGAGTGTTTGTATCATTCAAAGCCTTGAAGACTTTGATGCAGTCACGATGTTTGGCCAGGTCGTCAATTTTGCGCCAGCCAAGTTGATCTAAAATAGGCGAGATGTGGTCAAATTTTTGAGCAACCTAGGGACCATAGGGACCCCCCTTGGCTACGCTCCTGGGTAAGACTGACACCCTATTTGTAGTACAAACGCACTAACGTTACGAGTGGAAAAACATGGTACTATAATTTCCCTTTTCGGCCCTCGGCCCAAGTAAAGTCAGGTGAGCTTGCTCCCCGTAGTAAATTCATAGTTTCGATTTTTCGAAGATAATCCTCTCGGTTGGAACTATTTCCGTTTTATTCTGTAAACCTTTATGTACCCGTACTTGTAAAAACTTATGAAATCCTATAAGTGTAAAACCGATCATCTAAAAACTGTGCCTGTGGTACGGCTTCCTATTCCAAGGATACGCAAGATATTAGTCCAATTCCTTCTGGATAATGTTATTATAGGCCATTCATGATGACCTAGGTGCCATTTTTGTTCAGTGACCCATACAGGGTCAGCCGAGGTCATCCGAGGTCACCAACAGTTGTATGTCAATAACTCGACATAATGAGGATAGAGAAGTCAAACCGACACCAATTTGTTTATCTCGTCGAGGCACGTCTTCCCATATGCAACATGACCTACTTGCGTCACCATTTGACCTTAACATGAGGTCAAATTTTTAAGTTGACCTAACCGGTTATGTATCGAACAATGATAACAGGCAATGTTCAGGCATCCATTAACCACATTGTATGATTTTTGTTTACCCCGGTTATTCCAAGTAAGGTCACCAGGTCAGGTCACGTGACCCAATTTCCAAAAAGACCTAAGGTAAGGTCAATTTCTTGACCTTCCCATTATAAGTAAATGGGAAAATATGTAAATGCTTCCTATTCAGAAAATATGTATTAGATCAAGTCAATTCTTTCAGTAGGTATTATGCTAGTTTAGCTCATTCCTAATGCCCCAGGTATAATTGATGCTCAGTGACCTCTCACGGTGCAAATAAGACGGTAAATAACCTTTGAAAATATCAACCATCAAACTTGGTACCCTTAAAACCCGCTCCGTGCTGGGTGGGGGTAGACACCCCCTCAGGTTTTTAGAAGATAGCGAAAAAACGGCGGCGTACAGCGCCACCGTTTTTGGCACAGCTGTTTGGGCATCAATTGCCCACATGATGTAAAAAAAAATACCTCGGGTCATCTCAGGTCAGGTCACCAGACCAGGTCACATGACCCCACCTAAAAAAAAAATATGGTCGTACCACAGGCACAGTTTTTAGATGATCGGTTTTACACTTATAGGATTTCATACAGTCCTACATATCAACAATTCCTCTATCTTGGATTTTTTTTATATCAGTGACCTACGGTCGGGTCAATTTAGTGACCTCTCCATTATAAGTCAATGGGGAATATTCCAATGCTTCCTATTCCAAGGATACGCAAGATATTAGTCCAATTACTTCTGGATAATGTTATTATAGGCCATTCATGATGACCTAGGTGCCATTTTTGTTCAGTGACCCCTACAGGTTCAGCCGAGGTCATCCGAGGTCACCAACAGTTGTATGTCAATAACTCGACATAATGAGGATAGAGAAGTCAACCGACACCAATTTGTTTATCTCGTCGAGGCACGTCTTCCCATATGCAACATGACCTACTTGGGTCACCATTTGACCTTAACATGAGGTCAAATTTTTAAGTTGACCTAACCTGGTCAACACTAATATGATATGAATACTAATATGACTAATATGACTAAACTAATATGAGAAGCGCCTTGACGAGACAAACACGATGGCATCACAATCATCGCCTTGTCGTTATTAGGTAAAAAGCTATTTGTGAAAAAACTGTTTTGTAAAAAATAGCCTTTTTGACAATTTGATGAGCTCTGGAGCCTCAACTTTTGACCTGAGTTAAAATCTGAGGATAGCTTAGCGATTGCATTTTTCAAGAGCGTTCCATTGGTTTTTCCTTTTGTTTCTAGCTATCATAGTTCCTGTGATATCTGGGGGTTTCTGGACCGAAGTCCTAAAACTGAAAAATTTGACCTTCGATGACCTCTGGTGACCTCAATATTGGCTTTAAGAAAACAAATGGTGAAGTACTTTCGAATGTGCTTGTCAAGAGCTTTCGAATCTCTTTTCCACGTCGTTCTAGCCCTTTTAGTTTTCGAGTTAACCCTATTTGTAACAGGCTCCTGGCTACCCCTATTTGTAACAGGGGGGGGGGGGGGGGGATTCTGCCCCCCCCGGAGATCTCGAGATTTACCCGTCCGATTTTCAAAAATGAAACAGTGTTTGGTTCCCCTCAACACGATCTACATTACTAAATAATAATAAAAATCTAAATTTTTGATAGGGGGGCAACAAGGGGGCAAAAACCACACATTTTAGTGGTATTTTTGATCCAACATAGCTTTCATGTTTATCGACCGATTTTAACACAATTAATACAAATCGATAGAGATTTAATTGGAAATTGATATATGACAGTGGCGTTTGCAAATTCAAAAATCATAGGCGTGTGCAGGTCACTCAATATGGGTGTGAAGTAAATGCGTAATAAAACCATTTTTTGATGTGTTTTTTTTAAATAAATGAAATGGTATGTGATTGTGACATTAGACAAAACAGTCAAAATCATTTTTTTTGCCATAGGCGGTACCAGGTTAGTGAAAAAGGGGGGTAAAGTTGGAAAAATTATTAACCGCAAACAAGTTGCTACCCAGCACTATAAATATGTTACTGATCGTAGATAGTTCCTTTTTGCATGTTTTACTTCATCATAGGCGTATCCAGGATCCAAACTGGGGCGGCTCAATACCTTTTGATAAGTATATTATCCGCTATTATGATACTAACTAGTCAACAGTGACTATTTCACTTACAACTTCAATTAACATTGCTTACCCACCTTTTACCCTACCTGGACTCGCCTATTATCTTATAATCGTTCGTAGAGTAGCCTGTGGTGCGTGTTTCATCCGAAAACTACAGTATGTTATGTCATTGAACGCCCATGCTTCTTAGTTTCCTTGCAATAATATGACCCCCTTTCTTCCATTCCTGAGCGCGCCTCTCCAAAAAAATGACTTTATTCCCTTTTCTGGCCTCATATGTGCATATATCATTATAAGCTAACCGTCTATTGCGCCGTTATCGCTGGCATATCGTCATCACCAAGCCAGTCACCCCCTTTTTATGTGCCTGAACACGCCCCTGAAACTTTATATGTAATAAATTATGCAAATAATGGAAGCAGAAGCTATCTTTTACATCTTGATAACTATAAATGCCCCTTACATTGCTCTATTTGCTTCCCGCCAAGCATTGAATACTTCCTGGAACCCCCCCCCCCCCTTTTCAAGCCCCTGAAACCGCCTCAGCCATTGAATTTTTATGATATTTAATTAACATAAAATAATTTTCACTTGTTGCAATCACCGTGAACCGATGTAACTCCTTCATACTTGAGGCAGTTAGGAAGAAACCGTGAAGATCGCATTTCCGTATTATCGCCAAATATCGCCTCCGAACCCACCCAAAGCTGTACCCTGGAACCGCCTCTGTTCAGGTTAAGAACTCGGAATTTTGACTCCGAATGCGGTATTCAATTCTATGAAAAGTCCAAAAATTTCATGGGCCTGCTCCCAGCCGTTCTGGAGATATCTGCGAAAAACATGAGGGGGGGGGGGGGGGGGCGGAATCCGCCCCCCCCCCTGTTACAAATAGGGTTAAAGGGAGGGTGTCTACGCCCCCCCCCCCCGGCTCGGCGAAGGTGGCGCCGAGCACCGGCACGGCGCGGGTTAAGACCAGGATGGCATGGGGAATCCGTCGTGGCATTCACTGGCATGGTAAATCCATCGTCGCGTCCGTCGCGTCTACCCTGTCGGCCCATCCGGCCCATCGTTTTTTATATCGTTAACCTAAAATCAGGTCGATTTTGTGACCTCCCATTAATAAGTCATTGGAAAAAATGGAAACGCGTATAAACCCACAGAAAATGCTACATTTTATCTGGTTTCACCAGATCAATTATTTTATGCAAAATGCAAAGACACATGTCACATATTTTTTTCTGACCACCTTTTCCGTCTTCGAAGTCAACTTAGGTGCCCCTGCAAGGCAGCGGTGTTGATTTTTCCAAATGATTGGGTGTGGGGGAGGGGCGAACAGGGACTATCCCAGGATGCCTTTATCAGAGCCATGGCTTTACCAAAGACCGAAATCGGACACAAAATAACACATTTCCTGATCGTAAAAAAACTTACAGGAATAGTTACAAAGAAGTTTGTTTAACACCCGCCCTGGAGGGCCTTTGATAATTACACGCCCTGGATGAGGGGGGGGGGGGGTGATTCCGCCCGCCTATCATCTAAAAAACAACGCAACGCAGCGACAAGCGGAAAACGGTATTAGATAGCTCGGGACAACCTTTATTGAATGTATTCAGTCTTTGTTTAGGTCAGGTCAATATTGAAGTCACCAGAGGCCATCGAAGGTCAGATTTGCCAGTTTTGGGACTTCGCTTCGAACACACCCAAATATCTCGGGAACTATGATCGATAGGAACAAACGAGAAGGAACATTCGAAAGCTCTTGAAAAATGCAATCATTGGTGTCCTCAGAGTTGAGCTCAGCTCAATAGTTTAGGCTTCAGAGGTCGTCATCAAATGTCAAAAATATTATTTTTTGGCAAAACCGTTTTTTTGCAAATAACTTTTTACCAACAAAATATAAAGCAATACATATGACGCCATCGTGCTTGTCTCGTCAAGGCACTTCGAATCATTTTCATGTTGATCAGGTTAGGTCAACTGAGAAATTTGACCTCAGGTCAAGATCCAGTGGTGACCCAAGTTGATCATGGTGCACATTGAGAGACGTGTCCCAACGAGACGAACACATTGGTACCGCTTCCTCTTTTCTATCTTCATTATGTCGATAGTTATTGACAAAACAGTGTTGGCGGTCACGAAATTGACCCGACCTTATGTCACCGATATTTACAAAAAACGAGATAAACAAATTGTAGCTATCTATGACCTTAGGAAATCCTGCAAGTTTAAAACTGATCGGCTTAACACTATGGCTGTGGTACTACTGCAAACGTTTTGGAGGTGGGGTCATCACGTGACCTGGTCTGGTGACCTGACCTGAGATGACCCGAAGTCAAGAATTTAACATAATGTGAGTTGTTAATTTCCGAACAGGTATGCGAAAATGGCGGCGCTGCCCGCCGCCGTTTTTGCGCTGTCTTAAAATAAACGGAGGTTTGGGTGGATTTCGCCCCCCTCCAGGGAACGTGTTAAATCAGTTATGAATGCACAAATAAAGTAACATGGGTTTTACCCTAGTGTCGAACGGCCGAGCTTCCAACCGCCTAATAGCTCTAAAAAAACGAGAGTCCTCTCAAACTGGCACAGGGCCTTCTCAAGCCTGATAATAGCTCTCTTAGATAACCTATGACATTCTCTGGTATTCCAAAGGCCCTCTCGGACTCTCATTCCTTGTAAGGACCTTGTCAGACTAGCATATATTGTAAAGCCTTTCCAGGCCTGGAAAGGACCTGTTCGTGAGAATTGTTCGTAGAATTCCGGGAGACCATCGGCGGCGATAGAGTTTAAAGACTTGTTGAAGAGTAGACGATTCTATTGCGACAAAGGTGAGAAAGATGACAGTAGAAAACGTTGAGTGGCGGCGTCGAACGGGTGGCCGCACACTCCAGGTACGTCGGCGACTGCGTCAGTCGCGTAATCGTTGAGTGGCGGCGACGGCGTCTCGTCGCACACTCCGGGTACGTCGGCGGCTGCGTCATCCGCGTAATCGGCGGAGTCTGGTGGTCGACTGCCCGCGTGTCGCGGCGCCGTTCCGGCCCTCGAGCGCGACATCGCACGTGGTCGCGGGAACCCGGACAACGGACACGTGGGCGTGAGAGTCGAAGTATCGCACACGTGGCGCCATAAACGGCAACAAGGAGAGCATACAGCCGCGGGGCGGCAAAGGCGCGTTTTCTTGCTAACATAGCCGGCCCGATTTTGCGAGATCCTACGAGGAAAATCTAATAAGAAAGCGAGAAACTATTCTAACACAACGCAACATACGCTAACACCCGCAATGCACTAACAACTGACTGACGCGCGATGTCAGCTGGCGACAGGAATTGTAACACAGCGTCGACCACACAGATGGAGACAGTATGAGCGGAGCTGTAAAGTTTAACAACTCACCGTTACTAACGCAATTACTACATGAGGTAGCAGTCGCGGCGTGGCGCTCTACCACCCAATAACTACGCATGGCGGGAGACACAGCACAGCGCAGTTACTGCCCGTCAGCGTCACACTCGAGGCAACAGAGCAGAGCCATGTGACAGGCTGCGTGTAACGGCCGGTGTCCGTCGTCGCTTCAGTGACGTCGTTTCAAACTCACTCTCAGCCATCTGCGTCGGGCGGGGATAGTTTCAGTCACACGGCCGCGCTGCCGGCACGTGTGGGCTGGACGTCAGCATGCTATTACCGCGCGAACACGATCACACATTTCACACGTTCACACACCTTTCATACATTCTACGCGATTCCTTTTACTACCCGACCAACAGCCAACACCTTGCCGTTTCTCGAACATGCACACACTACACCGTAGGCCTGGTCGGCCCACATCACCACTGACGTCCATCAGTTTATGGCTGCCGGCACCTGCCGGCACATGACAGACTGCAAGAGCACCTTTCGCGGACCGGGCCATCCCAAGCACCGCCGGTGAGATGACGCGGTCGGGATGAACGAGCACCCGGTGCCGCGCTGTGGCAGCACATCGGCGGCCTGCCGCTGATCCCAGAGACGGATCGAGTCCTGAGAGTCGTCCTGCTCGTCGGTCTGCACCAGGCTGTTCGAGGCCACCTCGGCCGCTTGCACGGTGGCAGCGGCGGCCGGCGGTGGCGCTGCAGTGGCGCTGCAGTGGCGCTGCGCGGGGTGCTGCTCCTTCTGCAGCAGACTCGGGTCCGGCCCAGCCGACTCGGGCGGCCGGCCCGGTCGCTCCCGCAGCTGTTTAGCGCCCGGCTCCTGCTCCGCGTCCGTGGTGACGTCATCGTCCACATTCGAGCTCCACCGGCGCGCCCGCTTCCGTCTGGCGGGCGGCGGCCGGTCCGGCTCGGCGGTGACAGCAGCACATGTCAGCAGCACCTGGTTGCGCGGCTCGGCAGCCGCAGTGCCGACGTGCTTCGCGTGTGTCGACCATGGCGTGCTGTTCGTCGCAGCACGGCGTGGGAACACACGTTTTCCACCGTGAAGGAGAGCGTGGTGTCTCCTCCCGCAGTTTTCGGTTCCGCACATCGAGCCACACGGGCACTCGGCGCTCACGTGATAACGTGCCAGGCAGTTAAAGCAGAGCCCTGTTTTACCGGCGAACACGGCTCGCTTGATCGGACTCAGTGCCGTGAACGTATCACAGCACTGGATGTCGTGCTCCTGTCCACACATGAGGCACGCGTCGCGACTCGCAGCTGACGGCTTTATGGTCCCGGCGTCCGCTGACTTTATGGCCGTACCGCGGGCCGCGGGCGCCGTTGCGGTGGTAAACACGTGCGTGTGCTGCGGCCTGCCCTCGGGAGGATTAACCTCGACCTTGGGCGCCTACCTGAGGTCCGTCTGGCTACCGCGACCCGACCGGCGGCGAAGTGACGACGTAGCCAGCAATCGAGGTCCACGAGAGTGGGACGAGCGATGCTGTGCTGTACCACGTGCTCTCCCCACTTCCACGCCAGGCTGGCGGGGAGCTTCCCGGCCACCGCCGTCACGTTACTGGCAGCGGCGAGGTCCGGCTCGTAGTGGAGGCACTGCAGTACGCTCACTGCGGTACGTAGGTCTCTCGAGAGTTCAGTGAGCGCCTGGAGATCGCCGTCCCTCACTGGTCGTGCCGTCAGCAGCTTTCTCATATTGGCTTCAATGACGCGTGATGGATCGCCGAACTCCTCTTCCAGCTCTCGCAGTGTGGCGTTATACAGGCGGGCGTCACACATCATACCTCGCACTGCCTCCCTGGCCGGCCCGCACCGAACTCCTCTTCCAGCTCTCGCAGTGTGACGTTGAACAGGCTGGCGGCACACATCATACCCCGCACTGCCTCCTCCCTGGCCGGCCCGCACCGAACTCCTCTTCCAGCTCTCGCAGTGTGGCGTACAGGCGGGCGTCACACATCATACCCCGCACTGCCTCCCTGGCCGGCCCGGTCAGGTGGGACTGCAGGCATGTCAATCGTTCGATGTCTGTAATGTCTTTCCTGTCGTGCACTAACGCTCTGAACAGCGCGATCCATCGCGGCCATTCGAGCGCCGACCCACCGAACGTCTCCAGTGTTATTCTCGGCAGCTGAGGAGCGGCCGGCGAACGCACGGTTGCGAGCAGGTATTGTTGGCGGCTTGCAGTTGCAGGCGAGAGCGCGATGTTAGCTGGTGTTGCATCCACCGGTCGTACCTGCAGTTGCAGCTGACCCAGCCAGTTTCTGGTACGTGCAGCGGCAGCGTCCGTCTGTGGCAGCTCGTAGTGCTGCCGAGGTGGCTCGATCGAAGCAGGATCGGATCGGAGCTCGTCAGGTGGCGTGTCGCCGCCTGCGGGCGGAAGCCAGGCTTCCTCCTGCTCCAGCATCTCGACCTCCAGTTGGCGACGCTCCGCTTCATCTTGAAACTCCTGGGCTTCGAGAGCCGCCTGGGTCTTCGCCTGCCGCCGAGTCGACTCCGATTGCTGCCGGGCCAGCTCCGCCTGCGTCTCCGCCTGCTCCCGGGCCAGCTCCGCCTGCGTCTCCGCCTGCTTCCGGGCCAGAGCAGCCTGTTGCCGGGCCAGCTCAGCCTTGACCGCTGCTGCGCGCTGGCCCTGCTCAGCTTGGAGCTTGCTTAGCGCAGCTCGACGGCGAGCTTCGCTGAGGTTCGACGACACTGAGCTAGCGCTTGCTTCACTCCGAGTGCTATAACTCGTCCTTGCAGTCCTTTCGGATCTCGCATCTCCACAGTCTCGCGGCTTTCCGTCAGACATCACTGCCCATCACTGTCACCGCAAACGTCACGAGTCCGACACTGTACGTCCATTTACACTAGTTCACTCGCAATTATCCGGCCCGGGAGACCAAATGTTCGTGAAAATTATTCGTAGAATTCCGGGAGACCATCGGCGGCGATAGAGTTGACAGACTTGTTGAAGAGTAGATGATTCTATTGCGACAAAGATGAGACAGATGACAGTAGAAAACGTTGAGTGGCGGCGTCGAACGGGTGGCCGCACACTCCGGGTACGTCGGCGACTGCGTCAGTCGCGTAATCGTTGAGTGGCGGCGACGGCGTCTCATCGCACACTACGTGGTCGTCGGCGGCTGCGTAATTGGCGGAGTCTGGTGGTCGACTGCCCGCGTGTCGCGGCGCCGTCCCGGCCCTCGAGCGCGACATCGCACGTGGTCGCGGGAACCCGGACAACGAACACGTGGGCGTGAGAGTCGAAGTATCGCACATGTGGCGCCATAAACGGCGACAAGGAGAGCATACAGCCGCGGGGCGGCAAAGGCGCCTTTTCTCGCTAACGGACCCTCTCATACCGGTCGATGTACCACTTAGACCGGACGGTCAACGATGATCCTCTTATTTCGATTGATGAGCCTCTACCAGAAGCGGATGTCCCTCTCTTACCGACTAAGAGTCCTCTCAGACTGGAGAAGCGCCCTCTTACACCGATTCTGAGATGACCTTAGGGGACCACCGCGGGTTCTGACCGACCTTCAAGACATTCGCCACGGCGACGCGACGCCGGCCAGCGCGGCGTTCCCGCGGCAAGTCCGGAGGAGACAGTGGCGGCAGCTGACAAGCTGAACCGGCACTTTGCGGACGGAAGGCCTCGCATCGCGACCGACCACAGGGACGCTGTCGCTGCTGGCCGTGAGAACCCCAGGCCGCCGAACGTGTGTGCCGCTGGCTTCGAGCTCAGGCCGGCCACTTTGCCTGAACTATCCCGCTGCATCCAGCGGATGAGTGCGTCGCGCGCGATCGGGCTGGACGAGGTGCCGGTGTTTGCGGTCCGCGAGTGCTTGGCAGTTGTGGGTCTGCATCTGCTGCGCCTGGTTAACCTGTTGCTGATGATGAAGGTGTTCCCGAGTCAGTGGAAAACCGCATGTGTCATGCCCATACCCAAGACCGGTGACACTCAGATACTCTCTAACAATATTCTCCATTCTCGCTACTTAGCGCGCTATCGAAGAACTTAGAGAAGATTGTATGCAGTCGGCTAACAGTCTATTCGAGCTCGGCCAACCTACTGAACCCATCCCAGTACACGTTTAAAGGGAAATAATGACCTTTTTCCACTAAAATGGAGTTAGCACTTGCAATCGCCAGACGAGATCAAAATATATTGTAAATTCATCACATTTTGCATGAAAACTTTCCTACCGAAAGATATTTCAAGTTAAAGTTGATAAGCGTTCCACACTTTTAACGACCGGTACTTGCACTATTTCTGACCTTTTGTCAAGTACTTTTGGTCCTCATCAAACTGCGGCTTTTCCCGTATTGTTTTTTTACGCAATGGAGTGGAAAATATATTGTGCGTTCTGCTTGTTGTGATTATATGCCCGGCGATCTTCTAAAACTAACAGCGATTGGAAAAAGTGGCAATAAAATCGGAAGCTCATCGATGCACATCAACGCGGCATAGTTAGTGGTTGCGACCCTCAATTTTTGAAAATCGATTCATTTGTTTTCAACATTAGGAGTTGTGTATAGTTTGTCTGTGGCTGTATATAACACTATGCTTTATTTTATCATGAAAAATAATAATTTTTCCCAAAAAAACTAACGAACAATAACACAAAACTGGCAATTAAATCAGAAGCTCATCGATGCACATCGACGGCGACCTATTTAGCGTCGGCGATTTGTTTACAAAGTCATTGTCATGCTTCTCGGCGCACTTAACCATCTCGGCGCACTTGGCGAGTTGTTCCTGATTAGTATACCCAAGTCCCGTAGCAGGATTTGTTAATGACGTCACTGGTGCCATTCTTGTGTAGCATTGCAAAATATATCTGATTTCGAGTTGAAAGCTAATTAAAGACTTATTCAAATTATTGTTTTTAAGTTTGAATTTTCTTGTTAATCATTATTAAAGGTACTTTATCACTGTATTTCACAGTAGTTGACACTTCAGAAACTTCTGACGTAATAATATTGTATCCAATATGCATTTCCCTCGCCTTTTGCTATTGTGGCGCAGTGCCGAGTGCTTTGCGAATACTTGCTTGCCTGGGGTTCAAATCATTCCGCCCTTATTTCATTCGAGTTGGTATAGTTTGCATGTTGTTGTTATTCATGACTTATACTGATAGTCAGTCATGCATCACGGATGCTTCACGGATTGCTTCACGGATCAGAGCGCTGATCGAACGCACGCTAGTAGCGCTTTCGTTCTCCATGGCAACCAGGCGTGAGCCAATGAAAAGCCAGAACGTATTCCTTTTCTGGCTTTTGATTGGCTGACGCCTGGTTGCCATGGAGAACGAAAGCGCTACTAGCGAGTGTCCGAGCAGCGCTCAGTTTGATCGGAAATGTCACAGAGCCTCCACAAATGCCGCACTCGATGTTAACAATGGTAGGGAAGGACGAATGTGTCAATGACCTTCATGAAGTACACAAGGTACTTGTTTTGTATTTTTTCCAAACTTACAACTTTGAATTTGGGAATAATTTTATTTAATTCTTAAATTTAAATAAAATAATTTTTAAAATATAACGGTAGCCTAAGAAATTGTTGCTAACAAAATCAAAAGGTCATGATTTCCCTTTAAGCAAGGACACTCCACTGAGGATATCGTGCTCGACGCTGTCGAGCGTCTTGCTCTTAACATCGACAGAAGTCTTGTATCGTCGGTAGCGACGTATGATCTTTCAAAGGCGTTCGGCAGCGTCAACCACGACGTTCTCATGAGTGAACACGTCTCAGGAGAACGCCAGCGAAAATGGACATAATTTTGGGCCATTATTCACTCCATAGGCCTATTTCACAAAGAAGTTAGTAATTACACATGTTTGCGATTACAAACGCAAGAAAATATTGCAAACCTCACAAAAAGCTATTTCACAAACATTCACCACCTCTGAATTACCGATTGTAAAGAAAATTGAAACTCAAATGTTAGTACAGCAGAAAGCTTGAAATCAAGAACGTTTGTATTCAAACTTGATGCTAATGACAAATAATTTGATTGTTAACAAATTAATTTAACAAATATTTACATTGTGGTTTATTTTTGTATTCAATATAAAATTAGTTATAGGGAGAATAATCTTTTAATTAACATTTCATCGGAATGCAAACTCTGATCGTAAAAATACATCTTGGTAAGCAGTTAGAGTAAACAGAATTTGACCATTCACCAGGTGGCGGAGCATAACAACAGAACTACTCTTAAAAGAAAGATCGTTGAATTTCTCGACCATTTTTTCACCTAACCTAGCCGATTTCTTACTTCGTAAAGGGTGAAGGTTCACTGTACATTGCACAAGACATCGTTGACCGCTGCAATTCTATCGCCATGCGGTTTCTCCGCGCGGAGGCGCCCCTCACAGCGCAATCGGTAAGGTGCATGCACTGTGACTGGACTTCAAACCTGGAGATCCCTGTTCGAATCTCTCGGGAAAATAAATTGTTTTGGGCAGCTATACCTATGCATAACTAAACCATTACCCTAACAACCTCGGCAACGTAACAACCTCACCAAGAAAATAACCTGAACAGTCAAACAATGTCAACTGTCAATGCAGTTTCTGAAATTCAGAACCCCTGACTCACTGGAATTACAAGTTTGTAATTGCAAACATTTCCTCACTTCCGTCAACCTTTGAGAAATAGAACGTGTGCAATTGCAAACATTTTTACAAACAATATCTTTGTAAAGTAGTTTGTAAATAGTAAATTGAGATTTACTGCCCTGGGGTTTTGTGAAATCCAAACTACAAACATGTGTAAAAATTCTTTGTAATTACAAAGAAATTCTTTGTAATTACAAATAAATTCTTTGTAATTACAAACTTTTTTGCTTTGTGAAATAGGCTACATGTTGCACCAGTGTGCGCCACTCTGGGACGCTCCAGTAATTCAAGTAATAACTTCCGTTTAGCGCGTGCTATTTTCGAAAAGGCTCCAGTTAGTCAACTTTCAACTTAAAATAACTCAACTATAGGCGTGCTTAATTCGAACTTATTTCATGAATTACTGCAGCGCTGCACCACCTGGTACAAAATGCTGGCTGGAATTCACTCTCTTTTTGCACGCTGGATGTATTATGTATTCTGTATTCTGTATTCTGTATTCACAGCCGTAGGTTATCCAGTGACATAGTGGCTATTACGCCCCGAGTCAAACATAGGAAACAAGGTCTGGGATACAGACACACACGATCGCTCTAGAACACATCACAGAAAGTCCAGGGGTGGTAAAATGACCCGTCATGCTGGACGACGATGGAGAACAAAATTGGACTTTTTCTTGCCAGGTTGGCTATTTTTTCATCACAAATGATCCATCAGAGGTGCCATATGTTATATTTTTGCATGCGTGTGCCTTTTACATCGAATCGTGGGATATTCGAGAGCAATTTCTACTGAATTGGTTCACACATGAAAATGCAGTGTACCCCCCCAAAAAATACACGTCTCAGTCTACCCAAAAAAACGCGTCCCATATAACAACAGTGATATCAGTTTGGCAGCATATTAGACCACAAACATAGTTGTTTTTATAGACCATACGAAACTACCAAGTTGTCTGCAAACTACTATTTCAGTCGACAGCGGTTTGGGAGAACCGCGGAAGACCACTCATTGACTTTGAACGGGAGACTCTCCGCCGTCCAACCCGCGGATCCGCTGGTTTTATCAGTCAACTTCGCTGCATAGTAGAAATGGTATACATTTTGGAACAAATTTAGAAACCCAGAGTATATTTTAGACTGTTGACCAATGACTATGGAGGCATGATGGCAGCATTTTAAAACCTCGATTTGGAGCGATCGTCGCCTTCGGAAGCGACGCATGCGATTTAAAAAAAAAACAATTCTGTGAAGCACCCCTTCAGAGTTCAAGGTAAGGTTAAGTTAAAATAATTAATAATATAGTTGCTCAAAAAGTGGATAAATAAATCGCATAGCAAGTAGGGTAAACTGAACATGTCAACACATCAGACTTGACACGTTACTGGTGGTGTTGTGGTAATTTGGGACATCAAGACATCAAACTTTCAAGTTATTGGTGGTGTTGGTGTCTGAAAGTGATCCCAGGCAGAGGGTTGTCAGTTTGAAGGGGAAGACGGTAAACAACTGTAACCCCGGACTTGCCCTAACAACATACTTTTCATGCTATTGGTGATGTAGTGTGTCGGTATCGACTTAATCACCAATAGCATGACAGGTATGACATTAGGATGTGTCTGGTTTTAATGTTGTCTACCCTACCTGTAAAAAGTCTGATTAAATTAAAAAGCGTTTGTATTTGACGTTTGGTTCAGTAATTCACTCCCACCCCCCCAAATTGGTGCGGCGACTGCCCCACCAACTTTGATTTTGGCCCCACCATTTTTATTTCTGCCCCACCAACGTTTTTCAGATTTGAAGGTTTCCTAGTGTTAAACTGTTCAATTTTTCACCTCAGCCATGCAAAGCAACCATCCAATATGATATTTTGCCCCACCAACTTGCTCTGAAAAGCTCCACCCATACTGTCTATGAGATGGTCTGGGGGGTCCAGGGGCGCGACAGTCCCTGGTAGGTTCTGCAGCGCAGCGAGCGAATGTGAGCGGCACGTTCTAAACATGGGTCCCCGCGACCTTAATTGCTGTAAATGTTAGGTAAAGTTTGATTATGTATCATATGATTGGTTAATAGTTATGGTTATGGTTATGATTGGTTATGTATGATTATGTACATTTACAGCAATTAAAAGGTAATAACAAAACTGTATTGTGCATACGTTATACCACATTTGGAGTATTGTGTCTCCAACATATGAGAGATTGCTGGTTGTTAGAAAGAGTTCAAAAAGGGCAACAAAAATGGTTAATTGTCTTGGTAGTTTTCCTTATGAAGATAGATAAAAGAAATTGGGTATGTTTTCACTTAGATATAGAAGGCTAAGAGGAGATCTAATTGAAGTCTTCAAATTTGTAAATGGTCAGTATTCTGGATATGTAAAGGAAATAGTTCACCTTGGAAAAATTTACCCAACACGATTTGATTATATTTTGTAATACAATTTCTTTTTATATTGTCAAAAATGGCCTTATATCGCGCCGATTCAGGACAGAAGGCCGTAAATGTTTATTGTTTATCAAAACTATATGCATACTCTCTGAGTCAGAGTCCTGACGTCACGCGAATGTAAAAAATGGTTCAGCCAATCAGATTCGAAAGTAGTCGCGTAAAGATAGACTCGCATTGGAGATGTGCCAACCGGCGGCCGTTGTTCGCTCGCTAGCACCAGCTGCAAGCTGATTGGCTGATGGTATAGCCTCTGTGCGGGCTAGAACCAGTACAACATTCTTTCGCCAGCACCGCATTCCTTCGCCAAAAACTCAAATATATTCGGCTGGAGAGTCTTTTCAGCCAAGAAAATTTGCAGATAGGAGTTTCCCAACACAGGCTACAAAACTGCTATCTCAGTTTAAAACTAATGTTGAAGGTGAACTATTTCCTTTAAAGGGAATGTTTGAGTTTAATAGGGAAAATCGAGGTAGAGGTCATCAGCATAAACTCATCATGAAACAAACTAGGACTAGGCTATGACAGTAATTTTTCAGTAGAAGGGTTCTAGGACATTGGAATATGCTACCGGGGGATGTCGCTGATGCAGTGACACTTGCTTCCTTCAAATTATATTATATAAATACTTTACAGAGAAGGGTTCTTAACAAATTTTGAGTTAATAAATACTCTTGGGATTAGCCTTCTTTTATGCAGGTAGAGTAAGGTGATTTGAAGGGGGCGAGACTGGTGGAGAGGGGGGAGGGGTGCAACCTCGGATGGGCCCAAGAGGCTCTTTGTTGCACTTTTCTTTTATGTCTCTTTATGTATCGTTTTTGGTGACGTCATAGCTTTGTTATTACTGGTACACTTTTCTGTCGGTCAGAAATAAAAACAATATTAACATTAAATGACAAATATTGCTTAGGACCTGTCTATACTCTCTACTTCTATAGGGGCCTCAAGAACTTTACAATGTCTTTAATCTTGCATCAGCTACAGAGTAGCTTATCAGAGTTTCTGCAACTTTATTTTTTTTCAGGTATGATCAATATTTCACAAGAGTATAAATATAAATATTGCTTCAACGAGCGATACTGTATTAGTGTTGTTGGAGAACCATTTTCCAACTTTCGATTTGGTCGGAGAACCATAGTCTATTTTACCACCCCCATTCACTCGGTACATCGGCATGCCCAGCGCAGTCACGTGGCAGCGGCTCACTCAGCCGCAGCGGCTAAAAGTTGACGTTTCAGTGCGCGGCAGAAGCTCCGCTAGTCCAGCTCCGCGAGTCCAGCAGGAATAGAGTTGTACAGGCAGGGAGCACGACTACAATATCGCCTTTTCCAGGCCTCAGTCCTAGAACGGGGGACATTAACTCGCCATTGACTGGGGGGGGGGGGGGATTAACGCCCCTCCCTAATTGATTTTCGCAATAGATTATGCACGCTGGACGGGTTAGCAGTAATCATAGGTATGAAATGGGTGGGCAGAAAATGGAGCAGATTGAAAAGGAAAGAGATTTAGGTGGCATGGTAAACAATAGACTATCAGCGTCAGACCAGGTTGTAGAAGCTAGGAAAAAGGCACTTAGAATGCTAGGGGCCATCAATATAAATGTTTTCTGCAAGAGTGAACAAGTAATAACAAAACTGCCTTGTGCATACGTTATACCACATTTGGAGTATTGTGTACAAGCCTGGTCTCTAACATATGAGAAAGATTGCTGGTTGTTAGAAAGAGTTAGAAAAGGGCAACAAAAATGGTTAATTGTCTTGGTAGTTTACCTTATGAAGATAGATTAAAGAAATTGGGTATGTTTTCACTTAGATATAGAAGGCGAAGAGGAGATCTGATTGAAGTCTTCAAATTTGTAAATGGTCAGCATTCTGGATATTTAAAGGGAATGTTTGAGTTCAATAGGGAAAATCGAGGTAGAGGTCATCAGCATAAACTCATTATGAAACAAAGTAGGACTAGGCTACGAGAGTCATTTTTCAGTAGAAGGGTTGTAGGACATTGGAATATACTACCAGGGGATGTCGCTGATGCAGTGACACTTGCTTCCTTCAAATTATATTATATAAATACTTTACAGAGAAGGAATTAGTTCATAAATACTTGTGGGATTAGCATTCTTTTATGCAGGTAGAGTAAGGTGATTTGAAGGGGCGAGATTGGTGGAGGGGGGGGGGGGCAACCTCGGATGGGTCCAAGAGGAGTGCTGGTGAGTCAGAATTAGGATAGTCACCGATAACATTAATTTCACCATTCAAATTACGTACTGACTGCTAATCCGATAAAAAAACATTTAGTGCCACTTGCTCACATGGCACATAGGCACATATCAGGGTAATAATGACCATTACCAACAATACCGCAAACCCGGTATGCTTGGATCGCGACCTTTTCCTATAGTATTCCGGGCTTCAAAACGGTCGTGGAAATACGACTCCCTGGTTAGAACCAAGTACCCTCGATGCCTTCTGTTTACGTTAATGGCTTGCTTGGGGACTTCGTTGACTTGGAGATGCCTGGCGACACACAGCCACTATGGGGAGGGCGGGGTGGGGGTGGGGGGGGGGGGGGGGGGATAAGACCGCCCCTGACAACGGCCGGCGCCAGGGCTGGCGGGATGGACATCGCCGACCACTGATCGAATGTAGTAATACAACTGACCCAGAACTGTATGTGAAGCTCTCTCGGCAGCACAGACGCGGCTCTTGGATGTGGGAAAACAGCATGTCTGGACACAACGGCGCTTACCTCTCAAAAATGAACTTTAAAGTATACTGTTTCCCACATTCCAAATTAAGGTCTTCCATTGCGTCGAGTCGAAATACCACCAGAGTCCTGATCATCATCACAGGTATGGACATTTTTCCCTTCTTCAATCTATCACAATCCTGATCATAAAGTGTCGCTGGATGACGCAAATAATACGGCCAACACGAATAACCCGACTTATGACCGCCGAGGACCCCTAACGTGCAGCCCGGTAGTCTTTTTGAGCCCTGGCCGGTCGGCTAAGTCGCCCACCGGGACACTAATCCATCAGCTACACAATATGTAAATGAATATAAATACTAAACAAAATGCTACCCCATATTAAACGACTTCGGCTACATCCATCAAAATAACAAAACTGTCTGTGTCGACGATAGCCTTCATAGTCTTCACACCGACCCTGTGGCCTTTCGACTCCCTGTACAGCCGGCGCGGCGGTAGCCGTGGGGGAGGTCAAGTCACCACCCCAGGTGGTCAGGTGGTCAGCCAGCGGGTGCCGCCCGGGTCCCTGGCGGCCGGTGGGTGGCGGGAGAGGGCGGGGGCTCGTACTGCCCCCTGTCGGCCGCCGGGCAGTTCCACGGCGGTCTACACCACGCTGACCAGCCATGATGCCATGGAATGCACTGCATTGCTGGCGTTGCCTGGCAGGGTTCCGCCGGTCGATACCGCGGCGTGCCAGTGGTGATCCGTGCAGGGCGGCATGGACCGGCCCGACGCGAAACGCGAACCAAAGGCATCACTGATGCACCGGTCAGTGACGACGCGTCGGTGACGGGGTGTCATTGTCACTGTGCCACTGACACTCTGACATTGCCACTGTGCCACTGGCACCGTGCCACTCTCAGTCTGTCATTGTCGCCACGTCATTGTCACCTGGGCCACCAACGCCGATGTGTTATGGTTCTGTGCCGATTTGCTATGGTTCTGTTGTTCTGTGCCGATGTGCTATGGTTCTGTGCCGATGTGTTATGGTTATGTGCCGATGTGCTATGGTTATGTGGTTCTGTGCCGATGTGCTATGGTTCTGTGCCGATGTGCTATGGTTCTGTGGTTCTATGCTATGGTTCTGTGCCGATGTGCTATGTTCTGTGGTTATGTGCCGATGTGCTATGGTTCTGTGGTTCTATTTTATGGTTCTGTGACGATGTGCTATGGTTCTGTGCCGATGTGCTATGGTTCTGTGCCGATGTGCTATGGTTCTGTGCCGATGTGCTATGGTTCTGTGCCGATGTGCTATGTTTCTGTGGTTATATGCCATGGTTCTGTGCCGATGTGCTATGTTCTGTGGTTCTGTGCCGATGTGCTATGGTTCTGTGGTTCTATGATATGGTTATGTGCCGATGTGCTATGGTTCTGTGGTTCTATGCTATGGTTTTGTGCCGATGTGCTATGGTTCTGTGGTTCTATGCTATGGTTCTGTGCCGATGTGCTATGGTTCTGTGGTTCTATGCTATGGTTCTGTGCCGATGTGCTATGGTTCTGTGGTTCTATGATATGGTTCTGTGCTGATGTGCTATGTTCTGTGGTTCTGTGCCGATGTGCTATGGTTCTGTGCCGATGTGCTATGGTTCTGTGGTTCTATGCTATGGTTTTGTGCCGATGTGCTATGGTTCTATGCCGATGTGCTATGGTTATGTGGTTCTGTGCCGATGTGCTATGGTTCTGTGGTTCTGTGCCGATGTGCTATGGTTATGTGGTTCTGTGCCGATGTGCTATGGTTATGTGGTTCTGTGCCGCTGTGCTATGGTTATGTGGTTCTGTGCCGATGTGCTATGGTTCTGTGGTTCTGTGCCGATGTGCTATGGTTATGTGGTTCTGTGCCGATGTGCTATGGTTATGTGGTTCTGTGCCGCTGTGCTATGGTTATGTGGTTCTGTGCCGATGTGCTATGGTTATGTGGTTCTGCGCCGATGTGCTATGGTTCTGTGCCATTGACGCTGTGACGATGAGTAGTGGCTTCTCCAGTGGTTCTCCTGTGGTTCTCCTGTGGTATACAGGCAACTCACAACACCGAGACGCGCACCGATGTTCATCGTGATTTTCGATAGCCTATCCTAACTCGTTTTTGAACGATTCTAAGTACGTACTCATGTTTACATTTTGTAAATCCCCCCCTCCGTCACGTTCTAATTCGAATTAATGCAAACTTGGCAGGTGAGTAGATGACTTTGTCGTTTTGTAAGCACGATATTTTTGTTTTGTTTTACTGCAGGACTTCATGGAGGCTGCATCGTGAGCGGCCGAAATGTTACTTCAGACTCGCGCGTCACATTGTTTGAACTTTCAACATATATTGTAAGTGGCCGTGCCAGTGTGCAAAGTAACAATCAAAAGGCATGTTCGGCGTACAGGCATACAGTACTTACTACTTGTTCACGCTGTTCATGCGGTTTACGGGGAATAGTTCACCTTTAACCCGCGCGGCGCTGGAGGGGTAAATTTACCCCCCCTCCCGGGTTTTCGCTATAGATTCAAAACTACACTAGATATCGACGCGAAACTTTCAGTACCTTATCTGGCATCGATTTGACGTCTTCAACTAAATTTTGGAGAAAATCGGTCGAGCAGTTTTTGCGAAAATAGCGTTTTAGTGACGTCATGTAACGCCATTTTCGGTCCAAAATGGACGAAACTTTGATCGATGATAGAACAGCGAGTATTGAAGCAAATTGCAAACAAAGCACGTCAAAAGGAAGGAAATGACATTCTCTACAAGATGGCTATCTCGGATTTGCACAATTTTGATTTTCTGATCCCCAAAATGCAAAAAATCTTTTTATTTTTTTCAAAGTTTACCAAATCCAAAATTGTAAGAATTTGCAAAAAACCGGAAGATATGTCAGATAACCATCTCTAATGAGTGACTATTCCAAATTTCAAACAAATATCTATATTTTTGACCCCCCAAATGACACTAATAAGTGTTCAATGTGATGGACGCATTAAAAAAAATCGCAAATTTTGACATTTCTAGACATCGTACCCAAAAACAAATTGCACCATTGGATTGCTGTGGCAAAACTAAACCGTAAACATGTGTCGGTTATTGCAAATTTTGGATTTCAAAATTTGACCTTTTTGCCTGATCTTGACCTGACCTTGAGGTCAAATGTCAAAATAACCATTATTTTTGGATTCTACGTCTGAAATAACCCATGAGACATGTGTCACATGGGTTTCATATTACTTTTTCACAGTGTGACCTTTTGTGACCTGACTTTGACCTTGACCTGTACTTAGTATGATATTCATACTCAAGCATTACCCTCTCCTTATATTTAGAAGTGTTTTGGCAGAGTTTCGGCGCGCTGCTGTTGATAGTCCGGTCTCTGCAGCCAATAATCTCGAAAACAGGTGGTTTTGACCTTTGACCTGACCCTAACCTGATATGTGACCTTTTAAATAAAATTGTAAGAATTACTTAGAATCTTCCCATCGAGAGCTTCCGATCGCCGCCTTGCGCGTCTCGCTGCGATTATTGGTTCGGGAGATAAGAGGGGGGGGGGGGGGGTAAAATTTACCCCCCAGCGCGGCGCGTTCGGATGGAGACCCCAGCGCCGCGCGGGTTAACCCTCGCCGGGGTAGGGCAAAATCACTATGTGTTCGGGTAGGGGGAGGGGGTACGACCCGCCCCCCCTTAGCGTTTCGCCCCTAATTGAGCTAAAGCTTCGATTCAAAGACGAACGTGTTGCTTGTGACGAGGGGAAGCCGCTGATACCCGATTTTAAGGTCTTGGGTCATTAGGTGACCTCTGAGGTCATGTCAATGACCCGAATGTCATCAAAATTAAAAATGCGAATAAATTGAATTTTATCGAGCTAGAATCGTGAATGAGCATATCATAATGCTTAATGTGTGCCACATTCGTAATCAGCATCACAAAATGTCCTAAAGCTGCCAAATTACAAAAAGGTCATTTCAGGTCATCTGAGGTCAGTGACCTCGGTTGACCTGTGGAAGCGCATGACCCCAGTGAAACATATAATTATGTAAAATGGATCCCAAATTTGAAATTAGCGTCACAAAATGTCCTAGAAACCGCCAGAAGCCAAACAAAGTCATCGGAGGTCACAGGAGGTCATTGACCTCAGTTGACCTCTGAAAAGGTCAATCGAGGTCACAATCTCAGTGGAAACCACAACTTTCACCTGGAAACACCTGTGCATATGCTCCTGAACAACAAATACTCGAAAACGGCAGAAGTTACAAGCATCGATACTGCGGGACGCCAGTTGCGCCTGACATGACCTTGAGAAACAGGTCATAGATGACGGGTCATGTAGGGTAGAAATTCAAAATGTTTCGAGTATGTGGGACATGTAAAAAAAATAGGGTACTGAAAGTTGCATCGAAATCGGTTGGAAACTACGCGAGTTAATCCAGAAAAACCGAGGGGGTGGCATCCACCCCACCCCCTACCCGGGCGAGGGTTAACATGGGGTTTTGGACTGAGATAGCAGATTTGTAGAGCTGATCTAAAAATGGGTTGTGGTGAAAGAATTACCACCCTGCGTTAAGTAATTTCGACACAGGACTAGTGGGCCCGGTTTTATGTCGCTGTTCCGGGCTACAATCGGGACATGAACGCTCGCCGCCGGAGGCAGGTACACTCTCTGGCACGTAGTTTCTGATCACGACGCCTCGTCAATATCCGCTCAGCCGCCCGGGCGGCGCGGCGCCCCTTGTCAGAGACTGGACTTGGCGTCAGGCGGAGCCAGAACGCCAGCTGCTGTCGTACGATTTCTCGTGAAATGCAAAGAGAAATTTACTTCTTTCTCCACATATATCCATCAGTTGTCCAAACGCAAGTCATATTCGTAGTTTGAGCTCAAGATGCACTGTATGGTTGAATTTCAAGACAACTTTCAAGGTGACCTATTCCCTCTAATTTTAAAAGAATTCCTGGTGTTTTCACCTTCAATATTGTGACAAGGACATTTTGAAACAGTCATCCAATTACAAGCTGCGCGTGTGTTTATGTCATGTTTTACCTACATGCATTCGTTTGGTATTTCTAACAACCATGCCCACTTCGTGTTTTAGTCGGCAACACGCCTGTCCGAATGTATTTCCGCCGTGGCGAAGCAGTAATAATGCTTGAGTCGAAATGGATTCGAACCCCGACTCGTGCTGCGTGTTGGGATGACCATTGAACTGCGGTCAGCGGCGGAGGGCGCCACGAGTGGAGGAGATCAGAGCAGTGGATGAGTAGATAGATAAGGAGTAGTAGATAGGGAGAAATGGGCTCAGCAAGTTTGCCACCGTCAACTTTCGAGGCCTAACTCCGCCAGTGAGCACACATTGTACATTCTATGGCGTGGTTCCTCGTCCACAAACAAGCGCTGCTTAACAAAGTGATCCCCTTTCCCAGAAGCCATCAACATATTATATTTCAACCAACTAAGATAACTCTGATTAGGTATCGTATCATAAGATATGGCACCCGGCCGCCCCACCCGGCGAGGCATCCACCACTACCACCAACAACAACGGTCAACAAGGCATCCACCACCACCAGCAACAACAACGGTCAACAAGGCATCCACCACTACCACCAACAACAACGGTCAACAAGGCATCCACCACCAACAACAACAACAACGGTCAACAAGGCATCCACCACGTGGGTCTCCTGCCGGCTGGGAGGTATGTACCGGATCGATAACCGCAACTGATACGTCGTACGGCCCAAACCACGTGCCAGATAGCATGCTATCCGACCAAGCAATGCAAGACTTAAAGGAAATAGTTCACCTTCAACATGGGGTTTTGAACTGAAATAGCAGTTTTGTAGCCCGTGTTGAGAAATCCTTATCTGGAACTTTTCTTGGCTGAAAAGACTCTCCAGCCGAAGATATTTGACTTTTTGGCGAAGGAATGCGGCGTTTTTTTTTGTTTTGTTTTTTTTACCCGGACCGGCCTATAGCCATATCCCGGGTTTGGGGAAAGTACTTCTGGCAATTTGCCAGGCAAAGAGTTACGTTAGTCGGTTTATGGGAACCCGAGCAAAAAAGGGAATAGGGTAGTTATTTTACGTTAAGTGAATTCTTCACAGTAAATCTAAAGTCTATCTTACGTTAAGTATTTCGTTCAAAGTCAAAGTTAAAATAAAACACGAGACACATACATACACAATATATTTCATACACACACACACAGAACAGAATACTTGTACAGTGTCAGAGTTGATGGAGCCGTGGGGTGCCGTCATTGCAACAGCGGGAGACTGTTGCCAGTCTCCCTAGCTCCGGCGCCTCGGCGAGACCTGGTTGTGGGGTGTGTTTAGCTGGGCGAAAAGTCCTAAATAATAAAAAACCCAGCGTCTAAGGCAAAGGGGAAAAACCTGCGCGGTGGGCCAAAAATGCGCAAGGCAAAAAACCCCTGTTATATTTGTTTAGCTAAACGTGTTTGGTAGAAATAATCTAAGAGGGGACCTATCAATACAAGATAACTATCACCTAACAATGTAAAAAAGGTTTGATAGGGTGGATACTGCACCGCAGCGCAGTGGACACTGCACCGCAGCGCAGCAGCCACCGCACCGCGGCGCAGCATCGGCGAGTGATCTGGTTTGGCAGGGAATCATGCCGCCGCCAACGCAAAATCGCACATCAGCCATCGGCGTTCCATCGCAGAAGTCCCCCGCCAAATCAGCCACGTCACGAACAGCCAAAGCACTAAACCATTCGCCGCGCGGCCGAGATCCAGCAGGGGCCCCCCGCAACAACACACCGGCAGCTGACACGCAACCCCACGTCGGCAGCGACATGATTTAACATACTGCACCGCAGCGCAGCGGACACCACACCGCAGCGCAGTGGAGTGATCACCGCACCGCAGCGCAGCGGCCATCACACCGCAGCGCAGCATCGGCATATGTTATCAGGGGCGGGTGTTCAACTCCTCGGCTTTGGCAAGAGCGGAGTAGAGGGGAGAGGAGGGTTGGGAGGAGCATTACGTTAAGAAATGAACAACGAATTCCAATGGAACCTTTCGTTGCGCGACTGATTTGGCAGGGAATCATGCCTCCGCCAACGCAAGACCGCACACTACCATCGGCGTCCCATCGCAGAAATCCCCCGCCAAATCAGCCACGCAACGAATTTCGCCGCGCGGCCGAGATCCAGCAGGGGGCCCCCGTAACTAGACACCGGCAGCCAACACGCAACCCCACGTCGGCAGCAGCGTGATTTTAACATAATTTAACATGCTGCACCGCAGCGCAGCGGACACTGCACCGCAGCGCAGCAGCCACCGCACCGCGGCGCAGCATCGGCGTGCGATCTGGTTTGGCAGGGAATCATGCCGCCGCCAACGCAAAATCGCACATCAGCCATCGGCGTCCCATCGCAGAAATCCCCCGCCAAATCAGCCACGTCACGAACAGCACCGGCCATTCGCCGCGCGGCCGAGATCCAGCAGGGGGCCCCCGCAACAAGACACCGGCAGCCAACCCGCAACTCCCGCGTCAGCAGTAACCTGATTTAACAGTTAGTCAGGAAGTTATTTCTGACTGGTTTGGCAGGGAATCATGCCGCCGCCAACGCAAAACCGCACATCAACCATCGGCGCCCCATCGCAGAAATCCCCCGCCAAATCAGCTACGCAACGAACAGCCAAGCCATAACCATTCGCCGCGCTACCAATCCAGCAGGGGGCCCCCGCAACAAGACACCGGCAGCCAACACGCTACCCCACGTCGGCAGCAACCTGATTTAGCGACCAATTTGACAGGGAGTCATGCCGCCGCCAACGCAAAACCGCGCATCAACCATCGGCGCCCCATCGCAGAAATCCCCCGCCAAATCAGCTACGCAACGAACAGCCAAGCCATAACCATTCGCCGCGCTACCAATCCAGCAGGGGGCCCCCGCAACAAAACACCGGCAGCCAACACGCAACTTCCACGTCAGCAGCAGCACAATTTAACGGTTAGTCAGAAACAACTGAATGAAGTATTTGTTGGAGGTGATTTATTATTTCTTGTTGAACCGTCTCAAATTGCGGCGGTAGCGGTTACTTTCAGAGGGGCTGGGGGAGGGGCTACGAGGGAGCTGGGAAGGAGGGTGGGGGGAGGGGAGGGATGGCAGGGAGAGGGTGAGGGACTGACTGTCCTCAGAGAGAGGAGGAGGGTGGGAGTTTGGGAGTTGGCGGGTGACGGCTCTGATCATAGAGGCGTCAGAGTCCTCCGAGGACACAGAGGACTCGAGCGGGGACTCCGCCAGAGATTCGGCGGGGGTGGGAGTGGGTGCCGCTGGGGCACTGCCAGAGTCCAGAAGGGACTCGGCGATACTAGAGTCCAGAAGGGACAGGAGGGACTCGGTCTGCTCTGCCGTCGGTGGGGGTGGGCACTGCCGCCGCTGTGACGGGGCAGGCGGTGGCGCCGGTGAGGTGGACCCACTTGAGGTCCGACGGGGGGGCGCGGGTGGGGTTCGGTGGGATGGGGGCAGCGGGGGCCAGACGCTGGGGGCCAGCGCTGGGATGGGAGGTGGGGTGGGGGGGGGGGACCGCCTTGCGGGCCCGGGTCTGCTCGGCGGCTAGCGCTCGGGCAGGGCAGTCACGGGACCATGCGGGGTGGGCGGCCCCGCACGACACGCAGCGAGTGGCTGCGGTGTCGCCACTGACACATTGGGCTGTGTCGTGCGTCTCGGCGCACTTCCCGCAGATGGACTGGCGGGCGTGGCACTGACGCTGGTGGTGGCCAAACCGCCAGCAGGCTCTGCACTGCAGAGGCCCTTGGGTCCACTCCTTGACTGTGACTACTATGTAGCCACAGTAGATGCGTTCCGGGAGCTGTAAGCCCCGGAAACGCAGCCGGACCATGGGGTTGGGGCCTGGTCGCTTAGACCGCATCCGGACCACTTCTGTCACCCCCTGAGTCACTAGCTCCTGGAGGAGCACGGTCTCAGTCAGATTGCTGACTTCGGGGCACAGGATGAATCCCTGGCAGGAATTCATGTGGTCCGGGGCCGTCACCTCACAAGCCTTGTCCATAAAAGACGGGATGGCTAGGAGGGTGGCAGTCTGCTGGCCAGACAGGGTCTGAACCAGCAGAGCGCCGGAACGGATGGAGCGCGCGGTGGCCACCTCTCCGCAGAGGGCGACCAGTTGGCGGCGCACCGCGAACGGGTTGGAGTGCCTCATGGTCACTCCGTCCTTCCTCTGAATGAGGAGGAGAGCAGGCCCGTCGGGTGGCGAGGTGTTGGGGGGGAGCCAAGCACCGGGTCGGTCCAGGCGAGGCTCCCGAGGGGAGCCGGGGGGTCCAGGAGGACCGTCCGGGGGGGGGGGGGGCAGACCCCTGAAGGGGGTCGGGTGGCTTCGGAAGGAAGCCGGGGGGTGGCCGCGCGCCGGGACGGGAGAGGAGAGACTCCTGAAGGGGGCCGGGCGGGGGGGTCGCCATGAGGGGACGGAGGGGCGGGGAAGTTGCCATGAGGGGGCGGAGGGGCGGGGAGGTCGCCATGACCGGAGGAGGGAGGGGAAAGTTTAATTAATAACCTAAATTACGTTAACGTGGCACACACGGCAGAACGTGTTGCCAGCTGCAATTTATCTACAGAATGAAGCGGGTTCTCTACCTTGCAAATTGTGGAAATTACGTTACCTACTTAAAAATATCTAAAGGCTACCTATCTAAGGGTCTAACGACCCTGCCACAAGCACGTGGACAGGGTCCCGCACCCGGAAGCGGTGGAGAGCTGGAGAAGGCTGGCTAGAAGGCGTCCGTAGGTCCGATGTCGATGAAAGGATGCAATGCGGCGCATATATGATATACCGTACCGTCTGAACTGTACCAGCACTGCATGGAGCATGCGCAGACCAATAACGCACACCACAACATTAATAATGTACAACCTTTTGTCTTGAATTGGCGCGATGTAGGACCATTTTTGAAAAGAAAAAAAGAAACTGTATTACAAAATATAATAAAATCGTGTTCTGAAAAAAAATCCGAAGGTGAAATATTTCCTTTAAAGGGAAATAATGACCTTTTTCCACAAAAATGGAGTTAGCACTTGAAATCGTCAGACGAGACCAAAATATATTGTAAATTCATCACATTTGGCATGAAAACTTTCCTACCGAAAGATATTTCAAGTTAAAGTTGATAAGCGTTCCACACTTTTAACGACCGGTACTTGCAAGTACTTTTGGTCCTCATCAAACTGCGGGCTTTTCCCGTATTGTTTTTTTACGCAATGGAGTGGAAAATATATTGTGCGTTCTGCTTGTTGTGATTATATGCCCGGCGATCTTCTAAAACTAACAGCGATTGGAAAAAGTGGAAATAAAATCGGAAGCTCATCGATGCACATCAACGGCGGCATAGTTAGTGGTTGCGACCCTCAATTTTTGAAAATCGATTCATTTGTTTTCAACATTAGGAGTATTGTATAATTTGTCTGTGGCTGTATTTATCACTATGCTTTATATTATCATGAAAAATAATAATTTTTCCCCAAAAAACTAACAAACAATAACACAAAACTGGCAATAAAATCGGAAGCTCATCGATGCACATCGACGGCGACCTATTTAGCGTCGGCGATTTGTTTACAAAGTCATTGTCATGCTTCTCGGCGCACTTAACCATCTCGGCGCACTTGGCGAGTTGTTCCTGATTAGTATACCCAAGTCCCGTAGCAGGCTTTGTTAATGACGTCACTGGTGCCATTCTTGTGTAGCATTGCAAAATATATCTGATTTTGAGTTGAAAGCTAATTAAAGACTTATTCAAATTATTGTTTTTAAGTTTGAATTTTCTTGTTAATCATTATTAAAGGTATTTTATCACTGTATTGCATAGTAGTTGACGCTTCAGAAACTTGTGACGTAATAATATTGTATCCAATATGCATTTCCCTCACCTTTTGCTATTGTGGCGCAGTGCCGAGTGCTTTGCGAATACTAGCTTGCCTGGGGTTCAATTAATTCCGCCCTTATTTTATTCGAGTTGGTATAGTTTGCATGTTGTTGTTATTCATGACTTATACTGATAGTCAGTCATGCATCACAGATGCTTCACGGATTGCTTCACGGATCAGAGCGCTGCTCGAACGCACGCTAGTAGCGCTTTCGTTCTCCATGGCAACCAGGCGAGAGCCAATGCAAAGCCAGAACGTATTCCCTTTCTGGCTTTTGATTGGCTGACGCCTGGTTGCCATGGAGAACGAAAGCGCTACTAGCGTGTGTCCGAGCAGCGCTCAGTTTGATCAGAAATGTCACAGAGCCTCCAAAAATGCCGCACTCGATGTAAACAATGGTAGGGAAGGACGAATTTGTCAATGACCTTCATGAAGTACACAAGGTACTTGTTTTGTATTTTTTCCAAACTTACAACTTTGAATTTGGGAATAATTTTATTTAATTCTTAAATTTAAATAAAATAATTTTAAAACCATAACGGTAGCCTAAGAAATTGTTGCTAACAAAATCGAAAGGTCATTATTTCCCTTTAAAGGGATTATACGGGTTTCCGTCCTGAAAGTAAATGCACTCTTTTGCAGTTGTATGAGCTTTAAGCACGTTTAATACATATAACAGGGACCTCAATGCTCATTTAGTCCATTATTTCAGCAATTATCAGCGTTAAAACTTGGGCGTTTTTCGAGACTAGTATCAGATAACGAGTACTTGATAGGCACTACTGTCCACCACTTTTATCTTAAAATCAATTTGAGAGTTTTTAATTATCTGCAAGCCCTACACTGGATCACACAATTATTATGCAATTCAAAACTGACGGGACTTTGTATTATTACACACTGTTCGTTGAGGTTTTGTGTTTTTGTGTTTTTCTTTTCTCTGGCCTTTAGCGTTGAGAATTTGGTGGTGGCGTATTCATTTTTTTGGCATGAAAATTCATGAAAAATTAATTGAAACCATCAACATATTATATTTCAACCAACTAAGATAACTCTGATTAGGTATCGTATCATAAGATATGGCACCCGGCCGCCCCACCCGGCGAGGCATCCACCACTACCACCAACAACAACGGTCAACAAGGCATCCACCACCACCAACAACAACAACGGTCAACAAGGCATCCACCACGTGGGTCTCCTGACGGCTGGGAGGTATGCACCGGATCGATAACCGAAAAATAAGAGTCCAGGTCCCCTGTGTAAAATCGGATATCTTGCCTCGCCTACTATTCAAGTTTATTGCTAGCGGGAGCGCCCCCTGTAGTCACACTGAGACCAGCTAGCAGATGATTGGTTCCAGCTTTAACCCTATTTGTAACAGGGGGGCGGATACCGCCCCTTCAATTTTTTTCGCAGATATCTCCAGAACGGCTTTGAGCATGTCTATCACATTTTGGGACTTTTTCCAAAATCAATTTTCACATTCGGTGTCAAAATTTTGAGTTCTTAACCTGAACAGAGGCGGTTCCAGGGCACGTTTTTGGGTGGATTCAGCGGCGACATTTGGCGATAATACGGAAATGCGATCTTCATGGTTTCTTCCTAACTTCCTCAAGTATAAAGGAGTTACATTGGTTTACGGTGATTGAAACAAGTGCAAATTAGTTGATGTTAATGAAATATCATTAGAAAAAAATCTGGCAGAGGCGGTTTCAGTGGCTTGAAAAGGGGAGGTTTCTAGGAAGTATTCAATGCTTGGCGGGAAGCCAATAGAGCGATGTAAGGGACATTTATAGCTATCAAGATGTAAAAGATAGATCCTCCTTCCATTATTTGCATAATGTATTACATATAGAGTTGCAGGGGCGTGTTCAGGCACATGAAAAAGGGGGTGACTGGCATGGTGATGACGATATTCCAGCGATTACGACGCAATAGACGGTTATTTTATAATGATATATGCACATATGAGGAGAAGAGAGGGAATAACGCCATTTTCTTGCAGAGGCGCGCTCAGGAATGGAAGAAAGGGGGTCATATTATTGCAAGGAAACGAAGATGCATGGGCCTACAATGACATAACATACTGCAGTTTTCGGATGAAACCTGCACCACAGGGTACTCTATGAACGATTATAGGATAATAGGCGAGTCCAGGAAGGGTAAAAAGGGGGTACAAAATGAGAATTGAAGTTGTAAGTGAAATAGTCACTGTTGATTAGTTGGTATCATAATAGCGGATAATATACCCATCAAAAGGTCTTGCGCCTACCCAGTTTTGATCCTGGATACGCCTATGATGAAGTACAACATGCAAAAAGGAAATATCTACAATAAGTAATGTATTTATAGTGCTGGGTAGCAAATTACCTGCGGTTAATATTTTTCCCTATTTTACCTCCCTTTTTCACTAACCTGGTACCGCCTATGGCTAAAAATATGTTTTATAATTGTTTTTGTCTGATGTTACAATAACACACGATTTAATTTATAAAAAAACATCAAAAAATGGTTTCATTACGGATTTACTTCACCCCCATATTGAGCGACCTGCACACGCCTATGATTTTTGGATTTTCAAAAGCCACCACCAAATATCAATTTCCAATGCAAGCTCTATCGATCCCCATCGGTTGCGTTCAAATCGGTTGATAAACATGTCAGCTGTGTTGGATCACAAATACCTCTAAAATTTGTAGTTTTTGCCCCCCCTGTTGCCCCCCTATCAAAAATTCCGGATTTTTTTATTTTTTTTTAGAAATGTAGATCGTGATGAGGGAAATCAAACACCGTTTGATTTGTGAACATCGGACGGGTAGATCTCGAGATCTCCGGGGGCGGAATCCCCCCCTTGTTACAAATAGGGGTAGACAGGAGCCTGGTACAAATAGGGTTAAGCGGCGACCAATCAGAATTTGCGAGACATCCACGATCTCAGGATTTGGTAGCACCACAGGTCAAGACCGAGGTGATAAGCTAACATTTGTGAGACAATCAGGCATATTCTGGAGAAATATAAGTATGAAACACCGAACATCCAAGAACACCAGGAATATAGTTTTCCTAAAAGTCATTGAATAACATGTAACACATGCTATGTAACTTGCGAGTAGGTCAACAAATATTAAATATAGCATATGCAAGAGTACCTTTGTGTATTCTCGTGCTCAAACAGCAGTTTTTGAACAGACTCAACTAATCTTTTGAGGCTAGCGAAATTTTATTAGAAAACGCTAAAAAGTCTCAATTTCTAGGAAATTATTTTCCTAAGAGTGGAAGCTATTTATGCTATATAAACAAGCCTATTGAGCCTGCAGGCGATAGCCGGTCCTCGCTAGACGCTGTTGTAACGTTCGGCTTTTATCATCGATCGCGAGCGCCGCGAGTGTTATCAGAGTAGCAGTGTGGTGACACCTGACAGGGGCGGATCCAGGATTTTCTAAGGCAGGGGGCTTCAGGCCTGAGGGCGGCATATTTCCTCGGTGACGGGGGCGGCATGGTGCCGTCCGAGGGCGGCATAATGCCTTCCGAGGGCGGCGATGTACCTTCTGAGGGCGGCATAATGCGTTGTGAGGGCGGCAAGATGTCTTCTGAGGGTGCCAGGGTGCCTTCCAAGAGTGCTACGATGCTGTTGGCAGACGCAAGGGCGCCCTGGCGGCCTCCCGGAAACGCTACGGTGCCTTCGGCGCCGGCAAATCCTATACAAAAATGGCGCCGTTTTCTAAGGCAGGGGGCTTCAGCCCCTACGGCCCCCCTGGATCCGCCACTGACACCTGACACTCGTCACACATTGCGGACATCGACAGGGGCGCAGCAGAGTTTTTGGGCCCATCGATGAGCTCAATGGGCCCCTGGACATGCCCAAGAGGCCCCCTGGGCTGGCTTCGAAAGCTTTCAGTGTCTCTGAGGGCCCTTGACATGCACCAGAGTGACCCTTTCCTGGTTTGAGGGCTCCTCTGTGACTTTTTGAAAGCCATTTAGCTAATGCAAATGGTATCTGGGCCAATCTTGGCGGGGCCCCCTGTGACCCGTAAGGGGGGGGGGGGGCAATTGCCCCCCTTGCCCCCCCCCCCTGGCTGCGCCCCTGGACATCGAGCGTCGGCAACACCGCGTCGGTAACACCGCGTCGGTAACACCGCATCGGTAACACCGCGTCGGTAACACCGCGTCGGTAACACCGCGTCGGTAACACCGCGTCGGCCACACCGCGGCGTCTCCTGTCGGACTGCACGGCTCGTATAGCACCGAGGAGCCTCCGTATTTGAGGCGCCCCTCGACTCGTCACGAACTTGCGGCAATCCAATTGCTTTTATTCTGGAAGCTGTATCTATAACGTTAACGTAGCACTAACAGATAACGAGAGGGCCGAGTCTGTAAAAGACGTCCAGTAACGTACGAAATCCGATGACTTCAGACGCGGACGTCTGGTATTTTAATCTTGACGGGACTGTCGCCCGAAGCATGCGTGATGTTGCGGACGCGCGTGTTTGAGTCTTGCATTGTTTGGTCGGATAGCATGCTATCTGGCACGTGGTTTGTGCCGTACGACGTATCAGTTGCGGTTATCGATCCGGTGCATACTTCCCAGCCGTCAGGAGACCCACGTGGTGGATGCCTTGTTGACCGTTGTTGTTGTTGTTGGTGGTGGATGCCTTGTTGACCGTTGTTGTTGGTGGTAGTGGTGGATGCCTCGCCGGGTGGGGCGGCCGGGTGCCATATCTTATGATACGATACCTAATCAGAGTTATCTTAGTTGGTTGAAATATAATATGTTGATGGCTTCTGGGAAAGGGGATCACTTTGTTAAGCAGCGCTTGTTTGTGGACCATATTCATCACGTCAATATGTATGTACATTTACTTTTTTATTAGAAGTTGCGTTTCAGCTCTTGATTGCCAATAATAATAAATTACATTAACCCGCGACTTACTGGGGGGGGGGGGGGGGCTACTTTTGCCCCCCCCCCCTCCCGTTATTTTGCAATAACGCCTAACCAAACACCAGTATCGTCACCGAACTTGCCGTACCTTCTCTCACATCAATTCTACATATGTTGGCAAAAGGAAAAAATATGAGGTTATGATAGGTCAACCTGGAATGACGTCAGAGTGACGTCATGTTCTTCGGTTTTTGTTGCAAAATATTGGTTTGCGGAAAACGTTGTCAAAGGTACGATGTATGAGATAAACTCAATTGTCTTAAATCAAAGTACTAACAATATACCGGGATATGAAACTGCCATCTCGGATTTTTTTTATTCAAAATTTTGACAAATCCAAATACATTTCTTTTTACATTTAAACAAAATAAGACTTATCCAAAAACTGGACTGTATTTGATCGAGACGTGTTCGGTGAATATGTGTACCAAATTTGAAGTCGATATTTTCAAAAATGACTGACTTATGACCTTTAAATGACACAAATCGACCACCTCTCACAACATTGCTATGCATAAAAAACGCATTTCCGTTTTTGCTTTGTTCTTCGATTTATATGGACCAAACAAAGTTCTAAGGTCATATTTCGCGTTCTAGACGAAACAAAAACCCATAAACATGTGTTACAACGCCTAAACACCGTAATCTGCAGTTTGACCTCGTGACCTCGGATGACCTTGACCTGACCCAAGGTCATAAACAGCTTAGAAAGGTACTTAGAAGTGTCAGACACACAAATCATACCGATTTATCGACTGCTTATGCGTTTAATATCGTAATTTTGCGCGACAATTCCATCCATCGAGGCCTTTTGACACGGTCAAACATTTTGTACTTGACCTGATCTGTGACGTCATCGGTGACCCTGAGGTCAACAATATTATGTTTACCTCGATAAATTTCCCAGGTTCGCATTTTTATATTGGGTCCGGTAGTTCCCGAGATCCGAGGGGGGGGGGGGGGGGGGAAATAGCCCCCCCCCCAGTAGGTTGCGTTATGAAATATACCCCAGTAACTCGCGGGTTAAAACAAAAATATTCAACGAAAAACAAATCCGGACGATAGATTCAACACATGGGGTCACGGAACCAAAAATGCACCTGGGGTCTTCAAGAATGGCCTATAATAACATGATCCAGAAGGAATTGGGCTGATATCATGCGTATCCTCAGAATAGGAAGCATTTGAATATTTCCCCATTTACTTATAATGGGGAGGTCACGAAATTGACCCGACCTTAGGTCACCGATATTAAAAATCCGAGATAAACGAATTGTAGGTATTATTACCCTTATGAAATCCTGTAGGTACCAAATCGATAGGCCAAAAACTGTGGCTGTGGTACGACCGCACACGTTTTTGGAGGTGGGTCACGTGACCTCACCTGGTGACCTGACCTGAGATAACCCGTAGTCAATAATTTTACAATATGTTGGCAATTGATGACTTAACAGTTGTACCAAAAAAAGCTGCGTTGCGCGCAGCCGTTTTTTGCTATTCTCGAAAAAACCTTAGGGTGGTGGCATCTAAACGCCCTACCCCCGGCACGGCGCGGGAAATCCGGACAGTCGATTCCCCGGGGGCGGGCCGGGGTGCTAGTGCATTTTCAATGGAGGTCCATGTCAGGACAGTGGATTTCACTGTCCTGGGACCCACCCCTTTAACCCTATTCCCTGGCGGCCAGAATTACGTTCCCCTGCGGGGTGGGGGGGGGGGGGCAGATTCAACCACCCCCAGCTCTTTCGAGAACCGCTCGGACGAGTTCTCGAAAATTTTGTTTAGTTGAAAAATAGGGGGACAAGGGGCAACAAATCCGACAATTTTGGGTGTTTTTTTAAAGGTCATTGCGGTCATGTGGCTCAACCGATTTTATGCTCCAAACGTTTTTGAGCTTCAAATGTACTGGTATTTAATATATCAAAAGAAAAAAAACAAAGTAAAAAATCATAGGCGTATTCAGGGAATGTAAAATGGGGGAGTTTCTGGGGAAAAATATGTGTTGTTCGTGATTGTTTGGGACGACATGAACGTCACATGTGGGCATTATATGCTGGCATTTGTTACATTTGATATATTGTGCATAGGCGGATCCAGGAAAAACATGGGGGGGGGGGGGGGCACCATGCGCGTAACGCTTTTATCATCTGATTAATTTGAAGTTTGACCTAATTTGAGGGTGGGTATCGCCTCCCATAAATTTGATATATTGCGCATAGGCGGATCCAGGAAAAAAAACATGGGGGGAGGGGCACCATGCGCGTAACGCTTTTATCATCTTATTAATTTGAAGTTGGACCTAATTTGAAGGGTGGGTATCGCCTCCCATTTTTTTTTATCCTGAGTGCGCCTCTGCCCCAAAAATATGTACAATCCCAGTATCTATGATGCATATTGCATTGCAATTGTTTCTGACGCATTTATTGCACTGCAAACCACGAAGGAAGTATGCGACGCAAAATCGCATTCGTAACAACCTCCCAAAAAAGAGAGCCTGGAACCGCCTCTGCTGGACCGATTTGTCAAAATTTTGACACAACACGCGCCATTCAATTTTTGGAAAAGTCACAAAGTTTCAGGACGCTATGCCTAACGGTTTAGAAGCCGCAAGTGAAAAGCCACCGGGAGGGGCAGAATCTGCCCCCCGCAGGGAATAGGGTTAACTTGAAAACTAAATGAGTTAGAAAGACGCGGAAAAAAAACGTTCAAAAGCTCATGACAAGCTGATTCGAAAATATTTTAGGTTTTTTTCTGCAAGTCAATATTGAGGTCACCAGAGGTCATCAAAGGTCAGATTTTCAAGTTTTAGGACTTCGCTCCAGAAACCCCCAGATATCACAGGAACTATGATAGCTAGGAACAAACGTAAACAAACAATGGAAAGCTCCTGAAAAATGCAATGGCAAAAGTGTCCTCAAATTTTATATCAGGTCAATAGTTGAGGCTCCAGAGCTCATCAAATGTCAAAACGGTAAAAAAAGTTTATCACGAATAGCTGTTTACCTAATAACGACAAGGCAATAATTTTGACGCCATCGTGCTTGTCTCGTCAAAACACTTCTCGTCATATTAGTGTTGACCAGGTCAGGCCAACTTACAAATGTGACCTCTGGTCAAGGTCAAGTGGTGGTGACTCAAGTAAGTCATGTTGTATATGGGAAGACGTGCCGCGGCAAGATAAACACATTGGTGTCGGTTTCACTTCTCTATCGTCATGATGTCGAGAGTTATTGACATTAAACTGTTGGTGACCTCGGATGACCTCGGCTGACCCTGTAGGGGTCACTGAACAAAAATGGCACCTAGGTCATCAAGAATGTTCTATAATAACATGATCCAGAAGGAATTAGACTGCTATCTTGCGTCTCCTTAGAATAGGAAGCATTTGAATATTTCCCCTTAGACTTATAATGGGGAGGTCACGAAATTAAACCGACCTTAGCTCGCTGATATTACAAATCCAAGATACATGAATTGTAGATATATGTGACCTTATGAAATCCTGTAAGTTTAAAACCGATCATCGCAAAACTGTGACTGTGGTAAGACCACAAGTTCTTTTTTGGGAGATGGGGTCACCAGACCTGGTCTGGTGACCAAGATGACCCGATTATTTTTTTACGTAATGTGGACAATTGATGGACAAACAGCTGTGCCAGAAATGGCGGCGCTGCGCTTCGCCGTTTTTCCGCTATCCGCGAGAAACCTGACGGGGCGTCTACCCCTCCCCCGGCACGGCGCTGGTTAAAATATAGGGATGATGTGAGCATGCAGCCAGGTGTTAGGGTATTCATGTGAAGTAAACAAATGACTCCAGCTGTGCTGGGGTCATTTTTGTGTGTCCCACTTTTGGGCCACTCAAAGCACATTTACCACCCCTGCCTATGGGGAGTTGGCTTTGGAAGATGGTCCTGGCCTGGTCCCCACTATTACCTCTTGGGTCTAACAAGTTGGCACTGGCGGTCCAGCCTCTCTCCGTGGGGGTGGGGTATCTTTTTGTGGCAAAAAAGTACCCCATTTTTTATTTCTTCGCGGACTTGGGCCGGTCGCCTTATTTTGGTATTCGAGCTTAAAGGGACATTGCCACCTCGCAGGCCAATATGGAGTTTTTGGTGTGTATCGTTCGATTAAGCGTGTCCGATTTCACCTGCAAAATTTGATTCCCGAAACTCCCCCATTAGATAAAAAAATACATTTCACCACTCATGCTTGCCAAGCATTCGTTTATTGGAGTCGCCACATCACTATTTATAATCACTTCTTTGCGGACTGTTATTTTCTTTTGAATGTTGCAAACTCAACATCACCATTCCGTCAGTGCACTTTAAAATTAAAAAGCGTATGCAGTTAATTATATTTTCAACAACCTTAGCCTCTTTCATAATAAAGCAGCAAGAATTGCTATGGCTCGACTTTGGGACCGTAGGAGTTGTGACCTATACCTTATAACACAGATAGACTTTTCAAGATCAAGTCTCGGAGAGTTCGAACGCTTCGGCTTTGGGCGGGCGTCAATACACAGCCAAACTGGATGAGAGCGGCCATCATGAATCTAGTACTGAGCACAGTTGGGACCAACGTTTTGGAGTCAGAAATAAATACAAAATGCTTTGCCGATACACTGCTTTATGTGCTGCAGGAGCAAGTTTGAGCTTGAGCATACATGATTGTTGATCTCCACCATGAATTTAAGTAGCTTTTTAGAAATCTTCCGGAGGTGGCAATATCCCTTTAAGAAATTCACTTTTCAAATTCACAACAAAATATTTTGTTGATTTTTTTCCGAGAAAAACTAATCTTCTTATTTTGGGGGGTCAAAAATACAAAATTTCGAAAATCCGAGATAGACATTTTGAAGAGAATGTTATTTCCTTTCTTTTGACGTTTTTGTTTGCAATTTGCTTAAAAACGCTATTTTCTACGATTGTTCAAACATTTATCGCTTTTCTACCCACAAATGGCATGACATGGCGTCATTCACCCTCGCCCGGGGGGGGGGGGATGCCAACCCCCCTCGGTTTTGCTAGCATAAGTCGCGTAATTTCCAACCGATTGCAATGAAACTTTCAGCACCCTACTTTTGAAATTTTTCGACATGCTCTGCAAGTTTTGAATTTCTAACCCACAAGACCCGTGACCTATGACCTGTTTCTTAATGCAATGTCAGGCGCAACTAGCGTCCCGCAGTATCGATGCTTGTAGCTTGTGCAGTTTCCGACTGTTTGTTGTTCAGGAGCATATGCACAGGTGTTTCCAGGTGACAGTTGTGGTTTCCACTGAGATCAACCGACAGGAGGGTCGGAAGACGGTCCCCCGACCCCCCACTCTCCTTCCGAGAGTGGGGGGTCGGGGGGACCGTCTCCCGACCCTCCTGTCGGCGACGCCCCTACATGTTACGGATTAAATTTCCTTCGTTTTCCTTTTGGAGCAGCGGTGTGTCGAAGGGGAAGCGAAGGAGATTTCATCCGTAACTAACTGAGTCCATTTCCACGTCGCAGGGGTGTAGGATCCTATTCAGTTGAGGGGGTTGCAGCCCCCCCCACACACCCTTGGCTTCAGCCACCCCAACTTGGACGAGGAAGTGGGTCAAATCCGGGTGTATTTTGGTGTATTTTGTTTTAATATTCGAGATATATCTCGAATAGTAAAATCTGTATTTTGGTGAATTTTGATGGTACTTTAAGCGATTTTCCCAAATCTCTGACATGGGGGGGGGGGGGGGGGGGCGGTCGCGACCCCCCAACCCCCTGTCAGAGACGCCCTTGCATGAGAGGCCACGGAAATAGCTGTCAGCTACCCTTGCAACAACACAAACCTGATTCTAAAACCCAACTCCACTGGTTTGCAGGCGCCTGGCAATTTCGATATTTGATGATTTAATTACGGTCTTTCACGTTACTCTCATGTGTTTAACACCCACATATGAGTAATACACTTTATTGCAAAACAACACTGCATAACATTCTTGTGCAACATCGCCATTTAAAGCTGTACGCACACTACTGCAATCATGCGGGTAACAAACACTTGGTTCCATTCAGCTTAGCGAGAATATTACTGGCCATTTCATGAGCGAAAATGATACTTAAGCTACTCAAATGCCACAGCATTCCTGAAACATCACTAAGAATGGTACATCACGTTCTATCTTGGAGCGCATTCAGTTACAATTAAACTAACAACCACAGAACTGGCAGGAAACACCCGTCGACTCAGGACCAGTGTTCGTCACGGGCCCACCAACCCCCAGCCCAGCCCAGGCCCGGCCCATGGCCCATAGGGCCAGCCCGGCCCGTGACGAACTCTGCTCAGGACAAAGAGCCGCATTGCGTATCTTCAGCAGCTCAGTTCTTCAGCAGCCGACTGAGTTGGACCGCCACCTTCTCCCTGACTGCCTTGTCCAGGGCATCCTTGGCCTTGGTCTCGATCTTGCCCTTGTTGTCGCGCCACCACTTGTTAGCCAGCTTGGTGGTGATCCTGCTGGCCGGGTCTCTGAAGAGCCTGTTGAACGCACCGATGGCGCCGCGCAAGTTGGCCTTGACCCTGATGCTGGCCAGGTTGAGGGAGACGTTGGTGCCGCTGGCCCTGACCGTGATCTTGCCGTCAGCGGCCACGTCGACGTTCAGGGTCGTGGTCAGCGTGCCGGCCGTGCGTCCGACGGTAACGTCAGGTCTGGCGCGCACTGTGGCGCAGTGCTTCCAGATGATCCTCTTGCACTTGCGCACCTTGACGTCGAGGTCTCCCCTGAGGTGTGGCCAGGCGAGGGTGGCACGGACTGCGATCTGCTGCTGGCCCCGGGGGAACGTCACAGACAGGTTGTCGACGCTGAAGCCGGCGATGCCACGAATGACGATATTGGTAGCGCTCAGGTCGCCGTCTTTGTGGTTGGGCAGATGGAGCGGGTCGGCCTCTTGGGCGATCTTGGAGCGCGAGCCGATGAGCAGCTGCTTGATGCAGCGACTCAGCCCGTCCGGGTCGCTGAGGTCGCAGTCAGCCGGGTTCTGAGCGGCGCAGCAGGCCAGCAGCGCGGCTGAGGCCAGCAGGAGCAGCAGGGTGGCTCGCATCGTACTGAGTAGTCGGCGGCGGTCTGGCTGGGGTGTGCGGAGCGGTGCTCGTAGCGAACTGAACTGCTGTCCCCGTGCGGTCAGCTATATACTGAGCCGAGTCAGATAAACAGACCACGCCCCCCCCCCTCCCGCCACTGCGCGTGTTAAGTGATCTCGCTGCATGCCGGACAGTACGCTGTGCATGGTGTTTCGGGATTTTCACGGGACGCAGGAAGCTGTGGTGCAGACGGTTGATGCTTTGCAGCTACAGCCAGCTTGTGCAATCGGAAAACCCCGACGGAGTTTCCACGCATTCGGGCGAGCAGTGCAATTGGAGTGACTGTTGGTGGTAGTAAGTATACGCTAAGTGCAGTACTAGTTAAGAAGAAAGGAAAGGAAAAGAATATAGGCGTAGGAACAGAAGGGTAGGGCCGGGATACGGGGGGGGGGGGGGGGCATGAACCACATTTTTTTTTATTTAAATCAACTATCGTATTATCATTTGCCTGTCACCTGGTGAGAGCTGAATGATCTCAGTTGATGTTTTCTCTCGAATATTAAAACAAAGCACTTGATGAAAATAACCTAAAAACTTAAACGTTTTGTCCCATGAAGGCTTTGCTCTGGGGTCGGGCAAAGTGCCCAATCTGCATCACTTAAATTATGTCAATTTTTCACAATAAATTAATTTTTCGATGGTTGAACATGCATTTTTATTAGAAGAAGAATTCGTTAACGGTTCTTTTCATAAGCATTATTCACTCAACCTTTCACAAACATAGGAGCATAGCTCAGGCAAACCTTAACACGCATTTGACTGGGCTCTAACGCATTTAGCACGCCCTTCACTGGGGTCTCAGCCGAACGCCATAGACTGGGGAGGGGGGGGGACGCCCCCTCCCCGCTGGTTATCTTCCGAACCAATTATTGTAGCGAGACGCTCAAGGCGGCATTCGAAGGCCCTTAATGAGACCCATCTAGGGTTTACTCGAAATTTTCCAATTAAGGTCACATATTAGGTCACGGTCAGGTCAAAGGTAAAAATCGAAGCATTTGAGTGCATGGGCCATGCTTTCCATCCAAGACCTTCGATTGTGACCATGATCACCCCAAGTTCTTTCAGAGGTATAATACACATCCAGAATGAGATAAAATGAGATTGTTGGCAAAGGTCAAGGTCAAGGTCAGGTCACAAAAGGTCACTATGCGCACAAATATCTACGAAAGTCATGCGACATATTTGTTATGGGTTATTTTACACGTATAATTCGATAGTGATAATCGTTTTACCACCTGATTTTCATTTAAGTGAAGTTAGTGTCAAGCTCAGGTCAAGGTCAGGTCACAGCAGGTCAAAATTTGAAATTGATAAACATAAATAAAAAGGCATACTTCTGGACGAGGTTTGCCTCAGAAATGCAGTGTTTACGTTTATTTGTTCGTAACTGTTCATTAAAAATCACAAACCCTCATACAAAATACGTCATGGGATACTCGTACTTTAGAAGCAAATGGTTATTTTAGAAGCAAATGGTTATTCAGTCAGAAATGGTTATTTTGTTTTGAAATTTGGTTTGGGAATTGCCCATATGTGGTTCGATAATATGTATTCCGTGTTTTAAATATCTTTGAAAATTTTGATCTTGTGTGCATTTTTTTCTCTCAATTTTTTTTTGGGGGGGGGGTGTCAAAACCAAACATTTCACAAATCCGAGATAGTAATTTTTTCACTTTATATTTGCTATCTTTTGACGTTTTTGTATTGCATTTTTCTCAAAATATGGCCTTTGTACGGTCTGTTTAAAGTTTAGCTGATTTTGTCATCAAAATCGTGATTTGTGACGTCACTAAATTCCCTATATCTCGATTTTTTTTGCAACGATATCGCCTCATTTTTGCAAAGCAGACGTAAAATTGATGTAGGAGAAGCTACCCAAAGTTTCATGTTGATAGCGCTATTGCTTTTTGGTGTTATTGCGAAAGTTCGTCAGGACTCAGCCTTTTCCGCCCTCCCCCTCTCTCTTAGTCAATGGCGGATTAACCCTATTCCTTGCAGGGTGTGGGGGGGGGGCAGATTCTGCCCCCCCCGGTGGTTTTTCATTTGCCGCTTCTAAACCGTTAGGCCTAGCGTAATGCAACGTTGTGACTTTTCCCAAAATTGAATGGCGCGTGTTTTTCTAAAAAAAATGAAAAAAATCGGTTTAGCAGAGGCGGTTCCAGGCTCCTGTTTTGGGGAGGGTGTTACGAATGCGATTTTGCGGCGCATACTTCCTTCGTGGTTTGCAATGCAATAAATGCGTCAGAAAAATTTCAATGCAATATGCATCATAGATACTGGGATTGTACATATTTTTGGGGCAAAGGCGCACTCAGGGGAAAAAATGGGAGGCGATACCCACCCTCAAATTAGGTCCAACTTCAAATTAGGAAGATGATAAAAGCGTTACTCGCATGGTGCCCCCATGTTTTTTCCTGTATCCGCCTATGCGCAAAATATCAAATTTAACAAATTACAGCATATAATGCCCACAAGTGACGTTCATGTCGTCCCAAACAATCACGAACAGCACATAGTTTTTTCTTCAGAAAATCCCCCCATTTTACATTCCCTGAATACGCCTATATTTTTTGTTGTTGTTGATATATTAACCCTCGCCCGGGTAGGGAAAAATCACTACTACGTGTTCGGGTAGGGGGCTGGGGGGGGGGGGGGGGGTACGACCCCCTTAGTGTTCGCCCCTAATTGAGCTAGAGCTTCGAGACAAAGACGAGCGTGTTGCTTGTGACAAGAGGAAGCCGCTGATATCCGATTTTAAGGTCTTGGGCCATTAGATGACCTCTGAGGTCATGTCAATGACCCAAAAGTCATCAAAGTTGTAAATGCGTATAAATTGAATTTTATCGAGCTAGAATCGTGAATGAGTATATAATAATAATAAGTATATAATAATAATAAGGGGGGGGGGGTTGGTACGACCCCCTTAGTGTTCGCCCCTAATTGAGCTAGAGCTTCGAGACAAAGACGAGCGTGTTGCTTGTGACAAGAGGAAGCCGCTGATATCCGATTTTAAGGTCTTGGGCCATTAGATGACCTCTGAGGTCATGTCAATGACCCAAAAGTCATCAAAGTTGTAAATGCGTATAAATTGAATTTTATCGAGCTAGAATCGTGAATGAGTATATAATAATGCTTTATGTGTGCCAAATTCATAATCAGCGTCACAAAATGTCCTAAAAACTGACAAATTCCAAAAAGGTCATGTCAGGTCATCGGAGGTCAATGACCTCAGTTGACCTCTGAAAAGGTCAATCGAGGTCACAATCTCAGTGGAAACCATAACTGTCACCTGGAAACACCTGTACATATGCTCATGAACAACAAACACTCGGAAACTGCTCAAGTTACAAGCATCGATACTGCGGGACGCTTGTTGCGCCTTCCATGACCTTGAGAAACAGGTTATAGGTCACGGGTCATGTGGGTTAGAAATTGAAATTTTGCAAACTATATGTGATTTTTTCTCTCTTCAAAAGTAGGGTACTGAAAGTTGCATCGAAATCGGTTGGAAACTACGCGAATTATTCTAGAAAAACCGAGGGGGGTGGTTGCATCCACCCCCTACCCGAGAGAGGGTTAAAGAAAAGTACATTTGAAGTTCAAACACGCTTGGGGCATGCAAATCGGTCGAGCCACATGGCCGCAATGACCTTTCAAAAAACACTCAAAATTTTAGTTTTTTTCTGCCCCCTGGCCCCTATTTTTGAACAACAACAAAAATGGCGGGGTCCAAAAACAGAGATCTTGTCATGAAGAATGAAATGACGTTTTCCCCATCGTAATCGACCGAGTGGTTCTCGAGATCTCGGGGGGGGGGGGGCAGAATCTTCCCCCCGCAGGTTAACGTATTCCTGGCCGCCCGCAGGGAATAGGGTTAAGGGGTGTGCGCTGCCCCACCAAAAACCGTTACCGACGAGCCCATGCTCTGAAACTATGGGACCGATCTGTGCGATTTCTTCACCATTCGATCCGGTGTAGTCCAAAACGGTGCCTTTTTGGATTTAATACAGATTGGTCAACTCTAAGTGGGCCAAATTGAACCAAAACCACAAAAAAACCGTTGCCGACGAGCCAATGCTTCGAAACTATTCGGCCGATCTGGACGATTTATACACCATTCGATCTGGCGTGGTCCAAAACGGTGCGGTTTTAAATTTTATACAGATTGGTCCTCTCTAAGTGGACTAAATTGGACCAAAACCAACAAAAACCGCTGCCGACGAGCCCATGCTCCGAAACTATGGGACCGATCTGGAAGATTTACTCACCATTCAATCCGGCGTGGTCCAAAACGGTGCCGTTTTGGATTTTATACAGATTGGTCCGCTTTAAGTAGACCAAATTGGACCAAAACGTTTAGTACAAATTGCCCGACAAGCCCATGCTCCGAAACTATGGGACCGATCTGGATAATTTCTTGACCATTCGATCCAGCGTGGGCCAAAACGGTGCCGTTTTTTATATTTTATACAGATTGGTCTACTTTAAGTGGACCAAATTGGACCAAAACTTTTCGTGCAAATTCTCCGACGAGCCATACTCCGAAACTGTGGAAGTGATCTGAGCGAATTCTTCACCATTCGATCCGACATGGTCCAAAACAGTGCCGTTTTGGATTTTATACAGATTGGTCTACTCTAAGTGGGCCAAATTACGCACTAAACGCACTAAATCGGTTCCTGTGCAGCCGTCTGATTAGATAGGAGGGTGCATTTTTTCAGGACTTTTTGGTCTCGTGATTCAACAGGTCGTATTTAATTTTGGGCTTTTTAGGACCGACGGTGGGACGTCGGCACGTGGGCGCGGGCGCCATTCGTCTAACATGGGAAACGTGCAATTCTGAAATGGCGAAAAACGGGCCAATTCCGCGCCGTTCCTCGGCCGCTGGCTCGGCAACATAGGGTCGCAGCGAGATGCGAGCAACACTATGTGATAGAGAATCGATTGGCTTGGCGTATTACGTAACGTTCAGACCGAAGGGCGTGCCACGTGCAAATTTGTGACCACTTTTATTATAAAATTGGCATATTCAGGATTTAAATTGTTGCTCGGAAACCGTTGGACATAGAAAGCTGCCTCGGGTACCATTTTGCAGGCGCCTTCTTCAAATTATGTGTTACACAATGTTGTGTGACTAATATTTAGGCGTTGAAATTCAATTTCAATCATTTTATAAGTCGATGGGGAAATATTCAAATGCTTCCTATTTCAAGGATATGCAAGATATCAGTCTAATTCCTTCTGGATCATGTTATTATAAGCCATTCTTTATGACCTAGCTGCCATTTCTGTTCAGTGATCCCTACAGGGTCAGCCGAGGTCATCCGAGGTCACCAACAGTTATGTGTCAATAACTCTCGACATAATGACGATAGAGAAGTGAAACTGACACCAATGTGTTTTTCTCGTCGAGGCACATCTTCCCATATGCAACAATACCTAATTGGGTTACAACTTGACCTTGACCTGAGGTCAACTTTTAAGTTGACTTAACCTGGTCAACATTAATATCAGTCGAAACGCCCGGACGAGAAAACACGATGGCATCACAATTTTTGCCTTGTCGTATTTAGGTAAAAAGCTATTCGTGGAAAACTGTTTTTTGGAAAAAATGGTCTTTTTGACATTTGATGAGCTCTGAAGCCTAAACTATTAACCTGAGCTAAAATCTGAGGACATTTTGGCAATTGAATTTTTCAAGAGCTTTCGATTGATTTTTCCGTTTGTTCATAGCTATCATAGTTCCTGTGATATCTGTGGGTTTCTGGAGCAAAGTCCTAAAACTGGGAAATTTTACATTTGATGACGTCTGGTGACCTCAATATTGACTTGAAGAAAAAAGTAATGGAGTACTTTCGAATGTGCTTGTCAAGAGCTTTGGAACACGTTTTTCTGCTTCTTTCTAGCCTTTTTAGTTTTCGAGTTAGAAGGGGGTGTCTAAACACACCCCCTCCCCCGGCACGGCGAATGTGGCGCCAAGCACCGGCACGGCGCGGGTTAAACAAGTCCTAAGGACTACTTATGATTTTTAATAGTCCTCAAAGGCTTACCCAAGTAGCGCAAATACAAAAAATCGTTTATTTCATTTTTCATAAGAATCTAAAAACTGTTTACGATTTCTACGCACCACTACATGGATTATGGAAGCGTTTGTTCCAGTTAACTGTATCTGACCAACCGTCAGCTGACGCTATTGCAACAATTGGATGAGGCGGCAAAGCACTTATGCATTGTGGTTCCTGTTCAGGCACGTAGCCAGGATTTCGTCCAGGGGGGGGGGGGGGAGGCGGCGCCTCGAAAGAGCCCCTTCCCGAGCTTTGAAAGGGCCAAACAAAACGGATGAAAAGGCACGTTACAAGGATGGAAAATGCAGTATGACAGGTATGGCATGGGCCATATCAACTTTTAGGAGCTGGAGTAGCGAACTGCCATATCAACCTTGGAACTAGCGACACCAATTTGGAATCAGCTATACGAACTTTGAATATTGTTTAAGCTGAAGACTTTGAACTCTCATACAAATTACGCCGCGGAGCGGCGCGAAAATTTTGAGTCTTATGCCCTGGATATGCTTTCTCATCAATGCGTCGCATTGCGTATGGTGCCGACCTCTAACAAATGCTATATTGTCCGTTAAAAAGTGCGGTAAAATAGTGTTTAAAGGGACTATCCCACCTTGACGTTATATTTTAGTTGAGATAGCCATTTTGATGGCTTGGCATTGCAATTAAGTATTGTAGCAGTTAAAGCAACCAAAAATGATCTAATACAAAAGATATTCGAGTTTGATTTTGACACTTGTAAAAAATAAGGCCCATTTGTATTTTAATAGGGCCTCTAAAACGACAGCGTCATCTCTCTTTAACCAACTGGTAATGATAGTCGACTTGTTTTAAGGTCAGCCTTGGAATATTTTCGTCTTTCATTTCTCGATCCCCGGGTGGTTCGCAATCTAGAGGCTAGCACTATCAGCTGGAGTTGATGCAGCAGTTGGCCGCCAGGGACCGCAAGTGAGCCAGGGTGTTATGACGTCGCAAGCAAATAACACCGGTTAAATATTTAACGCTAAATATTTATTTATTTATAAATCAATCGATTAATCAATATTTAGTGGTACCATTTGCTTGCGACGTTATACACTCTGGCTCACTAGCGGTCCCTGGCGGCCAACTGCTACAACAACTCCAGCTGATAGTGCTAGCCAATCTGGACACCGGGTGGTTCGCTTTTTCTGCGCAATAGATGTCGACAAAAAATTGTGCCACACATTTGGCAGCACATAGGATTTCCCTGTTATTAAAAAAAATATGACGTCACCAACCCAACTTTCCGCTTACAACTAAAAGTTGAATATCTTCCCAAATAAACACTTTTTTTTTGAAAAAATTCACGAACATGTTCAGCTGACCTCGCCTGACATGTAGACATACAATTAAGTGTTATTAGACAACTTTCAAAAAGGTGGGACAGTCTCTTTAAGTGAACTATTTTGCCCAATTATATAGGAAAGTAGCAACATAACACATAAATACGCCGAGAAACGGGCCGATTTGTTTGTCTAACCCGCAGATAATTTAATTTGTAGTTAAATTACGCCGCGGAGCGGCGCGAAAGTTTTGAGTTTTATTCCCTGGACAACTGCATTCTTACTGTTGAAAGGCCCAGGGTCCCTTCAGATCGTTTAGGGGCCTCTCCGACCTTTTCAACACTCTTCTGACCTGTTCAGGGGCTCATCTGGGATCCGCGGAAAGACATGATGTGGAGTGGGTGATATATATTAAATACAAAGAGGGCTTTCTCTAAAATAAAATTTTAATCGGAGCTTTCGGGTATATTATAACACCCTGACAAAGGGTGTTACAATATACCCGAAAGCTACGCTTTTAATATTTTTCTTGTGGAGTAAGTTCTCTTTGTATTCAATCTTCATCTGGGATCTCTACGAGCTTTTGACCCTTCCGGTCTGACCAGGGACTCCTCTGACCTTCCAAGAAGCCCCGCTTGTGTGTCAAGGGGCCCATTCGGCCTGTTCAGAGGTCTTCCCGACCTGGCCAGGGACTAAACTGGCTGGTTTTTCGCCCTGTGGACATGCTCAGGGGCCCCTCCAACCTGCCCAGGGGCCCCTCCAGTCTGGCTAGGAACTGATCCTGTGTGTTTAAGGGGCCTTCCGACCGGCCCAAGGACCCTTTCGGTCTAGCCAGGGGCCCCTCTGACTAGCCCAGGAGCCCCTCCGATCTGCCCAGCGACTCTTCTGGTCGGACTGCGCTGGCTGCTTTGTCGCCCTGCCGACATGCTCAAGGGACCCTCCGCCCTGCCCTGGGGCCCTTCTGTGCTGGCCAGGGGCCAATTCGGCATGTACAGGGTCCCTTCTTACCTGCCCAGGGGTTCTTTTGATCTGGTCAGGGGCCCCTCCGATCTGCACAGGGGCCCTTTTAACTGTCCAGGGGCCTTCTGGTCTCTCCAGGGGCCCTCCAGCCTTCTAATGGGCCCTTCCGATCTGGCAAGGGACTGCGCTGGCTGCTTTGTCGCCTTGCGACATGTTCCGAGGGCCCTCCGGCCTGCCCTGGGGCCCCTCCGTGCTGACTAGGGGCCCGTTCGCCATGTTCAGGGGCCCTTCTGACCCACCTAGAGGCCCTTTCGGTCTGGTCAGGGGCCCTATGACCGGCACAGGGGTCCTTTTAACTTCCAAGGGGCCCTCTGGTCTGTCCAGGGCCCTACAACCTGCTCAGGAGGCCTTATGACTTGGCAATGGACTGCGCTGGCCGCTTTGTCGCCCTGCCAACATGCTCAGGGGCCTCTCGACCTGCCCAGGGGCCCCTATGTGCTAGTTAGGGGCCCATTCGATGTGTTCAGGGGGCCCTCTGACCCGCTGAGGGGCCCTTTCGGTCTGGCCAGTGGCCCCTCTGACATGCACAGGGCTCTTTTGAACGCCCAAGGGGCCCTCTGGTCTTTCAGAGAGGGCCCTGGTGTCCCTATTGGGCCTCTGAAGTGCTCTAAACCGGAGTTCGCCATGGGCTGGGGTGGCCCTATGGTCCATGGGCTGGGCCTGGGTTGGACCTGGGCCGGGCCTCAACTTTAAGGAAATCACTGGGCTCTGGATGGGCCTGGGCATGACAATTGTGAAGTAATGTGCGCGTCGCACAAGCTCAGGTCAGAGCTCAAACATATTTTAACCAGCAGTTCACTTACACAGCAACACACAACACACTCAATCCAGACAATGAGTCAGCTGCATGTATCTGAGGCTGCTGTCGAGCTGCGCTGGCGATGGTTAGTCCCAATAAGGCATGCGGGACAGACGACATCAGTGCTCGCATTATCATCGAGTGCGCGGATGAATTAGTCATTCCGCTCACTAAGATATGTAACCTTTCGGCCATGTCTGGTGTCTTCCCTGAGAGATGGAAGCGGGCAAATATTATACCATTATACAAGAAAGGCGACAAAGAAGAGCCTTCAAACTACAGATCTATTTCCCTGCTTCCTCTCTTCTGGAAGGTATTGGAGCGTGTTGTGTTCGACGAGCTATTTTATCATGTATCACCGGTTTTGAGCCAGCAGCAGCATGGTTTTATTCCTAGGCGTTCGTGCAGCACGAACTTAAGTGTTTATCTTAAGCACGCGTGGGAGGCCATATCGGACGGTTACCAGACGGACGTCATTTACACTGATTATTCGGCCGCTTTTCAGAGCGTCAACCATGCGCTTCTCATTCATAAGTTAAAACACTCCTACCATTTGAAGGAGCTCGCACTGAAATGGTTCGTCTCGTATCTGTCCGATAGACGCCAGAGAGTTATCGTCAACGGAAAAACCTCCGACTGGCAACCGGTTATCTCCGGTGTTCCAGAAGGATCACTGTTGGCTCCCCTTCTCTTTTCGATGTTTATTAACGATCTACCGTGCCAAATAGAATCCGGCTGCCTTCTGTATGCCGATGATGTCAAAATTTTCCGTAAAATCACCACTCCATCTGACGGACTGTTGCTGCAGAGGGATCTTAGCCATCTGGCAGCGTGGTCCGTCAGGTGGGGACTGGCTCTCTACCCTGCAAAATGCAAATCGTTTACGATGACTCTCAGGCGTGCACCCGTCCAGACCAAGTATTTTATCGCTGGTACCGAGCTGGAACATGTGAGTAAGATCAGGGACCTGGGTGTAACGATGGACACCAAATTAACTTTCGCACCACATGTATCGGATACTGTCAGCAGGGCCAACCGTGCACTCGGCCTCCTTATCCGCTCTTTCCAAGTAGGTACCAGCAAGTCAAAATTCAACCGAAGCGCAGTACTGGCTGCGTAATTCGCGAATGTGCGATCGATTTTAGAACATTGCAGCGTGGTCTGGGCGGGGGCGGCCAACTCCCACAAGGTGCGGGTCGATCGAGTGCAGCACAAGTTCCTCATTTGGCTGCTAGCTCACACTTCCTCCGGACAAACGAATGATTTTTCTTATGGTAGCCTTCCGCTCCATTTCAAAATTCCATCTTTAGCACAACGCAGAGTGCAGCATGACATGCTCTTCCTGAGGAACATTATGCGGGGGAGAGTGGATTCTCAGGTTCTGCTCAACTCTTTTCCTCTGCACGTGCCGCCTCGATCAACCCGCACCCTCACCCTGTTCGCCGTGCCTCGAGCTCGAGTCAGAACTATCGAGTCAGGGATGTTATGCAGGATCCCTAATGCCATGAATGTTTTCTTGGCCAGTCATTTGAACGTAGACATCTTTCATGACAGTTTTGGCGTTTTTAGAGCTCTCGTGATCAGGTACGTTTTAACCGCATAGTCATCATCACTTCGTTCATCATGTCATTCATCTTCTACTTTTATAACGACTTTAGGCTGTGATATATGTGTTGTGTTTCATGTCTTTTATCTTTTTGACTTCGCCTGTCAGTGGAGTATGACTCTGTTGGCGATGAAAGCAAATCAACAAAATAAACAAAAATAAACTGTTGCTGTGGCTGTGTTTTTTTTGGTTATCATAGTTGGTTCATTGTTTCACATTTATAATATACAAGTAAATATCCTAGGATAGTGATTGCAAATTTTGTGAAAATAATGATATGCTTAATCTGAACGGGCCGGACCGGGCCTGGGTCTCAATATTATGAATCTGACCGGGCCTGGTCCGGGCCTGGGCTTGGTGTTCATGGGCCTGGGCCGGGCCGGACTGGGGGTTTGTGGGCACGTGACGAACACTGCTCTGAACTCTCTAAAGAACACGCTTCACGTGGTAAAGAGCCCATGATACCGCGCTTCGTGCGGTCTCGTTGGCCCTTTTCGGCGCGCTGCGCGCGCCGAAAAGGGCCCTCCTGGCCTCCAGGGTGGCGGAGGGGGGCGGCCGCACCCACCGTTCCCCCTTGGCTACGTGCCTGTTCCTGTTAACTACATGAAACGAATCTGGCGCATCTGGCGCACTTGAGTTGTTGCCACCAAAAACCTCGGTCGGAATCAAAATCCCTTCGGAATTAATCTTATCCCTTTGGAGTTAATCTCTACTTTTATCCTATTATTTGGCTTAAATCTGGCATAATAAGACATGAAATGTTTTCTGACATTACAAATTTCGACAGACTCCTTAACCAAAAAATATAACTATTTACAATTGTTGCACAACGCTGCAATTAATTGATGTTGGTGCGTAGTGGTGAGCGGGCCCGTCAAGGCCATTGGCTGGAAGAAAACTGAGCGTTGAACGATGATATTTGGCGACTGGGCGCAAATTTCGAAAAATGGGTGGGGGTAGCAACTTGCCAGTGCTGCGGGAGAGCACTTGCAGGTTAACGAAATTTTGGCCGCCCGCAGGGAATAGGGTTGATCTACCGATACACACCAAAAACTCCATATTGGCCTGCGAGGTGGCAATATCCCTTTAAGTCTAGCAGGGCCCCAGGCCTACTAAGGGTCCTTCCAGATACCGCAAGGACCCTCTCAGACCAGCGAATAGCCCTCTGAGGCCTGGCAAGAGCTATCTCAGGCCGACCTGAGCCCTCTTCCGTCTTGCAAGGCCCCTGTCAGACTCGTTAATACCCTTTCAGACTGACAGATGGCCCTCTAAAGTCAACTAGTGATTATCTAAAAAAAAATATTGATCTTATCTTACCGACTTTTGACCTTCTCAGAATGGTGTCTCAGTATAGTACAGATCAGCACAGAAAGGCCTAGATCCCTATCAAGCCAGAAATTACCCTCTCAGACCAACCGAGGACCCTCTCACACGGAGACCAACCGAGAGCTCTCTTGGAGCGACCGAGGGCTTTTGCACGCCAAGTATGAGCCGCTCAGACCAATCGAGAGCCCTCTCATCACGTCCCCCCCCCAGGCCAGGGCTGGGGCAGTCTCTGCGCATGACGTCATTCCCACTGCGTGCCACTGTGTGACGTCATTTCAACTGTGAGCCACTGTGTGACGTCATTCCCACTGTGTTTGGCGGCCGCCGCAGCAGCTACGCAGTTAACCTGCGGAAGAGCACTCGGCGCCCCCGGGCCGCCTAGTGGGGAGGGTGGGGCAGTCCGCTCTCTGGTATTCCGTACTCCGGGCTACCCGGCAGATGGGGGGGGGGGGGGGGGGGGCAGGGAGAGGCGGGGTAGTCCAAGCCGGACTGGCCCAGTGAATCATAACAATGGCCATGCTGTCTGGAAGCGCCTCATCGCATATACACCACATGCGTATGGGATTTTTAGGCTGTCGTTTGGCTGGAGTTGCAACCGGTGCAGATGAGTGTTTTTAGGGAATATTAAAGTTTGTTTTATGTACTGACATGGTAGCCTAAAACAATAGAGAAGAAAGGTGTCAGGAATGCTTTGAAAGTTTGTGTTGTAACATGATGGGACAGTTTTGCCCCAGAATAAAAAATGAAGGAATGAAACCACCTGTCTACGTCACGGTTATAGCTCCTAAAAACTCATTGCCTGCTTAGGAGATCTCGCAGAATATCCAGTATCTATGCAAGCATACTCCACTTAAAATACTTCTGTTAGGCACACTTCTGGCTGACTCAGAAAAAAAACAGGTGACCGATACAGCGATTCGATGCCATAATGGTGGACATTTCTAACGAAATGTGCGTCTGATTCTGGAAGCACCTGGGTCTGGCTGGCGTTGTTAGTACGCCGCAGGACATAGTGGGATACTTAGTTAGTACCCCGCAGGACATAGTGAGATACCTAGTTAGTACGCCGCAGGACATAGTGAGATACCTAGTTAGTACGCCGCAGGACATAGTGAGATACCTAGTTAGTACGCCGCAGTACATAGTGAGATACCAAGTTAGTACGCCGCAGGACATAGTGAGATACCTAGTTAGTACGCCGCAGGACATAGTGAGATACCTAGTTAGTACGCCGCAGGACATAGTGAGATACCAAGTTAGTACGCCGCAGGACATAGTGATATACCTAGTTAGTACGCCGCAGGACATAGTGAGATAGCTAGTTAGTACGCCGCAGGACATAGTGAGATACCTAGTTAGTACGCCGCAGGACATAGTGAGATAGCTAGTTAGTACGCCGCAGGACATAGTGAGATACCTAGTTAGTACGCCGCAGGACATAGTGATATACCTAGTTAGTACGCCGCAGGACATAGTGATATACCTAGTTAGTACGCCGCAGGACATAGTGAGATACCTAGTTAGTACGCCGCAGGACATAGTGAGATACCTAGTTAGTACGCCGCAGGACATAGTGAGATACCTAGTTAGTACGCCGCAGGACATAGTGAGATACCTAGTTAGTACGCCGCAGGACATCGTGAGATACCTAGTTAGTACGCCGCAGGACATAGTGAGATATCTAGTTAGTACGCCGCAGGACATAGTGAGATACCAAGTTTATTACGCCGCAGGACATAGTGAGATATCTAGTTAGTACGCCGCAGGACATAGTGATATACCTAGTTAGTACGCCGCAGGACATAGTGAGATACCTAGTTAGTACGCCGCAGGACATAGTGAGATACCTAGTTAGTACGCCGCAGGACATAGTGAGATACCCAGTTAGTACGCCGCAGGACATAGTGAGATACCTAGTTAGTACGCCGCAGTACATAGTGAGATACCAAGTTAGTACGCCGCAGGACATAGTGGGATACCTAGTTCGTACGCCGCAGAACATGTGATATACCTAGTTAGTACGCCGCAGGACATAGTGAGATACCTAGTTAGTACGCCGCAGGACATAGTGAGATACCTAGTTAGTACGCCGCAGGACATAGTGAGATACCTAGTTAGTACGCCGCAGGACATAGTGAGATACCTAGTTAGTACGCCGCATGCCATAGGGAGATACCTAGTTAGTACGCCGCAGGACATAGTGAGATACCTAGTTAGTACGCCGCAGGACATAGGGAGATACCTAGTTAGTACGCCGCAGTACATAGTGAGACAGCTAGTTAGTACGCCGCAGGACATATTGATATAGCTAGTTAGTACGCCGCAGGACATAGAGAGATACATAGTTAGTACGCCGCAGGACATAGTGAGATATCTAGTTAGTACGCCGCAGGACATAGTGAGATACCTAGTTAGTACGCCGCAGGACATGTAAGATACCTAGTTAGTACGCCGCAGTACATAGTGAGATAGCTAGTTAGTACGCCGCAGGACATAGTGATATAGCTAGTTAGTACGCCGCAGGACATAGTTAGATACCTAGTTAGTACGCCGCAGGACATAGTGAGATACCTAGTTAGTACGCCGCAGGACATAGTGATATAGCTAGTTAGTACGCCGCAGGACATAGTGAGATACCTAGTTAGTACGCCGCAGGACATAGTGAGATACCTAGTTAGTACGCCGCAGGACATAGTGAGATACCTAGTTAGTACGCCGCAGGACATAGTGAGATATCTAGTTAGTACGCCGCAGGAAATAGTGAGAGAGCTAGTTAGTACGCCGCAGGACATAGTGAGATACCTAGTTAGTACGCCGCAGGACATAGTGAGATACCTAGTTAGTACGCCGCAGGACATAGTGAGATACTTAGTTAGTACGCCAAAGGACATAGGGAGATACCAAGTTAGTACGCCGCAGGACATAGTAAGATATCTAGTTAGTACGCCGCAGGACATAGTGAGATATCTAGTTAGTACGCCGCAGGACATAGTGAGATAGCTAGTTAGTACGCCGCAGGACATAGGGAGATACCAAGTTAGTACGCCGCAGGACATAGTGAGATAGCTAGTTCGTACGCCGCAGAACATGTGATATACCTAGTTAGTACGCCGCAGGACATAGTGAGATACCTAGTTAGTACGCCGCAGGACATAGTGAGATACCAAGTTAGTACGCCGCAGGACATAGTGATATAGCTAGTTAGTACGCCGCAGGACATAGTGAGATAGCTAGTTAGTACGCCGCAGGACATAGTGAGATAGCTAGTTAGTACGCCGCAGGACATAGTGAGATAGCTAGTTAGTACGCCGCAGGACATAGTGAGATACCTAGTTAGTACGCCGCAGGACATAGTGAGATAGCTAGTTAGTACGCCGCAGGACATAGTGAGATACCTAGTTAGTACGCCGCAGGACATAGTGAGATACCTAGTTAGTACGCCGCAGGACATAGTGAGATACCTAGATAGTACGCCGCAGGACATAGTGAGATACCTAGTTAGTACGCCGCAGTACATAGTGAGATACCAAGTTAGTACGCCGCAGGACATAGTGGGATACCTAGTTCGTACGCCGCAGAACATGTGATATACCTAGTTAGTACGCCGCAGGACATAGTGAGATACCTAGTTAGTACGCCGCAGGACATAGTGAGATACCTAGTTAGTACGCCGCAGGACATAGTGAGATACCTAGTTAGTACGCCGCAGGACATAGTGAGATACCTAGTTAGTACGCCGCAGGACATAGTGAGATACCTAGTTAGTACGCCGCATGACATAGGGAGATACCTAGTTAGTACGCCGCAGGACATAGTGAGATACCTAGTTAGTACGCCGCAGGACATAGTTAGATACCTAGTGAGTACGCCGCAGGACATAGTGAGATACCTAGTTAGTACGCCGCAGGACATAGTGAGATACCTAGTTAGTACGCCGCAGTACATAGTGAGATAGCTAGTTAGTACGCCGCAGGACATAGTGATATAGCTAGTTAGTACGCCGCAGGACATAGAGAGATACCTAGTTAGTACGCCGCAGGACATAGTGAGATATCTAGTTAGTACGCCGCAGGACATAGTGAGATACCTAGTTAGTACGCCGCAGGACATGTGAGATACCTAGTTAGTACGCCGCAGTACATAGTGAGATAGCTAGTTAGTACGCCGCAGGACATAGTGATATACCTAGTTAGTACGCCGCAGGACATAGTGAGATACCTAGTTAGTACGCCGCAGGACATAGTGATATAGCTAGTTAGTACGCCGCAGGACATAGTTAGATACCTAGTTAGTACGCCGCAGGACATAGTGAGATACCTAGTTAGTACGCCGCAGGACATAGTGATATAGCTAGTTAGTACGCCGCAGGACATAGTGAGATACCTAGTTAGTACGCCGCAGGACATAGTGAGATACCTAGTTAGTACGCCGCAGGACATAGTGAGATACCTAGTTAGTACGCCGCAGGACATAGTGAGATATCTAGTTAGTACGCCGCAGGAAATAGTGAGAGAGCTAGTTAGTACGCCGCAGGACATAGTGAGATACCAAGTTTATTACGCCGCAGGACATAGTGAGATACCTAGTTAGTACGCCGCAGGACATAGTGAGATACCTAGTTAGTACGCCGCAGGACATAGTGAGATACCTAGTTAGTACGCCGCAGGACATAGTGAGATACCTAGTTAGTACGCCGCAGGACATAGTGAGATACTTAGTTAGTACGCCAAAGGACATAGGGAGATACCAAGTTAGTACGCCGCAGGACATAGTGAGATATCTAGTTAGTACGCCGCAGGACATAGTGAGATATCTAGTTAGTACGCCGCAGGACATAGTGAGATAGCTAGTTAGTACGCCGCAGGACATAGTGATATACCTAGTTAGTACGCCGCAGGACATATTGAGATAGCTAGTTAGTACGCCGCAGGACATAGTGAGATACCTAGTTAGTACGCCGCAGGACATAGTGATATACCTAGTTAGAACGCCGCAGGACATAGTGAGATACCTAGTTAGTACGCCGCAGGACATAGTGAGATAGCTAGTTAGTACGCCGCAGGACATAGTGAGATAGCTAGTTAGTACGCCGCAGGACATAGTGAGATACCTAGTTAGTACGCCGCAGGACATAGTGATATAGCTAGTTAGTACGCCGCAGGACATAGTGATATAGCTAGTTAGTACGCCGCAGGACATAGTGAGATACCAAGTTAGTACGCTGCAGGACATAGTGAGATATCTAGTTAGTACGCCGCAGGACATAGTGAGATAGCTAGTTAGTACGCCGCAGGACATAGTGAGATATCTAGTTAGTACGCCGCAGGACATAGTGAGATAGCTAGTTAGTACGCCGCAGGACATAGTGAGATACCTAGTTAGTACGCCGCAGGACATAGTGAGATACCTAGTTAGTACGCCGCAGGACATAGTGATATAGCTAGTTAGTACGCCGCAGGACATAGTGATATAGCTAGTTAGTACGCCGCAGGACATAGTGAGATACCTAGTTAGTACGCCGCAGGACATAGTGAGATACCAAGTTAGTACGCCGCAGGACATAGTGATATAGCTAGTTAGTACGCCGCAGGACATAGTGAGATACCTAGTTAGTACGCCGCAGGACATAGTGAGATACCTAGTTAGTACGCCGCAGGACATAGTGAGATACCTAGTTAGTACGCCGCAGGACATAGTGAGATACCTAGTTAGTACGCCGCAGGACATAGTGATATAGCCAGTTGTGTGCAACTCAAGGCCGGAGGGAAGACACCGCGGATATCCGGTATCTGCGCCGCAAATGTAGTATGCTCGGGAAACGGCGTTGGGTGGTCATTAGGGCGGTTCATTTTTGCACGAATGTCAAATTTTCTTGGTGCCACACTTTTCCCGTTATTTCGACTACGCTGAGTCCAATGGTATCAATCATTTTGAAATAAACAAAAGTATTAAGGGGTCGCGAACAATCGCCTAAAATTCCATGTTTTGCTATAAATGCCCTAAAATCACCCATCTTGTCACCGCGATTTTACGAAACGAATTCAAAATTTTCCTTGTGGCATACTGTTTTCCTGTTATTTAGACTATGGTGATTCCAGTGATATACATTTTTTTGAATTTGGAAAATATTTAAGGGTCGTAAAAAAACGTTAAACATTTCAGCTTTTTCTTTAAATACCCCCAAATCGCCCATTTCGTAACCGCGGTTTCACGACACGAATATAATATTTTCGACATGGCACGACATGGCGACATGACATGGCACTTCCTAGTTATTAGGATTGTGCTTATTCCAAATATAGCAATACATTTTTAATCAAACCAGATATTTATGGGTGGAAAAATCGCCAAATATTTCACACTTTTCTATAACCATCCCAATATCACTTATTTTGTTCCGGCGATATTACAGGTCTGCACTGTTTTGGTTCTTCTACCCTAAACCCCCTAACCCTACCCCTAACCCCCTTCTTCTACCCCTAACACCCTAAAGGCTAAAACCCCCTCCCCAGTGAGTCGTGTTACAGAATATACCCCAGTGACTGCCGGGTTAACACGCGCAGTGGAGGGTGGGTGTGATCTGTTTATCTGACTCAGACGGCTCAGTATATAGCTGACCGCACGGGACAGCAGTTCAGTTCGCTACGAGCACCGCTCCGCACACCCCAGCCAGACCGCCGCCGACTACTCAGTACGATGCGAGCCACCCTGCTGCTCCTGCTGGCCTCAGCCGCGCTGCTGGCCTGCTGCGCCGCTCAGAACCCGGCTGACTGCGACCTCAGCGACCCGGACGGGCTGAGTCGCTGCATCAAGCAGCTGCTCATCGGCTCGCGCTCCAAGATCGCCCAAGAGGCCGACCCGCTCCATCTGCCCAACCACAAAGACGGCGACCTGAGCGCAACCAATATCGTCATCCGTGGCATCGCCGGCTTCAGCGTCGACAACCTGTCTGTGACGTTCCCCCGGGGCCAGCAGCAGATCGCCGTCCGTGCCACCCTCGCCTGGCCACACCTCAGGGGAGACCTCGACGTCAAGGTGCGCAAGTGCAAGAGGATCATCTGGAAGCACTGCGCCACAGTGCGCGCCAGACCTGACGTTACCGTCGGACGCACGGCCGGCACGCTGACCACAACCCTGAACGTCGACGTGGCCGCTGACGGCAAGATCACGGTCAGGGCCAGCGGCACCAACGTCTCTCTCAACCTGGCCAGCATCAGGGTCAAGGCCAACTTGCGCGGCGCCATCGGTTTGTTCAACAGGCTCTTCAGAGACCCGGCCAGCAGGATCACCACCAAGCTGGCCAACAAGTGGTGGCGCGACAACAAGGGCAAGATCGAGACCAAGGCCAAGGATGCCCTGGACAAGGCAGTCAGGGAGAAGGTGGCGGTCCAACTCAGTCGGCTGCTGAAGAACTGAGCTGCTGAAGATACGCAATGCGGCTCTTTGTCCTGAGCAGAGTTCGTCACGGGCCGGGCTGGCCCTGTGGGCCATGGGCGGGCCTGGGCTGGGCTGGGGGTTGGTGGGCCCGTGACGAACACTGGTCCTGAGTCGACGGGTGTTTCCTGCCAGTTCTGTGGTTGTTAGTTTAATTGTAACTGAATGCGTTCCAAGATAGAACGTGATGTACCATTCTTAGTGATGTTTCAGGAATGCTGTGGCATTTGAGTAGCTTAAGTATCATTTTCGCTCATGAAATGGCCAGTAATATTCTCGCTAAGCTGAATGGAACCAAGTGTTTGTTACCCGCATGATTGCAGTAGTGTGCGTACAGCTTTAAATGGCGATGTTGCACAAGAATGTTACGCAGTGTTGTTTTGCAATAAAGTGTACTCCTCATATGTCTCTGTCTCATACCACTCGGTCGATTACGATGGGGAAAACGTCATTTGATTCGTCATGACAAGATCTCTGTTTTGGATCCCGACATTTTCTTTTGTTCAAAAATAGGGGCCAGGGGGCAGAACAAATATAGTACTTGGAGTGTTTTTTAAAAGGTCATTGCGGCCATGTGGCTCGACCGATTTTCATGCCCCAAACGTTTTTGAGCTTCAAATGTACTTGTCTTTAACCCTCGCCCGGGTAGGGGGTGGATGCAACCCCCTCCCCCCCCCCCTCGGTTTTTCTAGAATAATTCGCGTAGTTTCCAACGGATTTCGATGCAACTTTCAGTAGCCTACTTGAAGGAAAAAAATCACATATAGTTTGCAAATTTGCAATTTCTAACCCACATGACCCGTGACCTGTTTCTCAAGGTCATGTCAGGCGCAACAGGCGTCCCGCAGTATCGATGCTTGTAACTTGAGCAGTTTCCGAGTGTTTGTTGTTCATGAGCATATGTACAGGTGTTTCCAGGTGACAATTATGGTTTCCACTGAGATTTTGACCTCGATTGACCTTTTCAGAGGTCAACTGAGGTCATTGACCTCCGATGACCTTAGACGACTTGTTTGGGCTTCTGGCGGTTTTTAGGACATTGTGTGACGCTGATTTCAAATTTGAGATCCATTTTACATAATTATATGTTCCAATGGGGTCATGCGCTTCCACAGGTCAACCGAACTGACCTCAGATGACCTGACATGACCTTTTTGGAATTTGTCAGTTTTTAGGACATTTTGTGACGCTGATTACGAATTTGGCACACATTAAGCATTATGATATGCTCATTCACGATTCTAGCTCGATTAAATTCAATTTATACGCATTTACAACTGTGATGACTTTTGGGTCATTGACATGACCTCAGAGGTCATCTAATGACCCAAGACCTTAAAATCGGATATCAGCGGCTTCTTCTTGTCACAAGTAACACGCTCGTCCTTGTCTCGAAGCTCTAGCTCAATTAGGGGCGAACGCTAAGGGGGGTCGTACCAACCAACCACCCCCCGCCCCCTACCCGAACACGTAGTCGTGATTTTGCCCTGCCCGGGCGAGGGTTAATATATCAAAAGATTTGTAAAAAATATAGGCGTATTCAGGGAATGTAAAATGGGGGGATTTTCTTAATAAAAAAATATGTGCTGTTCGTGATTGTTTGTGACGGCATGAACGTCACTTGTGGGCATTATATGCTGCAATTTGTTAAATTTGATATTTTGCGCATAGGCGGATCCAGGAAAAACATGGGGGCACCATGCGAGTAACGCTTTTATCATCTTCTTAATTTGAAGTTGGACCTAATTTGAGGGTGGGTATCGCCTCCCATTGTTTTCCTGAGCGCGCCTTTGCCCCAAAAATATGTACAATCCCAGTATCTATGATGCATATTGCATTGAAATTGTTTCTGACGCATTTATTGCATTGCAAACCACGAGGGAAGTATGCGCCGCAAAATCGCATTCGTAACACCCTACCCAAAACAGGAGCCTGGAACCGCCTCTGCTAAACCAATTTTCCCATTTTTAAAAAAAGAAAAACACTCGCCATTCAATTTTGGGAAAAGTCACAACGTTGCAGTACGATAGGCCTAACGGTTTAGAAGCGGCAAGTGAAAAACCACCGGAGGGAAGAATCTGCCCCCCGCAGGAAATAGGGTTAATCCGCCATTGACTAGGAGAGAGGGGGAGGGCGGAAAAGGCGGAAAAAACTGAGTCCTGAAAAGACTGAGTCCTGACGAACTTTCGCAATAGCACCAAAAGACAATAGCGCTATCAACATGAAACTTTGGGTAGCTTCTCCTACACCAATTTTACGTCTGCTTTGCAAAAATGAGGCGATATCGTTGAAAAAATCGAGATATAGGGAATTTAGTGACGTCACAACACACGATTTTGACGACAAAATCAGCTAAACTTTAAACATCCCGTACGAAGGCCATATTTTGAGAAAAATGCAATACAAAAACGTCAAAAGATAGCAAATATCAAGTAAAAAAATGACTATCTCGGATTTGTGAAATGTTTGGTTTTTGACACCCCCAAAATAAAATATTCAATTTGGTTATTTTTGAAGAGGAAAAAATGCACACAAGATCAAACTTTTCCAAGATATTTAAAACACGGAATACATATTATAGAACCACATATGGGCAATTCCCAAACCAAATTTCAAAACAAAATAACCCTTTCTGACTGACTCATGGCTTCTAAAGTACGAATATCCCATGACGTATTTTGTATGAGGGTTTGTGATTTTTAATGAACAGTTACGAACAAATAAACGTAAACACTGCATTTCTGAGGCAAAACTCGTCCAGAAGTATGCCTTTTTATTTAGATTTATCAATTTCAAATTTTGACCTTGACCTTGACCTTGAGTTTTTAGGTTATTTTCATCAAGTGTTTTGTTTTAATATTCGAGAGAAAACATCAACTGAGATACACTTTCGCCTTCCGCCAACGCCTGTCACAAATGTCGTGATAGCGGAAAGCCAGAAAGCTAAAATTCAGCGCTCACCAGGTGACAGGCAAATGATAATACGATAGTTTATTTTAAAAAATGTGGTTCATGTCCCCCCCCCCGTATCCCGGCCCTACCCTTCTGTTCCTACGCCTATACTCTTTTCCTTTCCTTTCTTCTCAACTAGTACTGCACTTAGCGTATACTTACTACCACCAACAGTCACTCCAATTTGACTGCTCTCCCGAATGCGTGGAAACTCCGTCGGGGTTTTCCGATTGTTGGGGGAAACTCCGTCGGGGTTTTCCGATTGTCGGGGGAAACTCCGTCGGGGTTTTCCGATTGCACAAGCTGGCTGCAGCTGCAAAGCATCAACCGTCTGCACCACAGCTTCCTGCGTCCCGTGAAAATCCCAAAACACCATGTACAGCGTACTGTCCGGCATGCAGCGAGATCACTTAACAGGCGCAGTGGCGGGTGGGCGTGGTCTGTTTATCTGACTCAGACGGCTCAGTATATAGCTGACCGCACGGGGACAGCAGTTCAGTTCGCTACGAGCACCGCTCCGCACACCCCAGCCAGACCGCCGCCGACTACTCAGTACGATGCGAGCCACCCTGCTGCTCCTGCTGGCCTCAGCCGCGCTGCTGGCCTGCTGCGCCGCTCAGAACCCGGCTGACTGCGACCTCAGCGACCCGGACGGGCTGAGTCGCTGCATCAAGCAGCTGCTCATCGGCTCGCGCTCCAAGATCGCCCAAGAGGCCGACCCGCTCCATCTGCCCAACCACAAAGACGGCGACCTGAGCGCAACCAATATCGTCATCCGTGGCATCGCCGGCTTCAGCGTCGACAACCTGTCTGTGACGTTCCCCCGGGACCAGCAGATCGCCGTCCGGGCCACCATCGCCTGGCCACACCTCAGGGGAGACCTCGACGTCAAGGTGCGCAAGTGCAAGAGGATCATCTGGAAGCACTGCGCCACAGTGCGCGCCAGACCTGACGTTACCGTCGGACGCACGGTCGGCACGCTGACCACGACCCTGAACGTCGACGTGGCCGCTGACGGCAAGATCACGGTCAGGGCCAGCAGCACCAACGTCTCCCTCAACCTGGCCAGCATCAGGGTCAAGGCCAACTTGCGCGGCGCCATCGGCTTCTTCAACAGGCTCTTCGGAGACCCGGCCAGCAGGATCACCACCAAGCTGGCCAACAAGTGGTGGCGTAACAACAAGAGCAAGATCGAGACCAAGGCCAAGGATGCCCTGGACAAGGCAGTCAGGGAGAAGGTGGCGGTCCAACTCAGTCGGCTGCTGAAGAACTGAGATGCTGAAGATACGCAATGCGGCTCTTTGTCCTGAGCAGAGTTCGTCACGGGCCGGGCTAGCCCTATGGGCCATGGGCGGGCCTGGGCCGGGTCTCAACTTTAAGAAAATCACCGGTCTCTGGACGGGCCTGGGTTGAGAATGTTGAAGTAATGCGCGCAAGCTCAGGTCAGAGCTTAACATATTTTAACCAGCAGTTCACTTCCAAAGCAACACACTGTTGCTGAGGCTGTTATTTTGTTTCTGTTAGCATAGTTGGTTCATTGTTTCACATGTATATTGTATAGTATACACGTAAATATCCTAGGATAATTATTGCAAATTTTGTGAAAATAATTATATGCTTAATCTAAACGGGCTGGATCGGGCCTGGGCCTCAAATTTATTAATTTGACCGGGCCTGGTCCTGGCCTGGGGTTGGTGTTACTGGGCCCGGGCCGGGCCGGGCTGGGGGTTGGTGTTCATGGGGCCGGGCCGGGCTGGGGGTTGGTGGGCCCGTGACGAACACTGGTCCTGAGTCGACGGGTGTTTCCTGCCAGTTCTGTGGTTGTTAGTTTAATTGTAACTGAATGCGTTCCAAGATAGAACGTGATGTACCATCCTTAGTGATGTTTCAGGAATGCTGTGGCATTTGAATAGCTTAAGTATCATTTTCGCTCATGAAATGGCCATTAATGTTCTCGCTAAGCTGATTGGAACCAAATGTTTGTTACCCGCATGATTGCGGTAGTGTGCGTACAGCTTTAAATGGCGATGTTGCGCAAGAATGTTATGCAGTGTTGTTTTGCAATAAAGTGTAATACTCATATGTTGGTGCTAAACACACGCAATTAACCCGCGCCGCGCCGGTGCTCGGCGCCACCTTCGCTGTGCCGTTTTTTTAGACACCCCTCTCCAACTCAAAAACTAAAAGGGATAGAAAGACGCGAAGAAGTGCATTAGAAAGCTCTTGACAAGCACATTCGAAAGTATGTCTATATTTGTTTCTGAAAGCCAATACTGAGGTCACCAGAGGTCATCAAATGTCACATTTTCCAGTTTTAGGACTCCGCTCCAGACACCCCCAGATATCACAGGAACTATGATAGCTAGAAACAAACAGAGAACAGTAATGGAAAGATATTGAAACAAGCAATCGATAAGGGTTCTTATGATTTTAGCTCAGGTCAATAGTTTAGGCTCCAGAGCTGATCAAATCTCAAAAAGGCTATTTTTTACGAAACAGTTTTTCACGAATAGCGTTTTACCTAATAACGACAAGGAAATATTTTTGATGCTATCGTGTTTGTCTAGTCAAGGCGCTGCGACTAATTTTAGTGTTGACCAGGTTAGGTCATCTTCAAAATTTGACCTCAGGTCAAGGTCAAGTGGTGACCCAAGTAGGTTATGTTGCATATGGGAAGACGTGCCTCGACCAGACAAACACATTGGTGTCAGTTTCACTTCTCTATCGTCATTATGTCGAAAGTTATTGACATACAACTGTTGGTGAATTCGGATGACCTCGGCTGACCCTGCAGGGGTAACTGAACAAAAATGGTACCTAGGTCATCAAGAATGGCCTATAGTAACAAGATCCAGAAGGAATTAGACTGATATATTGCGTAGTCTTGGAATAGGAAGCATTTGAATATTTCCTCATTGACTTATAATGGGGAGGTCACGAAATTGGCCCGACCTTAGGTCGCTGATCTAAACAATCCAAGATAAATAAATATATATATATATATATATATATATATATATATATATATATATATATATATATATATATATATATATATATATATATATATATATATATATATATATATATATATATATATATATATATATATATATATATATATATATATATATATATATATATATATATATATATATATATATATATATATATATATATATATATATATATATATATATATATATATATATATATATATATATATATATATATATATATATATATATATATATATATATATATATATATATATATATATATATATATATATATATATATATATATATATATATATAAAGACATAAAAGACATAAAAGAAAAGTGCAACAAAGAGCCTCTTGGGCCCATCCGAGGTTGCACCCCCCCCCCCTCCACCAGTCTCGCCCCTTCAAATCACCTTACTCTACCTGCATAAAAGAAGGCTAATCCCACGAGTATTTATGAACTAATCCCTTCTCTGTAAAGTATTTATCTAATCTAATTTTGAAGGAAGCAAGTGTCACTGCATCAGCGACATCCCCTGGTAGCATATTCCAATGTCCTACAACCCTTCTACTGAAAAATGACTGTCGTAGCCTTGAAAAATGACTGTCGTAGCCTAGTCCTACTTTGTTTCATAATGAGTTTATGCTGATGACCTCTACCTCGATTTTCCCTATTGAACTCAAACATACCCTTTAAATATCCAGAATGCTGACTATTTACAAATTTGAAGACTTCAATTAGATCTCCTCTTAGCCTTCTATATCTAAGTGAAAACATACCCAATTTCCTTAATCTATCTTCATAAGGTAAACTACCAAGACAATTAATCATTTTTGTTGCCCTTTTTTGAACTCTTTCTAACAACCAGCAATCTTTCTCATAAGTTGGAGACCAGGCTTGTACACAATACTCCAAATGTGGTCTAACGTATGCACAATACAGTTTTGTTATTACCTTTTCACTCTTGTAGGAAACATTTCTGTTAATGGCCCCTAGCATTCTAAGTGCCTTTTTCCTAGCTTCTACAACCTGGTCTGACGCTGATAGTCTATTGTTTACCACGACACCTAAATCTCTTTCCTTTTCAATCTGCTCCATTTTCTGCCCACCCATTTCATACCTATGTTTACTGCTAACCCGTCCAGCGTGCATAATCTTACATTTACTCAAATTGAATTTCATCTGCCATGCTTCAGACCACTCAACTAGCTTGTCCAGATCTGATTGAAAAACATCCTGATCATGCTTTCCTCTAATAATCCTGACAACTTTTAGATCGTCTGCAAATTTCAAGACTTTGCTGTCTATACTGTTCTCAATTGCATTCACAAATATTATAAAAAGCAATGGGCCCAGGACTGAGCCCTGTGGAACCCCACTGAGAACCTCCTTCCATTGTGATTGGCACCCATTCAATATAACCCTTTGCTCAATCCTGAATCTTGCCCCTGATCCCATGAATTTTAAGTTGCAACCCCAGTCTTGTATGGGGGACTTTGTCAAATGCTTTACTGAAATCAAGAAAAGCTACATCTAGCTGTTTACCCTGATCAACGCTATCTGTTGCAACATCCAAAAACTCCAGAAGATTAGTTAAACAAGAACGGCCCTTCCTAAAGCCATGCTGTGTATCCTTGATGAGTTCATTTTGCTCCAAGAATTCAACAATCTTATCTTTGATGATTGATTCAAGCACCTTGCAGACTAATGAGGTCAGACTAACTGGTCTATAGTTTTCCTCTTTACTTCTATCTCCCTTTTTATGAATAGGAACAACATTTGCTCTTTTCCAATCAAGTGGAATTTTACTATCTGCAAGTGATTTAGAAAATATTATGGCTAATGGAACCGACAACTCCCTTTCAGATTCTCTTAAAAGTCTAGCATGGATTTCATCAGGTCCTTCTGCCTTGTTAGGCCTTACTTTCTTTAGATATTCTAGAACAAGTTCACTACTTATGCACCTAGCTCTCCTATAGTCTCCTCTGTCTCTAGCTCAGGCTGAAGTGCTGCAATACTACTCTGGTCCTCGATAGTAAAGACAGATTGAAACTGATCATTAAGCACTTCAACCATTTCACTGTCCTTGCTAACTAACACATCATCTACCTTAAATGGACCTATATTTTTGGAAACTGTACTTAACTTATAAAAACTGAAGAACTTCTTACTATCTGCATTACAATGTCTAGCTAAATCAAGTTCCTTTGCCCTTTTAGCTGCTCTGACCTTTTTCTTAACTGAATTTCTTGCATTCTGGTAGGCCTTCTGATTTATATCTAGTGAAGATCCCTTCAAATGCCAAATGCACTTCTTTTAGCTTGTATAGCACTCCTTACTTCTGGGGTAAGCCAAACTGGATTGCCCTTGGTTCTGTTACGTTTGTGCCTGAGGGGTATATGCCGATTTTGAATTTGGCTTAATCTAGCTTTGAAAACATTCCAGGCCTCACATGCATCTAAACCTGCCAACTCAACGTTCCATTTTATCTGTGCGAGGTCATTTCTAATACCATCAAAATCAGCCCGGCTGAAGTTTGGAACCATAATAAGGTTATCTTTTGGGCCTCATTTCTGATGAGATATTGAATTTACCATATTGTGATCACTGGTTCCTAGACCTGCACAAATACTTATGTCACTAACTAGATCACTGTTGTCTGAGAATACAAGGTCTAGAATGGAGCAATGTCTGGTTGGCCTCTGTTACAAACTGATGCATGAAAAGCTCCTCTTCAAAGATTTGCCTATACAACCTACACTCATTTGTTTCCTCTGCTATACTTTCGTATCCTCTTAAGTTAAAATCTCCCATAATAAGACACTGAGCCCGAAAGTTCCTACGTATTTCCTCACAAATATCTTGGTCTGTTTCAGCTTGGGAGTTCCTTGGAAGATTCCCTCTGGTCTGTAAAATGCACCTATCTCAACCTTCCTCTGTTTCCTGTACAATTTTAATGTCAAGCAGATTGATTCTACTTCTTGTACTTTACTAGAATCATCACTCTAGTAGTGCAGTACAAGCTATTTACATATACAAACACTCCGCCTCCCTGCCGTGATTCTCTGCAGTATGAGAACATGTTATACCCTTGTAACTCGAAATCCTGTAGCCTATCCCTATTATACCCCTCACTAACCCATGTCTCGGTTACACAAATGATATCAGGCTTTTCAAGGGCAACATAACACTCAAACTCATCAAATTTAGACCTAATACTTTGGGCATTCAGCAACACACATGTGATCTTATACTTTGAGCTGACTCTACTAATTCTGAGGGAATTATGATCTACTGTCCTATTCTGACATGAACTTCTACCAATGCTTACTTCCTGATGCCTGGTACTAGCGTCCCTGAACCCCCCCTCCTACCTAGTTTCCCTGAATGACACTTCTGTAGGCATCTCCCAAAGCCCTTGCCCCCTCATCCGATAAGTGAAGCCCATCCTTCATAATAGTACCTATGCCACTCGTAGAACTGATCCCATAAGTCTACATAACTAAGCCCCATAGCTGAACATAAGTTCTGAACTGAGCTGTTCACAGACAGAGCTCTCGAGTACCACTCCTCACTGGCTCCACAGCGAGGGAGGATGCCAGTCACAATGACTGGTTTCCTGGACTCCTTCAACCTCTGCAGCAGGCTCCGGTACTCCGCTACTATTCTCACACTCTGCCTAGGTCCTATGTTGTTCACCCCCACCTGTATTATAACAGTCTCCGGGCTACTCCTACCAAGTTCTACCTCAATGACAGGGCCCATATCAACTACTTTTGCCCCCGGTTTGACTATACAATTGTCCCTCTTCCCACAGAATGTTCGCCTTAAGGGCTTACCCTTGAGTCCCCAACCACTAAATGCTGAATCTGTTCCCTGTCACTTTCAGCTGCTGACTCTAACGCACTGAACCTATTTGCTAGTGTAACCTGCTGATGTTCCCTGGGGCTGTACTGCCTGACTCTACCCTGAACTTTTGTCCATCCCTCCTGATCCCCTTCCCTCTTCCTCCTCCAGATTCTGCTACCACCCTCCATTACCCAGCACCCCTCCTCATCCTTACTGTCTGTGGCCCTAGCATTACTTTCCACAATGTTGGGTCTCCAGAAACGTGACCCTCCAACACACTCCAAACCCCAGCCGCACTCTCCACCTTTGCCTTATCCTCCTCCCTTATGCCCCTATCAGAACTACCACTGGTCCCTGATCCTGTAGGCTCCTTTTCTGACCCCCTAACCACAATCTGCGCATACGTTCCTTGGTCAGGAGCTACACCCTCCTGCGGCTCATCTCTACACCTACACTTACTTAACTGCGCCTCAAGCTCCGCTACTCTAGCCTGGAGGGCCTCTAGCTCTGCTACCTTCGCCTGCATCCTAGTCATGCTCATTTGAATACACTAGTAACTTAGGTATATAACTTAGGTACTAT